>JAPDVR010000011.1:841061-883561 GCA_026230005.1 Gila orcuttii
AAGGCCCCAGTCGCTGCTGTACTGGTCCAGAAGCGAGAGGCTTTGGTGCAGACCCTCTTCATGAGGAGACAGCAGCAGAAGATCATCAGCGTACAGGAGGCTTTTGATTTCTCTGTCCTCGAGGGTCAGACCGGGGACAAGAGGACTTCTCAAGTGCTGATGCCAATTCATTAATATAGATATTAAATAGAGTCGGGCTGAGGCTGCAGCCTTGATGGACTCCTTTAGTTTGACTGAAATAATCAGTACGTTTGTCATTAATCTTCACCCCGCACTTGTTCCCGTTGTATATATCCTTTATAATGTCATATGTCCTTCCTCCTATTCCACTTTGGATTAGTTTTAGGAAAAGTCCATTATGCCATACCGAATCAAAGGCTTTTTTAAAGTCAATGAAGCAGCCAAATATTTTCCCTTGTTTTGTTTGTTGGACGTGTTTTTGTATGAGTGTGTGGAGTGTGTAAATGTGATTTGATGTTCTCTGTTTAGGCATAAATCCAATCTGAGAATTGTTAAGGATCTTGTGTTGTTGGAGGAACTGAACTAGCCTGTCGTTGATGATGGAGCAGAAGAGTTTGCCCAGGTTGCTGCTCACTGTGATGCCCCTGTAATTATTTGGGTCGTACTTCTCGCCCTGTTTAAAGATTGGTGTAATCAAACTTTCTTTCCATATCTCAGGAAAGTGTCCTGCTTTTAATAAAAGATTGAATAATTTGAGAATTGCATCTTTCAGTTTGGGGTTGCTGTGTTTCAGCATCTCATTTGATATTAAATCCATGCCACAGGATTTTTTATTTTTTAGGGATTTTATCTTGTCTGTTAGTTCAATTAGTAATATGGGCTGGTCTAAATGGTTTATCTGGTCTTTTACAGTGCGTTCCAGGTTATAGAGTTGGGAGGTCAGGTGTTTTTTGGGTGAGAGTTGGTTCGTTTTGGGAATAGAGTTTTCCAAAATGTTCGGTCCAGATGTTTGGGTCATAGATGGGAATGTGTTTAGGTTCTTTCGATTTATCTAATTTATTCCATAATTCCCAAAAAGAATTCTGATCTACTGCCTCCTCAATCTTATTAAGCTTTGATTTCATGTGATCCACTTTTTTCTGTATTAGTATTGACTTGTATGTTTTGAGGGTTTGCTGATATTTGTCTCGTGTTTGTTGGTTTGCAGGGTCTCTGTGTTTTATATTAGATAATGATCTTAATTCTTTTCTTAATTTTTGGCACTCTTTATCAAACCAACCATCTTTAGAAATTTCTTTCTTACATCTGTAATTTTTTCTTTTTCTCAGGGCTTTTCTGACCACTGTAGAGAATATTTCGTTTAATTGATGAGTTGCTAAATTGATAGTTCTCTTCTCTTCACTAAATGAAGTAGATAGAAATGAATCTATCATGTTCTGGACCCGAGTGCTGTGGAGCTGGGCTTCGTACTGGGCAGGACTGTCTTTACCCCATATAAACGTGGAGGGGAGGGGGTGCAGTTTAACCTTCGTGTCTGAAGGCCGGAGGTTCACGGATCTGTTCAGACTGAGGACTGTGTGACTGTGGTCTGATAACGGCAGCTGTGGCATTACTGTGTAATAGTTGAGTTTACTGTGGTCTACATCAGTGATGGCGTAATCTACTGCGCTGCTGCCGAGATATGAGCAGTAGGTGAACCGACCCAGAGAATCTCCCTTTGTTCTGCCGTTAACTATATACAGACCCAGGCTTTTGCAGAGCTTCAGGACTTGTTTTCCGTGCCTGTTTATCGTGTTGTCATAATTCTGACGTGCCTTCGTAAAGTGTTTCCGTTGATATATATGTGAGTTGTTAATATATTTGTCTCCATCTGAGGTAATGTAATCCGCTTCCTTCCCGTTCTAGCGTTCAGATCCCCCATTAACAGAACCGACCCTAGAGATTGAAAGTAAACGGTCTCTGACTGTAGGGTTGGGAAGATGTCTTCATTATAATAAGGAGACTCATATGGGGGGATGTATGTGGCACACAGGTACATGTCCTCATCTAAACACAAAAGCTCTTTTTGAAGTTTTAACCAAATATGTGTTTTTCCTTTTTTCACAGGCTGAATATAATGCCACAGATGGTCTTTGAACCAAACTATGATTCCTCCTGAATCTCTTCCGTTTTTAATGTTAGGCTGTTTAATTGAAGGGATTCGTAGCTCTCTGTAGTTTGGAGGAGTGCAGATTTTGGAGTCTAAACGACACCATGTCTCAAGTAATATAATTATGTCTGAACTATATACAATATTTACAAAATCAGGGTTAGTAGTTTTCTCCCCAAAAGCAGAAGAGAACATCCCCTGAATGTTATAGCATGTTATTTTAAACGATGACATTGACGAATATTGGATTTACCAGAAAAATGTATGAAATTCATGACCCAATCAAGTTTTAAAATATAGATTAATCAATTAGAAAGGTAATATAGAGGATATATAGAAGTATGGTGAGTCGGTCAATTTTACACATTGAATAAAAAATCAAAAAATAAATTATAAAATAAAATAAAAAATAAAAATAAAAAAGTTATTAAGAAATAATGATCATTCTTGACAGACACACTATGAGTATTTAAGCTAACATATTGTCACATATAATTTGCAGCATGTGTTTGATCTGGATCAGGTCAGTGGTGTCAGCTCTACCTGTTCCTGCCACTACAGCGGCGTAGCTGTCCGTCTGTCTGACTGACTCGCGCTCAGGGGGTGTTTTCTGAGGGCGTTTCAGGGCTGACTCCTTGATGGTTTTTGCGAACAGTCTCATGCCCTCGCTATGGATGTGGATACGGTCATATAGATGCTCATGGGTGATGCGCTGATGGTTGGCTATGTGAACGTTCGACATTGAAGCACAGATGTTGGCTATCTCCGCGTTGATTGTGTTGATGATCCTTTGAGGGACGTCTCTGCGAGGTAGAAGGGTTGAGATGATGACCTTGGCTCCGGGGTAGATCCTGCTGGCTGTTTTCACCACGTTGGACAGGGCTTTTGTGACGTCCACCCTTGCACTGAGGTCGTTTGTTCCGGTGTGAAGAATGATGTGTGACGGTGCGCCCAGCACTTCCTCTCGCAGCAGTCTCAGAGCAGAGTGTGAGGTGGGACACCAGAACTTCTTCACCGATCTGCCCGGAAACAGACGTCTGTGGTCAAGATGGTGGCCGTTGGAGTCACAGAGGATGACGATGTTGTCTTTACTCGCCTGATCTCTGCCGGTGTTCGTGGATGGTGTTGTAGTTGGTGGACGGTATGGTGTGATGCTGCTGCTGACTTTCCTCTGAGGGGCTTGATGAGATTGTGGGGTTGCAGGAGTGAAGGAGCTCAGTGATGGTGTACTGACAGACTGCTGATGTTCAAGAGTGAAGGAGCTCTTTTTTGTGTGTGCTGACACTGCTGATGATGGATGCGTTCCGGGGTGGAGGCGCTGTGTGTTTGAGTGCTGACACACTGCTGATGTTGTTTTGTGTGCAGCTGGTTTCTGGTCTCTTCCAGCAGTCTCTCCAGTGTGTGGCCGTGTTGTTCTCTTCTACCCAGCTCCTCTCTCACCCTCCTCAGCTCCTGTCGCAGCTCCTGATTGGCCTCCTCCAGATGTTTAACGGCCGAGCAGAGCTGTTGTAGTTGTTGAATGCTGTGATGGCTGGTCATATTCAGGAGCTGGTGGATGTTGTTGGTAGTTTCCTCTTTAAACAAGTAGTAGTCCTGCTCCAGCTCTGCGATGTTGTCTCTCAAGGCCTTTATCTTGGGAGACGCAGGAGTGCTGATATGTCTGTCTGTCAGAGGAGTTCTTGAACCTGGGTCAGTGTTTGTGTCTGTTGTGTTGCTGAGTCCCTCCTCTGCGCTTCTCTTCACTTCATGATCTTTCTTAATCTTCTGAACCTCCACTTTAAGGTTTTTGAAGTTCCTCTGGAATTCATTGAGGCTGGTTTCTGGTCCCTGGACCATGACAGTTCCGTTATGATAGAGGTTCACAATCAGCTTTGTGTCGTTGTCTCCTTCCAGAGTGAGTTGTCTGCCTTTGCTGATGCCTCCTTTTCTTCTACATGTCATGGCAGAGCTGAGGATGGTGTGCCAGGCTGATGGGTGTTCAGTGAAGAACAGCAGGTTACACCAGACTCTGTTGTCTTCTGGTCCACTGTAGTCAGACAGCAGTAACTCTGGGTTCTCTCTCAGGATCATCTCTTTCATCCTTTTCTTTTCTTTGGTAGATATAACTTCTGCTGGATATATTATCTCCAGCTCCTCTTCATTTTTGAAAAATGCCTCTGCTTTAGGTAGGCCCATGTTGTTCTCAACTGAATTAACTTCCACGGAATGTTAGCTTGGCTAGCAGTTAGCTTGATATGTTGAGTTTTTATGCAGTTTTTAGGTGATGACAAAAAAATTAAATCGTTTTCAGAGGTCTTACCTTCAAAATCTTCTGCCTCTTTTGTTCACAGTTAAGTTTTCAATCATATAATTACAGGTTGAGTCATAAAAAAACTTACATTTTCTGGCAAAAATGTTGTTGATATCAGGAGCTCATATTTTTGCTGCCAGCTGTCATCGGAACTCTCTCTCTACTGTTTCCTCCTCCTCTCTCTCTCTCTCTCTCTCTCTCTCTCTCTCTCTCTCTCTCTCTCTCTCTCTCCCCCCTCTCTCTCTCTCTCTCTCTCCCCCCTCTCTCTCTCTCTCTCTCTCTCTCTCCCCCTCTCTCTCTCCCTCTCTCCCCCTCTCTCTCTCCCTCACTCCCCCCTCTCTCTCCCTCTCTCCCCCCTCTCTCTCCCTCTCTCCCCCCCTCTCTCTCTCTCTCTCTCTCTCTCTCTCTCCCCCTCTCTCCCCTCTCTCTCTCTCTCTCTCTCTCTCTCTCTCCCTCTCTCCCCCTCTCTCTTTCCCCCTCTCTCTCTCACTCACTCTCTCTCTCTCTCTCTCTCTCTCCCTCTCCCTCTCCCTCTCTCTCTCTCTCTCTCTCTCTCTCTCTCTGTCTCATGGTTAGATGTAGGTCACCTCAGCCCTCTTCATTCTAACCCAACAGCTTGACCTTTGCCCTTTGACTCTTGACCCGACGAGGCTCCTCCAGGTTTTCTTTCTCGACTGTAATTACCTCAGATTTATGAGCGCTGAACAGCGTTTAGTCATATCTCTCTCTCTCTTAATCACCAAACATTTGTCCAGCATATTCTTCTGCATGTCATTTATTGATACATATTTAATGAAAAGCTGTGTCTCCTCATTACAGCCGTACGTGGCTTTTCTTTCAGGAGGAGAGAAATCGGTTTCTGCACATCTTTCCATGTGTGTTTTCATATTTTATTTATTCTTTCCGTGTTTATGTTATGAACTCAAAATTTTTTTAACCAATGAAAAGGTTTATTTAACAGTAAAATTATGTAAATCTCAAAATCTGTCAAGACATTTCATACTATTTATTTATTTATAATGGTTATATTATTTACCTAGGAAAGTGATGACCTCATTATCATTACTTTTTGTAAATTATTCATTATGGTGATTCTACTTATAGATCTCATGCCTGTAATGCAGTTCAAACACAGTAAAACAAATCTTTTTTTTTGTTGTTGCTTAAATTAGCATAAATTAAAGATAATACAGATGGTACTATTGACATTACAGGAATGAGAATTTTCTCAAAAATGATGTCATCATTTTTTATATGCAAAATACAATATAATAATAATAATTGTGATATAATATCATTGCAAGTTTAATAATATATAACTATAATATGTATTGTTGCTGTTAATAATAATAATAATAATTGACATTCTTGACATTCTACGTTTCGGTCAGTCTAATCCAGATCTCTCTCCACAACGGAGTGAATGTTAGCGGTAATGAATGAACGAGGTCGTCGCGAGCGTTAAACGCACACAAGTCAATTAATCAGCCAGTCTGAAGACTCAGCTCTGTTTGCTGAAGATTCCTTACTGGAGGCCACCTAATTATTCACAATAATGCTTAATTAATATGCACAAAAGACGTGTGCTCCACAAAAAATGTTGTTGATGATTTTTAATTTTCCAAATGATCTTCATCAGTGCGCTGTTAATTATTTGACCATTTTAGGAAGCGACAGGCCTTTCACTGCTCTGCTGCAAAAACACAAGGACAGAATTGATTATTAATGCACGACAATAAACCAGACAAATCAAGCACGCAACCTTATCAGTGCGACAGCCATTGTTGGAAAATTGTTTGTCTGAAAACATTTGGTTGCCAGATTTCTTTAAACAAGCGACTCGACAGTGACACGCGCTAATTAATAGTTGAATGATAATTCTGATTGGACGTTTCTTTGAGATCTGACTCCGGGATCAGGGCGTTTTTTTCCCAGAATCCCCGGCTTCCCTTCCTCATTCCTGAAGTCTTTAACTGGGATTGTGATTCCGTCCCGTTCTCTCTGATCCCGTTGAGTTCCCAGAATCCTCAGTCCTGACCACAGCAGAAACACAAAACACACATCAATACAATCCATGCTGAGAGTCGACGTGTGTGAACAACATCTGCCTCATTCTGGATTATACATTAAACTCACAGCACATATATCCTGTTAGTTAGTTTGTAATAGTATATGATTTTAGTGAACATGTTTGAATGTTAAATATGTTAAATAATAATTTCTCTAGTGTGGATGAATTTAAATTAAGCCAGACAAATATCGATTTATTAATAAGTTACAGAGATGAAAAAGTTCAGCATTTACTCATTTGTTTTATTCTAAAAATTTCCAGAGATTATTTGTCAGATTTAAATGTTTCAAACATTGTTTTCTTGGCAATATTGTTGATTATTGATTATTATATACATAAATAAAAATTTAAGTCATTATATATATATATATATATATATATATATATATATATATATATATATATATATATATATATATATATCATGTTTATCTGAAGGGTTAGATGTGGATCGTGTTTATCTGACAGGTTTGATGTGGATCGTGTTTATCTGAATCGTTTGATGGGGATTGTGTTTATCTGAAGGGTTTGATGGAGATCGTGTTTATCTGACGGGTTTGATGGGGATCGTGTTTATCTGACCGGTTTGATGGGGATGGTGTTTATCTGAAGGGTTTGATGGGGATCGTGTTTATCTGAAGGTTTGTTGGGGATCATGTTTATCTGAATCGTTTGTTGGGGATCATGTTTATCTGAAGGGTTTGATGTGGATCGTGTTTATCTGAAGGTTTGTTGGGGATCATGTTTATCTGAATCGTTTGATGGGGATCGTGTTTATCTGAAGGGTTTGATGGAGATCGTGTTTATCTGAAGGGTTTGATGGAGATCGTGTTTATCTGAAGGGTTTGATGTGGATCGTGTTTATCTGAAGGGTTTGTTGGGGATCATGTTTATCTGAAGGGTTTGATGGGGATCGTGTTTATCTGAAGAGTTTGATGTGGATCGTGTTTATCTGAAGGGTTTGTTGGGGATCATGTTTATCTGAAGGGTTTGATGGGGATCGTGTTTATCTGAAGGGTTTGATGGAGATCGTGTTTATCTGAAGGGTTTGATGGGGATCGTGTTTATCTGACGGGTTTGATGGGGATCGTGTTTATCTGACCGGTTTGATGGGGATCGTGTTTATCTGAAGGGTTTGATGGGGATCGTGTTTATCTGAAGGGTTTGATGTGGATCGTGTTTATCTGAAGGGTTTGATGTGGATCGTGTTTATCTGAAGGGTTTAGTGGGGATCATGTTTATCTGAAGGGTTTGATGGGGATCGTGTTTATCTGAAGGGTTTGATGGAGATCGTGTTTATCTGAAGGGTTTGATGGGGATTGTGTTTATCTGAAGGGTTTAGTGGGGATCATGTTTATCTGAAGGGTTTGATGGAGATCGTGTTTATCTGAAGGGTTTGATGGAGATCGTGTTTATCTGAAGGGTTTGATGGGGATTGTGTTTATCTGAAGGGTTTGATGGGGATCGTGTTTATCTGACGGGTTTGATGTGGATCGTGTTTATTTGACGGGTTTGATGGGAATCGTGTTTATCTGACGGGTTTGATGGGTATTGTGTTTATCTGAAGGGTTTGATGTGGATCGTGTTTATCTGAAGGGTTTGATGGGGATCGTGTTTATCTGACAGGTTTGATGGGGATCGTGTTTATCTGACCGGTTTGATGTGGATCGTGTTTTTCTGACCGGTTTGATGGGGATGGTGTTTATCTGAAGGGTTTGATGGAGATTGTGTTTATCTGAAGGGTTTGATGTGGATTGTGTTTATCTGACGGGTTTGATGTGGATCGTGTTTATCTGAAGGGTTCGATGGAGATTGTGTTTATCTGAAGGGCTCGATGGGGATTGTGTTTATCTGAAGGGTTTGATGGGGATCGTGTTTATCTGAAGGGTTCGAAGGGGATTGTGTTTATCTGAAGGGCTCGATGGGGATTGTGTTTATCTGAAGGGTTTGATGGGGATCGTGTTTATCTGAAGGGTTCGATGGGGATTGTGTTTATCTGAAGCGTTTGATGGGGATCGTGTTTATCTGAAGGGTTTGATGGGGATCGTGTTTATCTGAAGGGTTTGATGGGGATTGTGTTTATCTGAAGGGTTTGATGGGGATCGTGTTTATCTGAAGAGTTTGATGTGGATCGTGTTTATCTGAAGGGTTTGATGGGGATCGTGTTTATCTGAAGAGTTTGATGTGGATCGTGTTTATCTGAAGGGTTTGATGTGGATCGTGTTTATCTGAAGGGTTTGTTGGGGATCATGTTTATCTGAAGGGTTTGATGGGGATCGTGTTTATCTGAAGGGTTTGATGGAGATCGTGTTTATCTGAAGGGTTTGATGGGGATCGTGTTTATCTGACGGGTTTGATGGGGATCGTGTTTATCTGACCGGTTTGATGGGGATCGTGTTTATCTGAAGGGTTTGATGGGGATCGTGTTTATCTGAAGGGTTTGATGTGGATCGTGTTTATCTGAAGGGTTTGATGTGGATCGTGTTTATCTGAAGGGTTTAGTGGGGATCATGTTTATCTGAAGGGTTTGATGGGGATCGTGTTTATCTGAAGGGTTTGATGGAGATCGTGTTTATCTGAAGGGTTTGATGGGGATTGTGTTTATCTGAAGGGTTTAGTGGGGATCATGTTTATCTGAAGGGTTTGATGGAGATCGTGTTTATCTGAAGGGTTTGATGGAGATCGTGTTTATCTGAAGGGTTTGATGGGGATTGTGTTTATCTGAAGGGTTTGATGGGGATCGTGTTTATCTGACGGGTTTGATGTGGATCGTGTTTATTTGACGGGTTTGATGGGAATCGTGTTTATCTGACGGGTTTGATGGGTATTGTGTTTATCTGAAGGGTTTGATGTGGATCGTGTTTATCTGAAGGGTTTGATGGGGATCGTGTTTATCTGACAGGTTTGATGGGGATCCTGTTTATCTGACCGGTTTGATGTGGATCGTGTTTTTCTGACCGGTTTGATGGGGATGGTGTTTATCTGAAGGGTTTGATGGAGATTGTGTTTATCTGAAGGGTTTGATGTGGATTGTGTTTATCTGACGGGTTTGATGTGGATCGTGTTTATCTGAAGGGTTCGATGGAGATTGTGTTTATCTGAAGGGCTCGATGGGGATTGTGTTTATCTGAAGGGTTTGATGGGGATCGTGTTTATCTGAAGGGTTCGAAGGGGATTGTGTTTATCTGAAGGGCTCGATGGGGATTGTGTTTATCTGAAGGGTTTGATGGGGATTGTGTTTATCTGAAGGGTTCGATGGGGATTGTGTTTATCTGAAGCGTTTGATGGGGATCGTGTTTATCTGAAGGGTTTGATGGGGATCGTGTTTATCTGAAGGGTTTGATGGGGATTGTGTTTATCTGAAGGGTTTGATGGGGATCGTGTTTATCTGAAGAGTTTGATGTGGATCGTGTTTATCTGAAGGGGTTTGATGGGGATCGTGTTTATCTGAAGAGTTTGATGTGGATCGTGTTTATCTGAAGGGTTTGATGGGGATCGTGTTTATCTGAAGAGTTTGATGTGGATCGTGTTTATCTGAAGGGTTTGATGAGGATCGTGCTGCTGGGTTTGCTCTCCTGCATCTAGGAGGCAGATGTTCTCCCGTATTTAAGGTCAGGATGAAGTCTCTCTCGGCTGAAGTGTGTGTGTGTGTGTGTGTGTGTTTGCAGGTCAGACCACAGGCCCGTAGATCCAGGACTCGGCTTGTCTCATCGAAGACCCGTGCCAAGGTTGGCGCTCTCCGTCCTGCAGCAGTAATTTGCCTTGCAGGGATCACTACACTTTGATTAAAAAACATTGCTTCTGCTTTAATCCGTCCAGGCAAGCTGCTGAAATCTAGGTACGCAGAGACACTCAGGATCAAACCAGAGAACAGAAGTGTGTGTGTGTGCCGACACAACCCGCGGACCTGTTGTTTTCTTTGGGAAAATCAAAAACAGCGTCTCTTACTTTGAGAACAAAAGGCCCAGGACAGAGAATGAGTGACAAGTCTGAATCTCAAGCCCCAAAACAGGACAATAGACAACAGAACACCTTAGACCTCACCCTCCAACTACAGATGTGTGTTTGTTCATTTTCACTTCTCAGCCGATAGATCAACCAGGTACTCAAGATGAAGCGAGCTACACTGTGTTCATTTAATTGTTGGATGGATGTCTTTGCCTCTTGCATTAAATCTTAAAGGTGACATATTATGCCCCTTTCACAAAATATAATATAAATATATGGTGTCTCCAGAATGTGCCTGTGAAATTTCAGTTCAAAATACAGACAGATCATTTATTATAGCATTTATCAAATTTGCCCCTTTTTGGGTGTGAGCAAAAACACGCTGTATTTGTGTGTGTCTCTTTAAATGCAAATGAGCTGCAGCTCCGCCTCCCTTCAGAAGAGGGCGGAGTGTTTACACGAGCTTCAGAAACTCCAGCAATAACAAAACAGGCCAATCTCACTCATCCAGAATCCCAGAATAACCAGTAGCGAGTGCAGCCTTACGGAGAGACTCAGGAAGAGTTTCTGAATGTTAGTGGAGACATTTATGTAATAATAATAATAATGCATTTTATTTAAGCACCTTTCAAACCACTCAAGATCACCATACAACAAGTAGCAGAAATAACAATATTAAAACAGAGAAAATAACAGTAAATAACAATGGCAATACAAAATTGTAATAAAAAAGTACTAGATTTGAGTGCACAAAGTAATCATGGAAGATAAGCAATTTTGAATAGATGAGTTTTAAGTTTGACTTTAAATTGAGCTAACGAGTCTGAATTACGGATGTTGACTGGGAGAGAATTCCAAAGATGAGGAGAAGCCCGGCTAAAGGCACTATGGGCCACGGTGGTTAGGCGAGCAGAAGGTGTATGGAGGAGAACCAAAGAAGAGGAACGGAGAGTTCGAGAAGGGGTGTAGGGCTGGAAGACATCTGAAAAGTAAGGTGGAGCGAGGTTATGAAGAGATGTGAAAGTGAGGAGGAGGATTTTAAATTCAATCTGGAATTTGATAGGAAGCCAGTGTAGTTGTTGGAGTGATGGGGTAATATGTTGAATAGATGTAGTCCGAGTTATGATACGAGCTGCAGAATTCTGAATCAGCTGGAGTTTATGAAGCGATGTGTGTGGTAAACCAGATATAAAAGAATTACAGTGCTCAATGCGGGAGGTGACAAGCGAATGAACAAGAATAGCGGAACTACGCTGAGTGAGAAATGGACGGAGGTGAGCAATATTGCGGGGATGAAAATAGCAAGACCTGGTCATGTAGTTGTTGTGGAGTTACATTGATCATCTCATCACCATGTTGAACTTCTACACAAGTGTCCACAGTTCCTGAGGTGTTTATAAGACAGCGGTGACATGTTCTGGTCAATAGTGTTCAGTGCTCGTCTGTGCTCAACGACAGAACAGTTTCAGGCTTTGCTGGATCTTTTATCATTGGGTTAGAACTGGTCACTGTTGTCGCTCGAGAAACCAAATGTCGGCTGGTGTGTGTAAACGAGCAGATTAATATTATAATATTATTATATGATCCTCTTCATACGTCAGAAGGAGAGCGAAATTTGATCGGCTTATTTTCTGTCATGCTTGCAGAGAAACACTTACCAGAACAAAGTTACTGGGTTTCACTTTTCATGTTTTTTGGGTTGGTAGAAGCACCGGGAGCCGATTATAATTATAATAATTATAGCTCTTAAACACAGGAAAAGAATAATGATTATTTTCCTCATATTCTCCATTGTTGCGGCTCCTCTCTTCCCAGTCTGTCAGTAACGCTCTGTTTACTTCCTGTCTCTGTGAAGCCCCTCCTTCTGAAAAGCACACTGTGCTTTGATTGGTCGGCTGGATCAGTGTGTTGTGATTGGTTGAGCGCTTCGAGTGTGTTTGGGAAATGTCCCGCCCCTTTTATTTCAACACACTACTAACTAACTCAAGCAGGCCCCGCCCCTTCATTCTGCGTATGAAATATTTAAATGAGGAATATTGTGACGTGTTTGTTCCCGGAAGAAACTCAAGACTACAATAGAGGCGTTTCAGGAGTTCAGAAACACTGACACTGATATAGAGAAGAACTTCATGTTCAAACAGCAACATTACACACTAAAAAAGATTAACATGTTGAAAAGCAGAATGTGTTCTCTTTAATAATTTAAAAAATGCTCTGTCTACCTGTTTTAATGCAAGAATGATTATTTATGTCCCCTTATTTAGTCTTGAACTCTTGCCTTATTTAAACGCGTTCTAAATGTTATTTATGAAATGTTTTGAACTTGCAAACAAAAGGTTTTGCTTTAAATGTGTTTTCAAGATCACTGCCACTTCGCAAGGAAGAAAAAGAAAGATTTTAGCAAACATTTGTGAACTTCAGACTGTCAGAAGATTATGTTCTCTGGGAAACACACACACACACATGAATATTCCCTGCCTGTTGTTGATTCAAACAGGTACATTTGGATGGAAACCTCACGATGGATTTGAAAGTCATCAAATTATAAAACCAGTGCAGATGTGATGTTCTATCAAGCACAAAATATATTTTGCAGTTATTCAGTAGCAATATTCAGGACCGGGATTTTCAACATTTTCCATTTCCTTTCTCTCTCTCTCTACTCAACAAAAATAACAGATGGATTGAGAGAGAGAGAGAGAGATATATATATATATATAGAGAGAGAGAGATAGAGAGAGAGAGAGAGAGAGAGAGAGAGAGATGGAGAGAGAGAGAGGGTGATGCAAGCTTCTCGCCCAGAGTCCTTTGCAGCTCATTTTCAGATGGTAATTTGCCTTAACCAAAGCAAACTCAAAGAGTGTAAGTAAGTGATTATTTGCATGGCTGACACTCGTGGCTCCCTGACGACTCTCTGTCCGGTCTCGCAGAAAAACACACACGCTTTGAACAACCGGAGGTGAAAATGTGAGGTGATTTCCAGTGCCGCTCGCTTTGAAGTCTGTTTGTATTTAGACACATGCGTAAAACACAGAAAAAACCTGTGCCAGGGCAATCTTTAACCCTTATTTACATCATTCCATGATACGCAGCGAGAGAAGCTTGCAGAGTTGAACAAATGTCCATCACATCATCATTTACTGAAGGAGAAAAACGTCTCGGGTTATGACTATAACCCTTGTTCCCTGAGAAGGGAACGAGACACTGCGTCGAGAATCGACACTTTGGGGACGCTCCCTTAGCGTGCGCCTCTGAAGTAAGAATGAAACTAATCCAATCCTGATTGGTGTTGCGTCGTGACGTAACATGTGACGGCATAACCGGATGCATAAAAGTGACGCTGACACACACACACATCAGCTCCGCGATGAAGCAAGACGCTCTAAGGCCTCGAGGGCCTTAGTGTTGAGCCTCAACCCCCGGTTCTGAATGTGGCCAAGGATGAAATCTCGATGCCGAACTGCCATTTCTCGAGACTGGGCCAATATGAGCCAGTCGTCGATGTAATTCAGTATACGGATGCCCTGAAGCCTCAGTGGAGCCAGAGCCGCATCCATACACTTTGTGAATGTGCGGGGAGAGAGTGCTAGGCCGAACGGAAGAACCCGATATTGGTATGCTTCGCCCCCGAAAGCAACCTCAGGAACCTCCTGTGACATGGAAGGATGGAGACATGAAATAAGCGTCTTTTAGATCCATCGTGACAAACCAGTCCTCGGATCTGATATGGCTCACGATAATGGGAATAGTAAGCATTTTGAACCTGAATCTCCTCAAAGAACGATTCAAAAGCCCTAGATCTAAAATTGGCCTCAGTCCGCCATCCTTCTTTGGAACTATAAAGTACCGACTGTAAAACCCGGACTCCCTGCCTGGTAGGGGAACACATTCTATGGCCCCTTAATTCCAGTAGAGTCTGTACCTCTTGTTCCATAACCCGAGCCTGTTCTGGAATCACTGCAGTCGGTACCACCCCAGCAAACTAGGGAGGTCGGTGACCGAACTGCAATCTATACCCATATTTTATAATATTTTATAATATACAGGACCCATATAGATATATTCGGAAGGCGTTGCCATTCTTCTACAAAATCTACTAAGGGAACCAGCCCCTCGAGACTGGCCTCGGGTGTTTTCCGAGCACTATTCTCGACTTCCTGAAGCGGAGGACCGGCAGGAAAAAAGTCGATACAGATTTTGTGACCATAGTCGGTGCCCTGTTGCAAGCTTTTGGGGCGAACGCCACGCAGTGCGTTCGCTGGAAATCGATGTGGCCCGAAGCGTCAAAGACAGCGTGACAACATCTTCTTCCCTGAGGGCACCTGCTGCACCTGCTGGGGGGGGGGCAGCCCTCAGAGGTCCTACAATTAGGACCTCTACACCCGAAGGACGGCCCTCAGGTCACCCTTCTGGCTGGAGAACTTCGGCCCCTCCCGCAGGAGGGGCTCTAGAGGCAACGCTCTCTCTTTTTTTTTTTTTTTTCGCTTCCTGAAACCTGTCAACGACTGTAGTGACAGCGTTGGAAAACAGGCCAGAAGGAGATAGCGGAGTGGCCAACAGGAAATATTTGCCTCACTTAGATCTTTAAGAAGATCGGCCTGGTACGCCTGCAAAATCGTCATAGAGTGCAGGCACGCACCAGCCTGACCTTTTCTAAATATTTTACCAAAGGAACCAGGCTCTCGAGCCTGGCTTCGGGTATTAATCGGGATTCGTTCTCGACCCCCTGAAGCGGGTTTCCGGCAGGGCTGGACCGAAAATGATTCTCGATTGGCGAACGCGAATGCTGCCTGGCCGCAAAAATGTGGGGCGGACAGTGCAGCCTGCGTTCGCTGGAAACCGATGTGTCCCGAAACGTTTTTAACGGCGGAAGAGCAACATCGATTTCCTGCACCATATAAGCCCAGCCAACCAGTGCAGAGGTGTCCCTGCACGGTTTGTTGGGCAGCGCCGGGGCTTAAAGTGAAGATGCTGGAACAGGAGAAAGATAGATCGCTAAAGCTTCCTCCATCTGCGGCATCTTGCCATAACCCGACTCTCTCGCACCCACCACATTCGAATAAACATATAATGAATGTGGTGAGATACGTAAAGAGTGGGGTTTTTCCCAGGATCTACACATATATATTTATATTTTTATAAAGATCTGGGAAAAACAGTAAGCCCCGGCTCTGAAGTTGTTAACGGTGCTGCAGGAATCTCTCGTCTAGTTCATTTTGACGGGGATCATCCTGCTTATTTTGTGGCCAGCTCATATATTTTATATATATATTTATTTATATATTTATTTAGTCTGGCCACAGCACGCATCACAACCTCCACGAGCTCTACATAAGCAGAAACATAAGCCGGCGAGTGTGACTCATGTTGCTCGTTCCCGATGCTGAGCACATCTACTTCCTTATAAACAGATAGCTCGAGCACTGGGCACTCATCACGGGCAGAAGAAGCCGCATCGCGGGCTTCTGCGTCTTGAACGAGTGTCATAGAATCTGCGGATGATGAGAGAAAAGGTGCCTCAGCAGTCTCGTTCTCATCCGCGAGATCCTTCTGCGATCTCCACGATCTAAGCCGTCGCGCCGCCTCAATGGACGCGGGACCCGAACCGCGGGGATCGCGAGCCTGGCCATCATAAAGCCATCATGTTCTCAGGGAACAAGGGTTATAGTCATAACCCGAGACGTTTTTCTCCTTCAGTAAATGATGATGTGATGGACATTTGTTCAACTCTGAAAGCTTCTCTCGCTGCGTATCATGGAATGATGTAAATAAGGGTTAAAGATTGCCCTGGCACAGGCTTTTTCTGTGTTTTACGCATGTGTCTAAATACAAACAGACTTCAAAGCGAGCGGCACTGGAAATCACCTCACATTTTCACCTCCGGTTGTTCAAAGCGTGTGTGTTTTTCAGGAAATAATAAAGCCAAGCGGTAGCGCAGCACTCTAATAGGAAGTGCTTCACAGTGTGCACAGGCAGCCCTCTCGAGAGCTGCGCCCCTAAACAATACACACACTAAATAAGACAGACAGTTTCACAGAGAGCGCTTGCTGAAGAGCTAAAGCTGATGTCTGTGTGTGTCAGCGTCACTTTTATGCATCCGGTTATGCCGTCACATGTTACGTCACGACGCAACACCAATCAGGATTGGATTAGTTTAATTCTTACTTCAGAGGCGCACGCTAAGGGAGCGTCCCCAAAGTGTCGATTCTCGACGCAGTGTTGAGTTCCCTCGAAAGGGAACTGGACATTCCTGCATGTTTTAGTGGGAATTTGTGGAACATGCAGGAAATGGTGCCGTTTGTGTCTGAAAATCTCAAGAAAATGTCACATTAAGTCTGTCATTTAATGCATAATTATACGTTAATGTATAATGCATTATATGCATAATTTAAATAGATAAGTTCTAGTGGTTTTGATTAGTTTTTTTTTTTTTTTTTTTTGGTGGGGGGGCATTTTTAATTTATCTTTTTATTGGGGGGGGGGGGGGGGATAGTTACATTTTATTTGGGGGGTTAAATAGTTATTTTTGGACAGATCAATACCAAAATGAATAATAACCTCATGACATTTCTGCAAAAAACATGTTTTGTGCCAACTGTGTTGCATTTAAAATGATTCAGGGCAAAAAGTTGAATTGAATTGAATTGAATTGAAAAAGTTCAATATCCTGTATTACATTAATAGTAAGTTGTGAAACACACAGACTCATATACTGTATAGACACAAAGAAAAAAAACATAAACATGAACATATTTGCACAATTGTCCTCGCACAGAAATATAAGTAACGTATATGTATGTGTGTGGACAAATATAAACAAGGCAGAATTTCAGATACATTTTGAGAAGGAATTTTGAAGAATTTTCAAAAAAGTTATTCACAATTGTGTGTGTGTGTGTGCGCGCGTGCTGTGTGTGTGTGTGTGTGTGTGTGTGTGTGTGTGTGTGTGTGTGTTTTAAACCTGCCATTCTTAACAAAATCAGTAACGATGAACAATGTGATCAATGAAGGTTTAAAGTGAATTAAAGCAGCTTTGGCTTCAGCTCTTCTGCTCAACACAAAGAGTTTTTCCGGTTGAGCTGAACGATACGCCTCTCTCTCTCTCTCTCTCTCTCTCCTGTCTGACATGCCATTTATCAATCAGCCGATGCCACATTGACAAGTGCTAATTTAATAGAGACTGACCTGTCTGACAGAAACCCCACGGACACACAACACAAAGCCATTCATCAGCCTGGGCTCGACTGCAGTGGTGTGTGTGTGTGTGTGTGTGTGTGTGTGTGTTTCTCCCGCAGGCCGATCACAGTCTGCAGGTGCTGATCTTCACATCTGCAGGAAAGTTCACTATGATACTGGGACAGGTCATGAACTCTGATCCAGTGGCCAGAATTACCACTCACTATCACAGAGTAACGCAATGGAAAATTGTAACTAAGTAAAAATAAAGTTCTCTGTGATGAGAAGGTTGAGAGGTCGGGTTAGTGTAAGAGGAGGGAATACAGTTTGTACAGTATAATGTGTGTGAGTGAGTGAGTGAGTGAGTGAGTGTGTAAGAGTGTGAGTGTGTGTGTGTGTGTGTGTGTGTGTGTGTGTGTGTGTGTGTGTGTGTGTGAGTGAGTGAGTGTGTGTGAGTGAGTGTGTGTGTGAGTGAGTGTGTGTGTGTGTGTGAGTGAGTGTGTAAGAGTGTGTGTGTGTGTGTGTGTGTGTTTGTGTGTGAGTTAGTGAGTGAGTGAGTGCGATAGTGAGTGTGTGAGTGAGTGTGATAGTGAGTGAGTGTGTGAGTGAGTGCGAGAGTGAGTGTGTGAGTGAGTGAGTGTGTGTGTGAGTGAGTGTGTGAGTGAGTGAGTGAGTGAGTGTGTGAGTGAGTGTGTGAGTAAGTGAGTGAGTGAGTGAGTGTGTGAGTGAGTGAGTGAGTGAGTGAGTGTGTGAGTGAGTGAGTGAGTCAGTGTGTGAGTGAGTCAGTGAGTGTGTGAGTGAGTGAGTGTAAGTGAGTGTGTGAGTGAGTGAGTGAGTGAGTCAGTCATTGAGTGAGTGAGTGAGTGTAAGTGAGTGTGTGTGTGTGTGAGTGAGTGAGTGAGTGAGTGCGATAGTGAGTGCGTGAGTGTGTGAGTGAGTGTGTGAGTGAGTGAGTGAGTGCAATAGTGAGTGAGTGCAATAGTGAGTGTGTGAGTGAGTGCAATAGTGAGTGTGTGAGTGAGTGCAATAGTGAATGTGTGAGTGAGTGCGTGAGTGCAATAGTGAGTGTGTGAGTGAGTGTGTGAGTGTGTGTGTGAGTGAGTGTGTGAGTGAGTGAGTGAGTGAGTGCAATAGTGAGTGAGTGCAATAGTGAGTGTGTGAGTGCAATAGTGAGTGTGTGAGTGAGTGCAATAGTGAGTGTGTGAGTGAGTGCAATAGTGATCAGTGTTTGGAATAACGCCGTTTAAAAGAACGGCGTTAGGTAACAACGTTATTTTTTCAGTAACGGGCTTATCTAACTAATTACTTTTCCCGTCGTTACAACGCCGTTAACGTTACTGGAAATGTGTTTTGAAATGTGTTGGGGACAGAGACGCATTCGGAAGTGCATTTTGAGAAGTGCTGGGTACAAACATGTCAAACTGTGCAGCCTGTTTGCTCAACCCGTAAATAAATCCACCGATCCGCAAAATTTGTTTGAGTTCTTAAATGGTGTAGTGGTAAATCTTTTGCCAAGCGTGTCAGAGGTTACGGGTTCGAATCCGCCCACTTATAGTTTTTTTTCTCTCATCAAAACTCAATATGTTCATCAGTGGTTACAGTCTATATATCAAGCAGGGACACTTTGTGTGCATTTTATTTTGTGATTTCACCTGAATGAATAGAGAGTCTCCACAACGGCGATAGATTGAAGCGCGCGTCCGAGTGAAGACTGCGAGCCACAAGAGAACACTGTATCCATGACACTGATTGCAGCGGCAATGAGCGCTCAGCTTGAGTTAAAAAACAACACATTTTAGCGCTAGATCTCTTATTTAATAGCGAATTAAATGGCAACGCATGGCGTTGTTAGAGTTTGATTTATTTAATTTGCTACGGTTACTGCAAACACACTTTATATTATTTAGCTCTTTACTTTTGAAGAAAATACTTGAAGTAGGCTACAGAATGTATTCCAGACCAGTTGTCTGACATTTTGTTTGATTTATTTAAGCAAGAATAAGACTACAGAGCTAAACACACTTTTTTTTGTTGTTTAAAAGTTTACTTTTGTTGTGAACAAAACACTTGGAAGTAGCCTACAGGTTGTTTACTTGACCAGTTGTCTCAGGTTGAGAGAGTTTGATTTAATTTGAGTTAAATGCACTGTATATGGTGTAACTGTTTACTTATCTTACAAAGATAATACTTTAAGTCCGGGATAAACCTCTTGCTGTCTGTCGACGTGCAATAAATATCGAAAGTTATGTACAAACACCTGTCTGTTCTACTCATTTCAACTGACTTGTGAAAACGGCTAAAAAAAAAATCCAAATTCTTTGACATATAGCAACTTCTTTTTTTTTAACAGTAACGCAAATAGTTACTTTCCCTGGTAACGAGTTACTTTTACTATAGAGTAATTCAGTTACTAACTCAGTTACTTTTTGGAACAAGTAGTGAGTAACTATAACTAATTACTTTTTTAAAGTAACGTTCCCAACACTGATAGTGAGTGTGTGAGTGAGTGTGTGAGTGAGTGCGATAGTGTGTGAGTGTGATAGTGAGTGAGTGTGAGTGTGTGAGTGAGTGAGTGAGTGAGTGTATGAGTGTGAGTGAGTGCGATAGTGAGTGTGTGAGTGTGAGTGAGTGTGTGAGTGAGTGTGTGAGTTAGTGAGTGAGTGAGTGAATGCGATAGTGAGTGTGAGTGAGTGTGTGAGTGAGTGTGTGAGTTAGTGAGTGAGTGAGTGAATGCGATAGTGAGTGTGAGTGAGTGTGTGAGTGAGTGTGTATGTTAGTGAGTGAGTGAGTGAGTGAGTGAGTGAGTGAGTGCGATAGTGAGTGAGTGAGTGAGTGCGATGGTGAGTGAGTGAGTGAGTGAGTGCGATAGTGAGTGAGTGAGTGAGTGAGTGTGTGAGTGAGTGAGTGAGTGCGATAGTGAGTGAGTGAGTGAGTGAGTGAGTGAGTGAGTGAGTGAGTGAGTGAGTGAGTGCGATAGTGAGTGTGTGAGTGTGAGTGAGTGTGTGAGTGAGTGTGTGAGTTAGTGAGTGAGTGAGTGAGTGAGTGAGTGAGTGAGTGAGTGAGTGTGTAAGAGTGAATCTGTGATGAATGTAGATCAGGAGAAGTTGAGACGGAGGATCTACTTCTTCTTTAGTAGCACATCATATTCATAAATGCCAGAAACTAAGAGGAACTGAGTTTATACATGTTTTAATGGAGAGAAACAGGAGCTTCGTCTCCCTGTCCTCACACATGTCTCTAAAGTGTGATAGATTCAGAGGGACATAAGCAAAGGGTTACGGCCAGCACACATCGGATTGTCAGGACAGACTTACGGAAGCTTTGATCATGGACAACTACAGACTGAAGAAGTCAAAGCATTCTTCCTTTTGCCAGAGGCGATTTGGTACAGAGAGAGAGAGAGAGAGAGAGAGAGAGAGAGAGAGAGAGAGAGAGAGATACGGTTTCCCTCACGAGTGAAAAGAAGAGACGCTTCCACTGAAGGCCTGGAGAACAGAGGGATGATTCCTGTAAATCATCTCTCCACGGGAGCGACAGAGAGACGGAGAGAGGGAGGATAGAAACAGACTGAAAGAAGAGAGTGAGATCTGTGCTTGAGCGCCACATCAAGGCTTTGAGCCAATCAGAGCGCAGGATTGCCCGGCCCCGGCAATTCCCACAGTATGGGCGGCACGAAGGTACACAAAGGTGCTGTCACGCACTTGATGCTATTAAAGGGAGGAATAATTTAAGGCAACAAGAAAGAAAGAAAAGGAGGGAGAGAAATAGAAACACAATACCTATTCTTGAACGGAGAGCTTTCAAATTCAGTTTCTATTCTTTTTGAAGAGGGCGTGTTAAAGGAATAGAGAACTGTCAATATCAAGCAGAGTTCTCAATCCACTTTGGCTGAAAAATAAGATGGATGGATGATTGCTTTTTTTATTTGGATAAATCATTTGCATAATGCATATTAAGTCAAATTTGACTTTAAAAGATTAGTTCACTTTAGAATTAAAATCTCCAGATAATTTACTCTCCTCCACGTCATCCAAGAAGTTTATGTGTTTGTTTCTCCAGTCGAAAAGAAATTACGATTTTTTAGGAAAACATTCCAGGATTTTTCAATGGGGTCCAACGGTGACCTTTCAGCGTGATTACGTAATGTGTGTCGCATCACAGCTCGTGCAGGACCAGCATTAGTGATTATAAAGTATATAAATGTTTATTTTGTTATAAATGTGCGCTGGTTTGTCTAGATCAGACTCTTATTCCTCGGCTGGATCGTGTCGAGACTTTGAAGCTGCACTGAAACTCACACTTGGATCTTCGACCCGTTGGACTCCATTGAAGTCACTATATGGAGAAAATCCTGGAGTGTTTTCCTCAAAAACCTTCATTTCGACTGAAGAAACAAAGACATGAACATCTTGGATGACGTGGGAGTAAATTATCAGGAAATTTTAATTCTGAAGTGAACTAATCCTTTAAACTCTATATGGAGAACTGTGGTCGATTCCCACAGAAAGTCATGTTGTTTGTAAATGAGATTAATAGAATAAGATTTGACAGCTGTGATGGAGGGGAACATTTTCGGTGAACAGCTGCTTAAACTTCATTCTGTTCCTCACACAAACATGATTTCACAAGTCATACAGTGTAAACGTTATGGACCACTTTTATGGTACTTTCTTTTTGTCCTTGTTGGATCTCGACAGTGAAAATTACTACCAAAAGAGAAGAAACTCTTGGTTACAATTTATTTTTGTTGTCCACTTCAGACATTCAACTGACAATAAGTAACTTTGCAACTACATGTCAACTTATTCTCCTACTTAAACCCTAAACTAACAGTCTACTAATATAATGAGAGTTAGCTGACATGTAGTTGCAAAGTTACTCATAGTTAGAATATCTAAAGTGGACTATCGAAATAACAAACATTCTTCAAAATTCCTCTCTCTCTATTTTGAATATTTTTTTAATAACATTTTTTTTTCTTCTTGCTTGATTTAGTTTTGTTTTACACATACACTCTTGGTCTAATTTCAGATAGAAGTCTACATCGCAGAAATCAGCATTCGTCCTATAATGTACAAACCACAACAAAAGATTAACTTCCCAGATCATTTCAAGTAATGGCAGAACTTTTATCTCTCTGTAAATGTATGTGTGTGTGTGTGTGTGTGTGTGTGTGTGTGTGTGTGTGTGAGATCTGGAGGCGATGATATTTTCATGAACGCGAGGGAAGAGTATTTGCTTGATATGATGCTCTCAGTCCCTTGACATGCTAGACTTAAATTTAAAAGAAAACTCTTTTATGATGAGAACAACAGCAACGACAAAAAATAAAATAAACATGTAATATTTGAAGGAAATTGCTGTTTTATTAGAAAAAAAAGAGGAGCAAATGACATCTAAATTAAAGACAAAAAAGAAAGAGAGGAATAAGAACGAGGGTTTGATGTGTGAGTGATGATGTTGAAGGTTATTGTTTATAGACGGCAGTGATATTACTACTGTAAACACACACCCTCAACGCTCACTTACTAAAACTATGTACACAGTGAAAAATTTAACATGTTATGCATATTTTATCATACTGTGCTTTTCCTCTCGAGATCCACATGAACACGATCATAGATTAGGATGTGATTTTCTCTCTCTCTCTCTCTCTCTCTCTCTCTGTCTCTCTCTCTCTCTCTCTTTCTTTATTAAGGAAAAGAAGGAATGTTCTGGGTTCAATACAAGCCTATCAAGAACACTTGTGACATGCTGTTGACCACAGTAAATCATTTTAAATCAACCCCACAGAAATCTTTTACAGTAACACTCTTTTATATGGTTTATGAGGTGAGACATTCTGGAGGGTCTACAAGCAACAATGTGAAACTTGCATTTTTTTTAAGTTCCCCTATTATGCTATTTTAAAGATTCCTAATGTTGTTTCGCGTCTCCAACAGCAGATTTACATTCATCGAAAGTCAAAAATAACTTTCATTCTCTCATAATCTCTACTGCAGAATCAGCTGTTTTCTCTCAGTGTCTGAAACGGTTTGTTCGAAGATTCAGTCTCTCTAAGCCCCGCCTCTCCGAGAGCTGCTCTGCTGTGATTGGTCAGAAAGTGAACGCTCATTATCATATCTGAATCTCACAGCGATAAGACAGTAACGATGGCGTGGGTTTTACCGTATCAATCTCATAAAGTGGATTTGGTTTGTCAGCAGAAAACAGCGTCTTCTCGACACGAACAACTCGAACCAAACTCTTCCATTCTCAGATACACTACAGTGTTTGAGGGCGGAGCTAAGAGATTGCTCTCAGATTTTTGCCAGACCAGTGTGTGTTAAACCTCTGTGTGTTAAACCTCGCTGTGTTAAACCTCGCTGTGTTAAACCTCTGTGTGTTAAACCTCGCTGTGTTAAACCTCGTTGTGTTAAATCTCGCTGTGTTAAACCTCGCTGTGTTAAACCTCGTTTTGTTAAACCTCGCTGTGTTAAACCTCGGTGTGTTAAACCTCTGTGTGTTAAACCTCTGTGTGTTAAACCTCGTTGTGTTAAATCTCGCTGTGTTAAACCTCGTTGTGTTAAACCTCGTTTTGTTAAACCTCGGTGTGTTAAACCTCGGTGTGTTAAACCTCTGTGTGTTAAACCTCGTTGTGTTAAACCTCTGTGTGTTAAACCTCGTTGTGTTAAACCTCGGTCTGTTAAACCTCTGTGTGTTAAACCTCGGTCTGTTAAACCTCTGTGTGTTAAACCTCGTTGTGTTAAACCTTGTTGTGTTAAACCTCGCTGTGTTAAACCTCGTTGTGTTAAACCTCGCTGTGTTAAACCTCGGTCTGTTAAACCTCTGTGTGTTAAACCTCGCTGTGTTAAACCTCGCTGTGTTAAACCTCGTTGTGTTAAACCTCGCTGTGTTAAACCTCGCTGTGTTAAACCTCGTTGTGTTAAACCTCGTTGTGTTAAACCTCGCTGTGTTAAACCTCGGTGTGTTAAACCTCTGTGTGTTAAACCTTGCTGTGTTAAACCTCGCTGTGTTAAACCTCGCTGTGTTAAACCTCGGTCTGTTAAACCTCGGTGTGTTAAACCTTGGTGTGTTAAACCTCGGTGTGTTAAACCTCGCTGTGTTAAACCTCGGTCTGTTAAACCTCGGTGTGTTAAATCTCGCTGTGTTAAACCTCTGTGTGTTAAACCTCTGTTTGTTAAACCTCGCTGTGTTAAACCTTGCTGTGTTAAACCTCGGTCTGTTAAACCTTGCTGTGTTAAACCTCGGTGTGTTAAAACTCGGTGTTAAACCTCGGTGTGTTAAACCTCGCTGTGTTAAACCTCGGTGTGTTAAACCTCGCTGTGTTAAACCTCGGTCTGTTAAACCTCGGTGTGTTAAATCTCGCTGTGTTAAACCTCTGTGTGTTAAACCTCTGTTTGTTAAACCTCGCTGTGTTAAACCTTGCTGTGTTAAACCTCGGTCTGTTAAACCTTGCTGTGTTAAACCTCGGTGTGTTAAAACTCGGTGTTAAACCTCGGTGTGTTAAACCTCGCTGTGTTAAACCTCGCTGTGTTAAACCTCGCTGTGTTAAACCTCGGTCTGTTAAACCTCGGTGTGTTAAACCTTGGTGTGTTAAACCTCGGTGTGTTAAACCTCGCTGTGTTAAACCTCGGTCTGTTAGACCTCGGTGTGTTAAATCTCGCTGTGTTAAACCTCTGTGTGTTAAACCTCTGTTTGTTAAACCTCGCTGTGTTAAACCTTGCTGTGTTAAACCTCGGTCTGTTAAACCTTGCTGTGTTAAACCTCGGTGTGTTAAAACTCGGTGTTAAACCTCAGTGTGTTAAACCTCGCTGTGTTAAACCTCGGTGTGTTAAACCTCGGTGTGTTAAACCTCGCTGTGTTAAACCTTGTTGTGTTAAACCTCGCTGTGTTAAACCTCGGTGTGTTAAACCTCGCTGTGTTAAACCTTGTTGTGTTAAACCTCGTTGTGTTAAACCTCGCTGTGTTAAACCTCGCTGTGTTAAACCTCGCTGTGTTAAACCTCGCTGTGTTGAACCTCGGTGTGTTAAACCTCGCTGTGTTTAACCTCGGTCTGTTAAACCTCGGTCTGTTAAACTTCGGTGTGTTAAACCTCGGTGTGTTAAACCTCGCTGTGTTAAACCTCGCTGTGTTAAACCTCGGTGTGTTAAACCTCGCTGTGTTAAACCTTGTTGTGTTAAACCTCGTTGTGTTAAACCTCGCTGTGTTAAACCTCGCTGTGTTAAACCTCGCTGTGTTAAACCTCGCTGTGTTAAACCTCGCTGTGTTAAACCTTGCTGTGTTAAACCTCGGTCTGTTAAACCTTGCTGTGTTAAACCTCGGTGTGTTAAAACTCGGTGTTAAACCTCAGTGTGTTAAACCTCGCTGTGTTAAAACTCGGTGTGTTAAACCTCGGTGTGTTAAACCTCGGTGTGTTAAACCTCGGTGTGTTAAACCTCGCTGTGTTAAACCTTGTTGTGTTAAACCTCGTTGTGTTAAACCTCGGTGTGTTAAACCTCGCTGTGTTAAACCTTGTTGTGTTAAACCTTGCTGTGTTAAACCTCGGTCTGTTAAACCTTGCTGTGTTAAACCTCGGTGTGTTAAAACTCGGTGTTAAACCTCAGTGTGTTAAACCTCGCTGTGTTAAACCTCGGTGTGTTAAACCTCGGTGTGTTAAACCTCGCTGTGTTAAACCTTGTTGTGTTAAACCTCGCTGTGTTAAACCTCGGTGTGTTAAACCTCGCTGTGTTAAACCTTGTTGTGTTAAACCTCGTTGTGTTAAACCTCGCTGTGTTAAACCTCGCTGTGTTAAACCTCGCTGTGTTAAACCTCGCTGTGTTGAACCTCGGTGTGTTAAACCTCGCTGTGTTTAACCTCGGTCTGTTAAACCTCGGTCTGTTAAACTTCGGTGTGTTAAACCTCGGTGTGTTAAACCTCGCTGTGTTAAACCTCGCTGTGTTAAACCTCGGTGTGTTAAACCTCGCTGTGTTAAACCTTGTTGTGTTAAACCTCGTTGTGTTAAACCTCGCTGTGTTAAACCTCGCTGTGTTAAACCTCGCTGTGTTAAACCTCGCTGTGTTAAACCTCGCTGTGTTAAACATCGGTCTGTTAAACCTCGCTGTGTTTAACCTCGGTCTGTTAAACCTCGGTCTGTTAAACTTCGGTGTGTTAAACCTCGGTGTGTTAAACCTCGCTGTGTTAAACCTCGCTGTGTTAAACATCGGTCTGTTAAACCTCGCTGTGTTTAACCTCGGTCTGTTAAACCTCGGTCTGTTAAACTTCGGTGTGTTAAACCTCGGTGTGTTAAACCTCGCTGTGTTAAACCTCGCTGTGTTAAACCTCGGTCTGTTAAACCTCTGTGTGTTAAACCTTGGTCTGTTAAACCTCGGTCTGTTAAACCTCGGTGTGTTAAACCTCGCTGTGTTAAACCTCGCTGTGTTAAACCTCGCTGTGTTAAACCTCGCTGTGTTAAACCTCGCTGTGTTAAACCTCGCTGTGTTAAACCTCGCTGTGTTAAACCTCGCTGTGTTAAACCTCGCTGTGTTAAACCTCGCTGTGTTAAACCTCGGTGTGTTAAACCTCGGTGTGTTAAACCTCGCTGTGTTAAACCTCGGTCTGTTAAACCTCTCTGTGTTAAACCTCGCTGTGTTAAACCTCGCTGTGTTAAACCTCGGTGTGTTAAACCTCGCTGTGTTAAACCTCGCTGTGTTAAACCTCGACGATCTGTTTCAGCCTGTCTAAAACAACTCTGACATCCAGGTCATGGAGCAAAGATCTGTTAAAGTTTGTAAGTAATGGAGTGGAATGTGTGTGTGTTTGTGTGTGTGTGTGTGTGTGTGTGTGTGTGTGTGTGTGTGTGTGTGTGTGTGTGTGTGTGTGTGTGTGTGTGTGTGTGTGTGTGTGTGTGTGTGTGTGTGTGTGTAAAACTCAGTCGGCTAAAATCAATGAGCTTTTTGATTGGTTGCTGCTCAGGGACGATGTCAGATTATTACCAATAAAGAGAATTAGATCAAATGATTTTTGACTTTGAAATTTATCTTTAATCCAATCAGAGATAAAGTCATCAGTGAAATTGCTGTTGATTAAGAAATGAGATATTTGGTGGCATTGGTCCTAAGTGCCTCTCTCGCTGCGAATGATCTGTTTTATTACTCAGTCAAACCTACTGATTTCATTTTCAAATGACTATTGAGTGAAAGTCTCGGTGGAGCGAGTCGACAGAGCCATCAGTAATACCTTTCTGCACGAGTCCTAGGATACATCCATCTTATGTGTGTGTGTGTGTGTGTGTGTGTGTAATTTGGCAAAACTTTACAATAAGGTTTAATTTGTTAACATTACTGAAGTAACACAAACATGAACAAACTGTATGTTTTTAACAAACATTCACAAAGATTAATAAATGGTGTAAAATATATTGTTCATTGTTAGTTCATTTTAGCTGATGCATTAACTAATGAGATATTAAAGATGCATTGGGACGTGTTTTTTCCTCCCTTGCAAATCTGTATTATTCTGCACAATTGGTTGCATTTTACTATATGTTTTTACCTGTAACCCACGGCTGATTTAAGGTGCATCTACAGCAAAAGAACTTCTCTATCTCAAGGCCATTGTAAACTGTACATCATTTCCAGTGATTCTGCCTTTTTTCACCTGCACATGCATTACGTGCAGCATTTCTGTTGGGCTGTTCTGGGCTCTGGTTAATTGTGTGATGTGTTTGTGTTCTGTGTTTAGATTGGAGATCTTCATTTGCATGTCTTCGTTTCTCCGTGGTTTGTTAAGGAACTGAAAAAAGTGAGCATTTTCTCCTCAAACACACTAATTAGAGTGGGACAGACCCGTGTGACTCGACCGAGATGTAAATTGTGGACACGTTTGCTGTCGTTTTGATAGTTTCTGCCGTTTCATCAGAAACCTCTCTAATTAAGCGCAACTTATAGACGTCTTTTTTAAGTGCGTGAGGTGCCGTGATGAGCGAAGGGTCGGATTCCTCGAGTGGAAACTCTGTTTGTGGAAAGTGTCATTTTAACCTTCTGGAATAAAATAATTGGGAGGAGGAGCAGAAAAGTTTGCTTTTGTGGCCTTTCGCACCCACTCATCTCTGGCTCAAACGCTTCCTCGACGAACATGTTTGATGATGAGCTGAAGTCATTACCTGGTGTGGACGCTCCAGAGAGGACTTTCATCGGATATCTCCAAGGCATAATTATAAATACGACCCTTCTTTTGTCATTGCTCACCTAGAGCCTCACAAAAGCTCACTGAGAGGATACAGACGGAACTATACATAATAAAGTTATACCCAATTCTTCTGATGGGATCATTTTGTTTAGCAGAATATCTCAGCATTCACTGATGGTCCAGGTTGCTCTCACTCATCATTATTTATTTGGTCTAAAACGCTAAAACTGCTCTCATGTTTAATGCAGGACAGCAAATGCGAGTGAATTTTCTGTCATCTGTGCAGGACTGTGATATGAAGAGTGTGCAAAGTAACATATTTCTATACAATTTATTACAATACCAGTATAAACATGAATATCTATTGGTTCAATATGCGTCACATGACTAAACTTACATCATCGTTTTTAAATACCTGCATTTTGACAGTCCACAGTACAATGTGAAAACACTGTTTTCAAGCACTTTGGAGAGCGTTTTAAAAAGCTTTGTTTTCATTAATAAAAATGCCGTCTCAGTGTGAACGGAAGGCCAAAACGGAGAGAAAAAGATGCATTTTCAAACGTAAACGTATTAGTGTGGACAAGGCCTTTGTCACGACCTGTATCTGAGTTAGGAACCCTGTTTGATGGTGAGCTGGTGTGGACGCTCCAGAGACTTTCATCGGATATCTCCAATGCATAATTATAAATACAGCCCTCGTTTTGTCATCGCTCACCTAGAGCTGATGAAATCTGTTAAAAAGCATCGACCGTCTCTCTTTGTCACGACCTTTATCTGAATTACAGCGATGAGTATAAATGACGCGACGGCATACGCGACGACCACATCCTCGTCCTCAAAGATGATCCTGGAAAGGCTATTTTCCGCCGCTCAGCATGAGCCCAGTAAACATTACAATCCATCAGAGAGAACGAGAGGGAGAAAAAAAAGGGTTTGTTTTCACACTTAAAGGAGAGTGTTCTTAACTTAATCACCACCTTGTTTCGCTACATTTGCATATATTTGCATATTAATTGGACTACAGATTAAAATTGGTTTTGTAATTTTAATTAAGTGTCCACAAAGGTATATGATTAGAACTGTTTAAAATACAGGCTGACAGAGCGAGCAGGAGCCCGTCCTCTTCCGTGGAGGTGGATTACTTTCAGGGAATGCCTATTTTATGATAGTTATTTTTAATCTTTACTAGATTATGCAGCTAAAGTGGCTGGGTGGGGGGAGAGGGAGGAGCGCACCGGCTATCAAAATCATTCTCATTTTTCAGCGCTCATTTGCTGTTCTGTTGATTTGCCATACTCGACAAAAGTCCTTTGTACCATTTCCTGATTGCAAATTAAGAGGCCAGGCTCTAAATATAAAGAACAGAATTTTGATTTAGTGCATTAGTAACCAAATTATGCAAATGTGTTTATAAGTGCAGTAAAGCATTGAGGAATAAACAGCCGCGCTGTCCTTGCCGGTTTACCTTGAGAAAGCTTCTTCTCTTGAACAACCCCTGGAATCAGAACGTGACTTTGGGCTGTTCAGTTCATGAATGCTAGCTTTGAGCTCATCTATATGCTCAGTGAACTTTGGCTTACATCTAGAATACTACATATATGCATGTAAATTGTCCAATCTTTATCTTCCTGCAAAATTAGCCAAAAGTCCCCTAGCTAACAGGGAACAAGGTTCTCTCAAAGTTACAGTATGAACGTTAATGGAGTTATCTGGTTCTTAATAATGTCCTCAAAACATTAGCACTAAAACATTATTTATAAATCATTCATGGAGCGTTTCCCCTGAAATGTTTCAGTTGGACATTTGTCTAACGTTTTTAAATGTTTCTATGTTTCAGAACGTTCCCATAATGTTTGAAGAATGATACAATGGAACGTTTCCTTAACATTTGAATAACCAATAAAATACTTTTAAAACATTTAAAAAACTGGATGCTCAGATAACATTCAAAAGTAAAGTTTTTATAACTTTTGATAATGAAAAATTTGATTTATTTTAGTTTATTGTTATAAAAACATCTGCTTAATGAATACATGAATGCTTAGCTGACAACATAACAAGCAAACAACTACACAGTACAAGTATTAGGCAATATAGTCTATTTTAAACATTAGTGAATGAATTATATTTCTAGGACAGATTTTGTTTTTAGTTGTTGCAATGCATTCTGGAATGGCTTTCAAGAATTCAGCCTAAAGATGAAACCTTGAAGGCACCTTTAGGAACAACCTTCACGTTTACAATGATACGAATGACCCTTTAAAATGCAGCCTACACAGTCAGCTCACTAGGAGCATTGATTACAGTATATTTACGGTATATATTTGGAACAGAGCCACATTGTTTCAGTGTTTGTTGGGGTTGCTCTCAACAAGTTTGAGACTCACAATGGAAGACGTACTTCTCCACCATCGGATCTGTCCGTTACACCAACGGCTCTGTTTATTAGAAGAGATTACCTTTTCATTTACAACAATATAGACTTTTACATTATGGATTAACAGAAATCTGTCATTCTAGATGTGTTGATAAAAATATCAATGCTATTTGTCAGAACATCAGTTCAAAAACATGAAATAAATGTCATTCACAGCCTGATTGAAACAATAACAAGAAGAAACACAGGACAGGACTTGATTTTTTTCCGATGGAATTTCATTTTACTGTAAACAATACATTTTGGTGAAAGATTATGAAGTACAAGTATCTTTTAATGAAGTACAATGTGCATTGAATAATCATGCACAATAGACACATTTCAGCCATTATTTGTCTAGAAAAACGCCTGTAAAAGCTAAATCTGGTCTTTCCCAGCTCTGAGGTCATTGAGACGCTGTAACGTACAGCCGGAGAGCGGCCGAGACTCAGAGTTTCTCCGTCTGAGATCTTCTGCATGTCAGACGCTCAATTTTCTGAAGCAATTACACTAAAGTAAGACAATCACGCAGGAGAGTTTAGATGAAATACAATATTACTGTAGCATTTCTTTGGTGTGGTCAGGGAAGTTTGGAAAAGACATTTGGAAACATTTTTCTCATAAAACACTTAGCTATTTAAGCGATAGGATCGAGTTTCTGAGTTTCTGAGTTTTCATGAGCAGCTAAATCACTGTCCGTCCGTCAGTCCATCTATCTCTGAAGGATTCTTCAGACTGTCTTCTGGGAAGTGCTTAAAGAAACTTGTGTGTTTTATATTTCTCTCTGCCTTCTTCAAATTGCATCTTCTTGAATTACTAAGCTGTCCAAATAGCTCCAACCTGTGCACACCATGATGTGAAGTTACATACTGTACAACTCCTTACGTCCATCTCAGCCGATCCGGGTTCAAATGCGGTTTCTATTCTCCTGCAACTGCTTCCCTTCCTCAATCTCTTCCTCTTTCTCTTCCTCTTTCTCTTCCTCTTTCTCTTTCTCTTTCTCTTTCTCTTTCTCTTTCTCTTTCTCTTCCTCAATCTCTATCTCTATCTCTTTCTCTTTCTCTTTCTTTCTCTTTCCCTCTCTTTCTCTTTCTTTATGTTTCTCTCTCTTTCTCTTTCTTTCTTTTTCTCTCTCTCTTCTCTCTAATTGACCAAATCTGAGGATGTCAGGATCACTGTTTCTCTGCCAAGAGTATTTCTGTCTCATTAAAAACCCTTCGCTGCGACTGATGCAATGCAAGGAGCTGAAATTTCTTCATTGAATCTGTCTAAAATCACTCTGTGAGAGGAACTATGAAGAAAGACTTTTTGCTCTCTGTATGTCTTTACGGGTTACTGATGTTTTACCTTAGTTAACATCAGTTAACAACACAAACTAAGAATTAAAAATATGGTAATATGGTTTTCCATTTTAGTCATTCTACTCACTGTTAAACCTTGCTTTAAAAAACGGCCAAATTCTGAGAGTAACATACCATTATCCATTAAAACAGTAATATACCTTAAATATAATATAATATAATATAATATAATATAATATAATATAATATAATATAATATAATATAATATAATATAATATAATATAATATAATATAATAATGTATTCTGGTTAATATCTGTCATTTTCGAAAAAGTGGCCTACAGGTATATACTGTAAATGAACAGCACTCTTCAACACCCTCATTCACTATTCACTACACTAGTCCACTAATATAGTCCACTTGACAGAGTGGATGAAAAGAAGTGAGTGAATTCAGACACTGATGAACACCTGCTGTTAACAAGCAGAATCACTGAAGGGAAGAGAAACAAGAACAGAAAAAAAGAGAAACACAAGATCTATAACTGAGCCACACCGAGGGTGAAACCAGTTTACAAACCAGTTTATTTCATACATGTACAGAAGTTCTTGTTGAGAATTATCAGAGATTTAGATGTTTTATTGAAAATAATAATGTTTTGGGTCACCGTTATGGTGATCGGTGTTTTATTTAGTTTGGCTCTTGACCATTGATTTTATAACTACTGTAACAGTGACTTCATAAAGCACATTTGTTATGGCAAGAAAAAGCCACGAGGAAGTTGTTGTAGTTGCAAAGTTACTTATAGTCAGTATAATGTCTGATGGAGAGCTTCTAAATAAAGCATTAGCATATGTTAAGTACAGTCTACTAATACTTTAATGATTTAACATAATGTACGGTGCAGTTTAATAACACATGGAGAGGAAAGAAAGTATTTTTGCTGTAGATTTTTTCCTGTGTTCCCGCATGACTGATTCTCCTCCTGAATGTCAGAGATGAGAGTGTAAAACATCTTCTACAGACTCACCCTCCCTGTAGCGATTAACCTGAGAGAGAGAGAGAGAGAGAGAGAGAGAGATTTATATATATATATAGAGAGAGATAGAGAGAGAGAGATAGCGAGAGATAGAGATAGAGAGAAAGAAATAGAGAGAGACAGAAAGAGATAGAGATATATATATATATATATATATATATATATATAGAGAGAGAGAGAGAGAGAAAGAGAGATAGAGAGAGATAGAGAGAGAGAGATAGAGAGAGAGAGAGAGAGAGAGAGAGAGAGAGAGATTTATATATATATAGAGAGAGATAGAGAGAGAGAGATAGCGAGAGATAGAGATAGAGAGAAAGAAATAGAGAGAGACAGAGAGAGAGAGAGAGAGAGAGAGAGAGAGAGAGAGAGAGAGAGATAGATATATATATATATAGAGAGAGAGAGAAAGAGAGATAGAGAGAGAGAGAGAGATAGAGAGAGATAGAGATAGAGAGAAAGAGATAGAGAGAGAGAGATAGAAATAGAGAGAAAGAGAGAGAGAGAAAATCTAAGCTGACAGCAGAAAGACAGACATAAGGCCATTGTGTGTGTCTGTATAGGTGGCAGGTGATGGATATTTCTCCACTTTATACTGAGCTATTATCATAAATAAAACGCTCTATAAGCACAACCTTTTGCTCGCTAATGGAATTTGTCAACATGAAAGAGTCGTATTGTTCCCGCGGCTTCTCCGTTCAGCGGTCCAGTGCCAAATCCTTCGCCCGTCTCCTGCCAGCGTTTGCCTTAACACCAGGAGCTCAGGGAATCACACGCCATAATGAAATTACCTCGGCGCAAACAAATAAGGTCAGAGACTCAAGGAGACGCGATTCTGCTAATTAAACGGCAGGTTCGTCTGCGCATCTGCAGCAACAGCACATTACTGCTGGCAGAGACGAGCATCCCAGCAATCAATTTAATGGATAAGTCACTTTTTATCGGTGATATAAATACAGAAGTGTCCAGTCCTAAACAACTGCTAACCCAATCAAACACACCTGAACGAGCCAATCAAGATCCTGCTAGCACACGAAGATGAACTCTGTTATTAAAGTTATTAACTTTGTGTTATTACAGAGAATACCTGAAAGTATCACGGTTCCACAAATATGGAAAGTGTGGAAATATCTCCTTAGTAATATCATCCTTTTTATTCATTTTTCACCTTCTCTTTGACCCTTAGAATTTATTCATATTTAAATATATTATATATTAATATACACATTTATATTAAAACATTACATTAATGTAAAATTAATGAAAATAATATTTACATATATTCAATATATATTATTATATTATTATCGTGTGCTGTGTGCTGTGTGTGACGACACAAAGCTCCAGGACGATCGTGTGCTGATGTTCGTGTGTGTGTGACGACACAAAGCTGATGTTCGTGTGTGTGTGACGACACAAAGCTGATGTTCGTATGTGTGTGACGACACAAAGCTCCAGACGTTCACAACGAGTCCGCTAGCAGTTTAGCTTCACTCAAATTTGAGCTGGATGTTTCATAGTAAGTTTGGTTTCTCAAAATATAAAGAAACGCTTACTTCCCTGATGTGATTCTTTAACACGTGTGATCTCTATACCTCGCTCTCAGCAGTTTGTACGGGGATTTTCACGTGTTTTATGGGATGTAATTGTTTTAATGTGAATCTCATGCCTGGAGCCTCTCGGCCCCAAACTGCTGTTTAACCGCAACCTTATCAGACACAATTAGCTTTACCTTTACATGTCTTTCTGCTGCTCTCACGCATGTTATTACTTCCACTGCCGTGGCCGCTCTTTTATAATTATTGACCATGACTTATTGTAATTAGTTTATTCAGGCTGAATATGTGGAATAGTAGCCGGATTAGAGCCTGAGGCAGTTTTGCTTCCCGAGGATTCCCTGCCGTCTTTATCAGCACCTGCACGATCAAACCGTGACAGCGCCTGTTGACAGAATAAATGCTTTGTCAGCAGAAGTACTTTGTTTTTTTCTGGTTATTGTGTTATTACACGGCTGACATTCAACCAGAAGACAAAGTCCCGCAGCGAGGGGATCAATAAAGCTGACAGACGGCTCTGAAGAACACCTATGTGCCAAGATAACAGCCTGAGAGGGACAAATCATATTTCAGCTCAGAACTCGACATCCACGTGAACTCCAGATGCTTTCGGGCCAGTAATGAAACATCAGTCTTCCGGCTTTTATCCGTCCAGGAGTTCAGACTCGTCATTATTTACCCGAATATCTGTGGGTCTACAACAGGAGTCATACAGCAGCTGTTATTGCCGGAGCTTTGTGTGAGCAAAACACCTGAACTTACAGCGCTTCACATTTCCCACATTTTGTTATGTTACAGCCTTATTCCAAAATGGATCAAATTTATTATATTAAAGTCTGCTCTAACATGCACTGTGAACTGACATCTTATATAGACAGATGTGAGCCGTGGATCCCGATGCAGGAACACCTCCAGGAGGATCTGAGCATCCGGATAAACCTCATCTCAGTCATGGCAAAGGCTGGAATACTCATGTACATGTCATTTCCTCGTTTTTTATTTTTAATACATTTGCAAAAGATTTCACACAAACTTATTTCACATTGTCATTATGGGGTATTGTTTGAGGAAAATAATTAATTTAATCCATTTTGCAATAAGGCTGTAACATAACAAAATGTGGAAAAAGTGAAGCGCTGTGAATACTTTCCCAATGCACTGTATGTTGAGTTCAGTCACATATAATCATGTGAAATACTTTCTTTTAGGTGCTTTTCGGCTGTAATTGTCTCTGTTCTGTTTTTGGATTCTTTTTTTAGGAGTTTGTAACCCATGGAAATGATTGCATTTTGTATGTTAGGCTGAATCATGGCAAAGCAATGAGGTTTTATGTGAGTTTGCAGAGTCGAATGAAATCCACAGACCTGAAGACATTTCCAGGACTCTTTTCATATATAATAAATATATCTCACATGTTGATGTGTGTCTGAACGCTCAGGTCTGTGTTTGCACTCAGCACTGAAGAGCTTTGGATCAGAGCGAGTTTCTCCTCAAACTCTGACACTAATGACACATAAACGGCTCGGAGACCATCATCTTATGGGATAAGTGTGTATGTGTGTGTGGTTTTAAGAGTTATTGAGTGCAGAGCTTTTCGTTGACTCTTAAAAATAAAGAATGATTCAGCAAAGAAGCTGTTCTTATCAAGAACCTTCTTTCACTGAACGAGGTTCTGGAGTTGCTTTCTGCTTCTCTGGAGAAAAAGTCCTGGTTTTAAGTGAGTGTTTTAAGTCACCACATCATAGTTGGTTTTCTACCAATTAATTTCCATGTTCAAAAAAAGATTTAAGTGCCCCAATTATGCTTTTTTGAATATTCCCTTTCATGCAGTGTTTAAAGCTGTTTTGAGTGTAAAATGACAGCAAAGTTTCAAAGATCAAATTCTCCTAAAAGAAAGAAGTGATTCTGAACTGAAACGAGTCGTCAGTAATTCAGTCTCACTTCCTGCTGATCCTGCGCAGGTTTGTAACTCATTTGCATAATGCCAGCCTGTGGTGTTGATTGGCTGAGCAGCGTCTCTTAGCTCCGCCCTCAAACACTGTAGTGTATCTGAGACTGGAAGAGTTTGGTTCGAGTTGTTCGTGTCGACAAGACGCTGTTTTCTGCTGACAAAGCAAATCCACTTTATGAGATTGATACGGTAAAACCCACGCCATCGTTACTGTCTTATCACTGTGAGATTCAGATATGATAATGAGCGTTTGCTTTCTGACCAATCACAGCAGAGCAGCTCTTAGAGAGGCGGGGCTTAGAGACACTGAATCTTCGAACGAACTGTTTCAGACACTGAGAGAAAAGAGTTAATGTGCAATGTATATTATAATAAGAAAATTAAAGAAGCCTTTAAAATAGCATAATGAGGGCAGTATGAAAAGTGCAACATCTGTGATCTGCTGATGATTATTAATTTCAGTTCTTCCATCAGTTTGCAAAAATGGTTTAGCAGGAATGTGCAATATTGTTTAATGATGTACATTATTTGAACAGTAAAACGTGTCCTTTTATCTGTCAAAGCTGGAGGAACTCCTGGTTATGTGTTATAGATAATTCTGTGAGTCTGATGCATGTCAAATGTTTATGGTTGATAGTTGCATCATATCCCTTTCTGGTGTCCTTGTATCATGTAAAATGTACTACTAGTAAGTGATTTTATGACAGTGAATTATGACTTTTTTGACATATATATTTCTATCATGACAACTCTCTGAAGATTTTTAGCATGGTAATGGATATGACAATGTTAATGTGTTTGGTCTTGTTGGAATAGATCTGTAAGTTTGCTACTGCCAATACACACGCTGATACGCTGCTGTGATGATGTAAGACACACTGATGCTGCATAAATAGCATACATATATATATATATCAATAACCCATAGCAGATCTATACAGGTGGAGCTGGGGAAGGTGAAGGGTTTTAGGTGAACTCTGAACTCTAACCAGCCGTTTAAATGTTGTGAGCAGAAAGCTCATTGGCTGTAAATTCGACATGAACTAATCAGATTGTGCCAAGTAGTTAACGCTGTCAATATCATCAGCTTGCATTAAAGGGTTAGTTCACCCAAAAATGTAAATTCTGTCAGTATTTACTCTCCCTCATGTTGTTCAACCCGTAAGACCTTCGTTCATCTTCGGAACACAAATTAAGATATTTGTGATTAAATCTGAGAGCTGGATCACTCCTCCATAGGCTTCTTCAGGGATTGAAACTTGCCGGCCCAGAAAAGTTATTAAAGACATCGTTAAAATAGTCCAAGTGACTACAGTGGCTCAATCTTAAGTTTATCAAGCGACGAGAATACTTTTTGTGCGCAAAAACAAACAAAAATAACGACTTTATTTCAACTATTGATTTCCTTCTCTGTGGGCGTCGAGTGAGTTCACTAGTGTAACAGCGCAGCGCTTCTGTGTTGTACGTCACACGCATCACACACATGACCAGCGTCGGCCAATAGTGAGCCTACGTGTGACGTACAACACAGAAGCGCTGCGCTGTTACACTAGTGAACTCATATATAAAATACTATGGCTTCTACTATGGCATTGGACTCTAAAACTTGTTTTTTGTTCTATCTTAAACCTTTATTTTTACGAGTATACAGCTCTAAACTCTGGGATCTGTTTGTTTCTATATCTGAGATGGAAAACATTAGGATAATATTCAGATCAGTTTATGAGAGGAACGGTCAGAGATCAATGTGTGAATTGTTTTGTTAATGAAATATGGGTTAGAAGCTCCTTCTGAACAAAACAAAAAAAATCAAAGAAATCCATTTTTATTTCACAAGCCTGTCCAAATTCAGGCCAAATTCCGTCATAAAATATATAACCTCGAAATAAGTACGTAAGCTGTACGATCCTCGGAACAGACGCGTCAGATATATGGGCATTCCAGGTAACCATAAAAAGGGAATATTCAAATGAGGGAACATTAGAATATTAAATCTTGATTTATTTATGTGAGTGCCATTAGGGGTTATCATCTGGATCAGCAAACAATTTTTCAGGGCTTGATATTTTTATGTAGTAGCAGACACATTTAGCACCCAAAACATCCTGGCCGATTTCCACCCATAAAAATGGCAGCCAATATTACAATGCAAATCCCTTATGGGAAAATACCTGCGCGATGCCTGCATATAAATGATGTGGCATTGTACCTCTCTCGCTCTCTCTCACCTTATTACCGAATTACGGAGAGCTGCGAGAGAGGGGTGAGGGGAAAGGTGATGATGGATTCTTTGTGGATGACACGGAAAAGCATTATGAAGCCCCCGTTTGTCAGGCCAACATTAAGGGCTAATTTTGAAAATCTAGCGTGCAGTCAATTTCCCTCGGCCCGAGGGTGAAAGGTAGCGCTGACAGGAGGGCTAATTTCACCCTCCTTATTTACCTCTATGCATCATTTCTGAGCGCTCGCTGACACTCCGACGCCCGCTTTAAAAATGACACCACTGCCACCACACGCCCGGATATTAACCACGACATGTGTGTGTGTGTGTGTGTTTGAAGCGTGCATCGAGAAGAAAAAGGTAAACCTGGCAAATCTATCATTTTAATAACAGCAAGCAAGGTTAATGTAGTTTACCTTCCACGGGGGGTGTATAAAGGGCCGTAATCTAGCAGCCAAAACACACAGATGTGATTTTAAACAGACACGAGCTGCCCTGCGACACACTCGGCTGCTCTGATGGCTGTTTGTTGTGTAGCACGCAGCAGAAAAATCAAAGTCTTAATGCTATTGTGTGCCCGTAACCATCTGTCAAAGCCACACGGAGATGAGAGCGAGATTACCCAGAATAAACAGGAATGCCGGAGCGTCGGTGAGACCCCGGGGCGAAAGACAAGACGAAGAAGAAGCGAAGAGGGAGAGAAAGGTTTCATGAAGGGACATCATCATAGCCATTGTGATTCAAGGGCCGTCGTGTTCGTAACGCCACCGATATAACACACAGACACTATGATGATGATGATGATGATTCTGACCGTATAAACTCTTCCCAGAGATAGATCCCGAGGCATCGTGAGCAGATCCTGGGGTGCGAATCCCAGTAAATTCACCGTGAAGTCTCTGGAAGTGCTATTCTCCCTGTAAACCCTCATTCAGAGAGAATGCAAACCAACACCACAATCTCTCAAACCACGACAGAAACTGCTCTCAAATGTTCTTCTGTAATTAACCTGATTCCATGAGGTCATTTAAACCCTTTAATGAGATTAATGACATCAGCAGAGCAGTTATAAACCTGGATGTTCGGTGTTTAGCGTTTAGATTTAGTGATGACAGACACTAAACGTTTACACACAATTATTTTCTTACTTAATATTCTTTTTTTTTTTTTTTTTTTTTTTTGTCAAATATCTAAACATTCTAAAATCACGGCATATTTACTGGAGAAGCTACATTATGTTAAGTCTTGTTTTCTGAAAAATACAGTGGTAACACTTTACAATAAAGTTCATTAGTAAATGTATTAACTCACATGAACTAACTGTGCAGCTCTGTGAAAAAGGACTCAATGAAAGAAATATGCAAATAATACTGAGAAGAATCAAAAGCAACTCAATCAAATGAAAAATTTTCCCAATTTTTGGTGTAAAAGTTTAACCTGAAACTTAAATGCGTGACCAGTGCAGATCCTCAAAGACACAACATGCATGAGCCATTTCATCCATTGTTATTATTCGTGCAGCCAGATATAAACATGTCAGATGTATATGCATTGCATTATGAGAAGTGTTTGGAAAGCACAAAATCTAGCTTGTGTTGCTAGAATCATTTGTATTTCTGTATGTTTGCATACAGTATCATTAGCTCAGCAACGTGCAAATGTCAAAGTCTAATGCGCTTTGTGTGCAGAATGCGGTGTGTGTGATGCTGAAGACTGCAGCCTATATGAAGCCTCATGGTTAGTGTGTGTGTGTGTGTGTGTGTGTGTGTGTGTGTGTGTGTGTGTGTGTGTGTGTGTGTGTGTGTGTGTGTGTGTGTGTGTGTGTGTGTGTGACTCCTGTCAGGCTCTTCTGGTGTCTTTGCTCTCTCAGGTCATGTTTGAACTAAATAAGCATCAGTCAAACTCCTGGCCTCTGCTCTGAACAACTCCTCTCCTCTTCTCCTCCTCTCCTCCTCTTCTCCTCCTCTTCTCCTCTCCTCTTCTCCTCCTCTCCTCCTCTTCTCCTCCTCTTCTCCTCTCCTCTCCTCCTCTTCTTCTCCTCTCCTCTTCTCCTCTCCTCTCCTCCTCTTCTCCTCCTCTTCTCCTCTCCTCTTCTCCTCCTCTTCTCCTCTCCTCTTCTCCTCTCCTCTCCTCCTCTTCTCCTCCTCTTCTCCTCTCCTCTTCTCCTCCTCTCCTCCTCTTCTCCTCCTCTTCTCCTCTCCTCTTCTCCTCCTCTTCTCCTCTCCTCTTCTCCTCTCCTCTCCTCCTCTTCTCCTCCTCTTCTCCTCTCCTCTTCTCCTCCTCTTCTCCTCTCCTCTTCTCCTCTCCTCTCCTCCTCTTCTCCTCCTCTTCTCCTCTCCTCTTCTCCTCTCCTCTCCTCCTCTTCTCCTCTCCTCCTCTTCTCCTCTGATCTGTCCATCACCGAAGCGCTTGCATGCATCCTGAAACCTGATCCAGTGTGTGGGAGAACTAAAGTCTCTATTGCATTTATTACAAAATTGAAAGCTGTGCTAAAAAGTCTGTTCTCAGGTCAAAAATGACCTTTTAAATTGCTGATGAGTCTCCTTCATTTATACAGCGCTTTAACAATATAGATGTTTTAAGGCAGCTTTACAGTGATAATAGGAGATTACAGTAACAAAGATTGTTTAGGCTTTACCACTAACACACACCGTTCTAACAGAAAACAGAAACTTTAATGTGTTCTGGCCGTTCATTCACACACAACAGTGTTTGGTGGCTCTGAGTCTCTCATTATACTATATTATCGCCATATTACGCCATATTTTGAAGTTTTATGCCCCGTGTGAGCAAAGTCAGTAAGTGTTAGTCCAATGCAATAAAATTAACTAGCTTTTTTGGGGAAAAGAAGATCCGATCAGAGTCAAAATGATCAGAGCACATTGTAAGGGTTTAAAAAGTTATAATGGATGTAAATGACCCGCCAGACAGCAACTTAGAGTCGGCCCACATCCGGCCCACATCTGGCAGGCAATACACATTACAATACACTGTTACAAAAGTAAAAAAAAAAAACATTTTATGTGTTAATATGACACTATTGTGATTAAAAGCATTTCTGTCTTGAGCCGAAGGCATTTCACTCAAGATATAACAAACTTTGGCAACACTTTATTTTTGGTAACACTTTATTTTACAGTGTCATTGTTACATATATTACATGTACTTACCATAGTAATAACAGTAAATTATGCATAATTACATGCAACTAACCCACAACCAAACCCTAATCCTACCTTAACCCTATAGAA
>JAPDVR010000011.1:885800-923300 GCA_026230005.1 Gila orcuttii
CAAACCCTAGTCCTCACAGGTACATATCTGCATCTCACACACAAAACACTTGTGTTATCAGTTCATGCGTTCCCTCGTTCCTGTCTGAGCCACAGAAACACCGAACATTACATTCCTCCAGCCTCGCACAAGCGTGTCGATACACAGCGTCTAAGAGATGTTACGATGGAATCTGGCATTGAAAAGCCAATTAAAGACCTTTTAGCAACATTTGAATGGTAGAATAATTAGGAAACACAAAACAATTCATGAAAAAAGTTAACATATATTGTACTTTGGGGTAAATATATAACAATGTAAACCCAGTGACAATTTGCCTCAAGATTTATCCAAAAATTCTATGAAATTAATTTCACATTTATTTGTATAGCGCTTTTCACAACACACATCGTTTCAAAGCAGATTCACAGAAAATGCATGAGTCACTATTTACGGTGATCTATTATCAGAGGAAACTAAGTTATTGTATTTCAGAAATGTACATATACAAATCACAGTTAGATAAAAATGTATTAAACAATTCAATAATGTATGCACAAAAAGCAATTAAACAACGTAATACATGTTTCAGTACAAATCTGCCTGCCTTATATAGTGGCGCTTAATCTTAGAAATGTGTCAGTGTGGCTTTATCATGTTCATTCTTGATTATTTATATATACGTGTACAGCTTCTCTGTGTGACAACTAGCCCCGGTCTCACACACACCACTAACAGGACTGAGATAATGTGACAAATATATTTAAAATGATTAATTACTATTGCAGAAAATGATGTATAACCCGGCTGAATGTGCACAAGAACATGAACAGAAGAGGAATGATTTAAAATTAGCTTCATTGGGATATTGTGATCAAAGACTGACTCGTATACGGTAATCTCTAAAAATGGTGATTTTGTAATTTTCTCCAATATATTAACTAAGGATCTTCTACATATTGGGAATTACCCATTTCATCCTTTCATTAAAAACCCAGGTAACAGCAGATTATGTGGAAATAAATAAGGGTTGTGTAAAGTATATACTCAAACACTCATATCTATAGACTAAACACGTGATCCGCATGTGCGCCGTCAGCGTTTCACAGATTCACGTTTCTGAAGTTTACACGGAGATGATCACGCTTTTCAACATTTCTCAAAAATTGCACTTGGATCCTGTTTCACAGTGTGTGTTCTCGAGCTCAAACACTGTTGTGTGTGAATGAACGGCCAGAACACATTAAAGTTTCTGTTTTCTGTTAGAACGGTGTGTGTTAGCGGCCGCTAAGTTAATAACTAATGATCTTTACAACAGAAGAGAATCAATCAAAACTAAGTTTATCTGGACAATAACTTTATTCTAGATCTGCTGTAAAGCCTAAACAATCTCTGTTACTGTAATCTCCTATTATCACTGTAAAGCTGCTGTGAAACTCTATATTGTTAACACTAGAAGTGCCACATTTTGACCGCTAGATTCCAAACTCTATCTTTAATGATAAATACCCAATTGAGAGATTAATGCATTTATTGTATTAGGATATATATTTAAAAACAAAACAACACCAAACTGTACATTTAATCAAGTTTAATTATACATTTGTAAATAATAATATCATTAGTAGCCTACCATAATTATCACATATTCACAACAGATAGGCTATATTTTCATATCCATTCAACATAACTCAGAACAACATAATAACAACTAAAAGTATCTTATTTAGATATTCTGTTGACTGAGAGAGACAGAGGTCAACCGCGGGAAATGTAACAAAAGAATACCGCAAAATTCAGTGTGGTCAATATGACCGTCTATGGCTGAAATAGGTAAATATGTTCATTTGGTTTTTTGCCTTATGTGTAATTTATATGAAAAACATTTTAAATGAAAATACAGACACTTTTAGGAAAAGTCAGGTACCAGCAGGATTTTATTTTTTTTAACAAAGTTATAGCAGATATAAAATTTCAAAACGGTCAAAATGACCGCCATGGCCGTTCTAGTGTTAAAGCGCTGTATAAATGAAGGAGACTCGACTATGTTAGGGTGAATGCCGGCGAGGTGTCCACTGTCAGGTATTAGTGGACGCCGGCGAGGCGTGAACCGTCTGACGCGCAGCGGAGTTCATTAATACCTGATAATGGACACCTCGAAGGGCGTTAACCTGCTTATACCATGGTCACTTGCCAAATAACACATTTTTAAAACATTAGTTTATATTTTAATAAGTTTTACAATCGAAATCTAAAGTTTTTACAAACAATAACTTGGAATTCCTCGTTACGCCTGACGGTTTATTTAGCAACCGGAGACATTTATAGTCGCTCAGCCGTGTTATGTCCTTGTGTCGTTTCTCCGTTTTATTTACAATTTTTCTTTCTTCAGCAGCATTCCAGTCATCAAAGTTGTCAAATTCTCCAAAAAGTTTAAAAGAAATAACAAAGTCGCTCATTGTTGTATTAGTAGGCTATGTATAACGGCTAACTAGATGTTTGTTTTGATACAATAAATTGTAAAGGGATACTTTGACTGCCTGTTGCTATGGTTACTCACAGCTGATGTAGCCAGCGCATTTATTTATTAATTTTGAACGATAAACAGTCAGTTCCACCAGAACTACTTTACTAGGTGTCCTCTATCACTTTTTAATGGACACCCTGCAGCCAATCAGAATCGAGTATTCACCCAGACCATGGTATAAAGTATATTAATTCTGTTTTCAGTCATTATCAGCCTAATAGCAGGTCTGAATGACTTTTGCTATTCACCTTCCCTCACAGCTCTGTCACGAGTGATGAAGACTCACGAGCGATGAAGACTCACACGTCTTTGGATGCTTTTTGGATTTCTACTAGAAGAAAGTTGAGTGCCTGCATCCTCTTAAGACCCAGTGTCTGTGTGAAGCCGGAAAACATCAATGGGGAGTTCAAGAATTTTCAGGACTGTGAAGTCAAAATCCGCTCATAGTACGGCAGCGTCGTCCAATCAAAAGACTTGAATTCTATTTGTTTCGTTTCAAGGGATCGTGATGAAGGTCTTCTTCAAGACGTCATTGAAGTGGACGTATCGGGGAAAGCGCGCTTTCATGACAGTGTCTTCGGCGGGACTCCTCCATGCGAGCAGGTACGCAGTCTCACGCACGAGTGTTTCAAGTGCAGAACGAGAGGCAGCGAGAAAGAGGAATTTTAGAGGAGATTGAAATAATGGCCCTCAGCTTTTAAAGGGAAGAGCTCATTTTAGGTTAATACGGTAAGCCTGTTGGACCCAATTACTGAAGGTGCTTTTCCATTGTCATCTGGTATTTCTCCTTGAGCAGATTAGCCGTCAGCACAAAAACTCACAGGATCCAGGATTTGGTTCTTTTCTCTGATCTGGCTAAAATGAAGCACTTTCCAGAGAAAAGAGGAGCAGTGGTCTACTTAGAGTTTGCCGACCGAAATCTGTTGTGTAACAGACACAGTGTTTCCATCCACCTACTTTTATGCATATTTTGGGATATTGCATAAAAAAACCCTGGATGGAAACGCCAAGATGTATTTAAATTCTAAAAATGCACATAAAAACGTATGAGCTCAATTGAGGCGGAAACATTTTTTTATCCGATAAGAAGATGAACGATGGAAACACATTTACCGAATAAATCCTTTATGCGCAACAACAAACCCATGTGACTTTGCTTCAGCAGAGGCTGTGATTGGATAACTGGACTAACCAGCGGCCCAATGGCATCGCAGCATCTCAAATGTTGGTTTGGTCAAAATCTGTCATCAGAATGATTTGGTTTTATTCGCTCATAACTCATTTATGATGGTGAAAAGAGCCCAATTGCAGCAACTTACATTTTTATTACAAATATTTTGCACCAGTTTCCCAGGAAGTGATGATTTTGTTCTCTTGAACACATGGGATGGAAACGCTGCTTTATTTATCAATGTTTTTTACAATATTCCAATTTTGTGCATATGTTAAATTCATAACTTTGCATTGAAACACAGCTAATGTAATGTTTGAATCCCCACTGAATAACCATTATAGGTTCGCCAAATAAACTTTCAGTGAACAGTTCCTAAAGTAAATATTTTTCATTAGTGTGAAGAGCATTTCATAATCTAAAGAACAGTTTCATAAAGAACCTTTAAAGATTCAACGAATGTTAAAGTTTCTTTATGGAAATATAGATACCAAAAAAAAAAAGTAAGAATATATTTAATGTCATCAGGATCATATTTTCTTTAATTGTGTAGTTTTGAGGATGATGGCACATCTGCCCACGTTGGCATCCGTCTAATCTGACGGATGACCTTTAACTTCAACAACTAAAGATACTAAAGTGTTTTCTCATCCCTTTCAAAAGTTGATGAGTCTATTTATCCTTGCATGTTATAATTTGCATTTGACATTGTTTTTTCTTTTTTTTTCTTGCATCCCACCAGTTGAGAAGCGCTGATCTAAAACATCAGATCATCCGTTGGGACTGAGTGATTGGACTGATGTTGGCCTGTTTATGTAGTCGATTCTTTGAGAAATAAATGAGTCCTATTTGTGTTCTGGAAACCATCCATACCTTTTCTTGCAGGTTTACGGTTCCTCATCTTCTCTCCTTCTCTCTCTCTCTCCTTCTCTCTCTCTCTCTCTCTCTCTCTCTCTCTCTCTCTCTCTCTCTCTTTCTCTCCTTTCTCTCTCTCTCTCTCTCTCTCTCTCCATCTCTCTCTCTCTCTCTCTCCCCCTCTCTCTCTCTCTCTCTCTCTCTCTCTCCCCCCCTCTCTCTCTCCTTCTCTCCTTCTCTCTCTCTCTCTCTCTCTCTCTCTCTGTTTTCCCCTGCGCTCAGCACTTCTGCGAGCGTCACCTAGCCCGACCGTAACACATTTCTCTTTGTTACCGTCTCCGCCGCGCTCTCCGCCCCTCCTCTCTCGACAAACTGCCTGGAGTGTGCATCGTTCACGGGTCATTACTTTTCAAAGAAATTTAAGCACGGAATGCCATTTAATTTTTCCGAATGTATTCCGTCATTAGAGATCTTAGCTGTCAGAGTGATACCATTTTTGGTGTGATGTGTTTGTTGCCTCATTTCTTTTAATTTTACCTCCATTAGCTTAATTCTTTTTTAATATTTCCATCTAACGAACTTTACAGTTCATTTTGTTTGAGTGTGTGCTAAGCGAGTTTTATGAAGCAGGCAGTTGGCTTTTCCCATTTGTGGGGCGGCAGCGAATGCGCCCGGTGCTTCTGTCAGCTTATTTTTGGCACCTTAGCTTGCGGTTCTGCTTCTGTGCCTTGATTATACAAGCAAACAACTGCATGAAGTTCATTAAAAATAAGCAGCAGCTAATTAACCTGAACTTCAGACAAACCGCCACTGTCATCCAAGATCAGTTTGGACCATATTGAATTGTTAAAGATTTGCACTCCACCCCCCCACCACACACACACACACACACACACACACACGTTTGCAAACTCTTTGTCTTGATGTCTTCACTGAAGCCGTGAACGCTAGCAGTGTGGGCAGCGCTGATTAGCTTAGCTGGGCGTGCTAGCGGCACTTTTCCCCCCGCCGTGTTTATCTCTGTTGAGCTTATGGGCCGCTGCGGTGTAATGGTGTGTTCAAGCGTCTCGGCCTCATAAAGGTTGTTTTGTACCCTTCTGTTGAGAGGTATCGACATTTACATGCCGCATGTTTGACATTTCTCCCGGGCCTCGGCGTCCATCTCGACTCACCGAACGAGAGCGTGCATTTGATGTGGCCTTGACTCGCCAGTGAAGTCTATCTAAAACGCTCCGATGTTTACCCAGAGGTCGAGAGATACTCCATTAGCCAAACCCTCAAGCCTTTTGTTCATGTAATTTGCTTAATTACTTCGTATCAGCAGACATTGGAGATATGTTTCACCGTTCAGATCCTCAGGGAGCGTTCTGTCCGTATTTATTTTATTATCTATCTTTCGTTATCATATTTTAACCATTCTCCATCGCACGTGTCCGGCAGTAATAGCAGAGAGAGAGAGAGAGAGAAATGGAGGGAAAGGAATTAGCGGGGACTGAATTTAAATTTCCCCCAAAACAGCAGTGATCAGAGCAAGCAGGTGATAGAAAACATAGACATAGACAAACACACACTCACACACACACACACACACACACACACACACGTGTGGGGCGAGTGAGAGAGGGAAATGGAGAAGGCCGTTGGGGAGACGGCAGCAGAGTCAAGCTATTGGATTACTGTCTCCAGTGAATCACTCCTCAACAATCTCTCTCTCTCTGGTTAATTACTGGGATTTGGGGTTGTTCCTCCATGGGGCTTGTGACTGTGTCTGCAGGGTGGGTTTAGGGAGGTCTCGACACACTCCTCTCACTCCTATATGATCTCTGTCTCCGTTATATTCCTTCTGAGACTGTTCGGGGTCGTAGGGCCAAACTCAGATTGAATTCTCTTCACCTGGAGTCTTACACAAAAAGCACACACACACACACACACACACACACACACACACACACACACACACACACACACACACACACACACACACACACACACACACACACACACACACACACACAGTAGGACTGTTCACAGACTGTTTGATGTGTACTAGAGTCAGTGTGAAGATGTTTAGATCAGGGTTACTCTTTTGATAGTAGTTACTCTTTAGATAGCAGACTAATCTTTAGATAGTCTACTTATAGTCTTGTAGATAGTCTTGTTATCCTTAGCTTTCATTTTCAGTTGAGTTTTGATACTATGACATTCTCTACTGTGTTTGTTTTTGTTTATTTGTTTATTTGTTTGTGTATCCTGACATGTTTTAGCACTTTGGTCAACTGTGGCTGTTTATGAATGTGCTAAACAAATCAATCTGAGCTTGAACTTGAACTATAAGTACATTTGCAACTACATGTCAGCTAACTCTCATTAGAGTATTAGTAGACTGTACTAGACTGTTAGTTTAGGGTTTAGGAAGTAGAATAAGTTGACGTAGTTGCAAAGTTACTTATAGTCACTAGAATGTCTGAAGTGAATCTTTGAAATAAAAGTTTAACCTCGAACAGTCCATCAGGAAGTTGTGATTTAGGTTCCAGCTATACAACTAGTCGTTGACAAGGTTCATTCAGAAACACTCACGTCACACCCACTAAAATAACACATATTCAAACACACCTCAATGCATACAAAAAACTCAGAAACCACTCAATCAAAACACTACGCAAACAATACCCATCCAAGCCATACCCACTCGAACCCGCCTTGAACCCCATCCAATCAAAACACAACTGAGATCACACATAAACACTTGTACAGCCAGATCCACTCAAGCCACTCACCTCAAACCACATCCACAGAAAAACGCAAGCCACACCCAAAACATTACCCAGACCACACCCACCCAAATAAACACACCTCAATCCACACCCACCCAAGCCCCACCCACATAAACACACCTTATCCACCCACATAAACACACCTCAAAACAAAACCCACCCAAACCACACCCAAATAAACACACCTCAAACAAACACACCTCAAACCACACCCACCCAAGCCCTGCCCACATAAACACACCTCAAACCACACTCACACAAAAACTACACCCAATTAAAACACTAACCAGACCACACCCACTCAAGCCCCACCCACATAAGCACTTCTCAAACCCCACTTATTTAAATACTGACCAGACCACACCCATTTATATACATTTTAAACCACACCCATCCAAAACTCAGAATACAAAGTGTGCTTCTCATTTCTTAATCCTTGTTTTCTTCCCGATCCTAGCTCATGACTCCCCATGAAGCTTTCTCGCTCCTCATTCCTCGCCTCCTCACGGTGCAATTAGAGAATTGAGATGTCCTTCAAGATGGCTTAAAATGATCAGTTTCCGGGTCACTAGCTTGAGGACGTAAAAGCGAGGAAACGAAGAGGTATGAGTCTAAGTATTGAAAACCCAAAGTCATAGATAGAACAGCATTTTCTCCAGCAGTGCTCCTCTTATTTACAGGCCCATTATGAGCATATTTAGCTGGTGCACAGTTGGATCTGTATTGTGTTTTGTTAAATTTCAAGGTGCTTCACACAAACACTCAGTCACTGTGACACACGTCACATCTTAAGTAATGCGAGATGCCAATAAAGTAACGTTATTATGCGGTACAGCCCAGGTTGTAAATTATGATGAAATTTCACATCTCCTCCCGTTAATGCAGACGTATATTGAGCTAATTCAAGACAGAATAAAAATGACTGTTATTATCTTCGAATAAAAGTTGGGCAGACGCTATGTGAGACATCTCATAATTATCAGGACCCTCATATCCATTTAACCGGCGCTGATATGAAGGAAAGCAGCCGCTGAATGACAGTGAGTTCATTTAGAAAGACCATCAGCTAAATGACACTCATGCGACGATCAGTAACCTGCCAGCGTGTCCCCGCGGAGAGATGACAGGTGCTCGTCTGGAACATTATAGCACACTCTAGGACGCACGTGTGCTTAACAGGAGCGGTATGATCGTAATGGCTCTTCGTCTTCAATGCATAATATCACTTAGCGCAATATCGATAATAATAGTGAGATTTCAGAGCTGGTTTGGGAAGGCTTTTGCCGTTATGAATTCTCAAATTCTACAATAATGGGGGATTTTCTGAGTTAAATTTCTTCAAGTTCTTCTGCCACAGAGGAATGAGTGTTATGCTATTAGATATTATTTCTGCTCTACAGTGTTTGGTACTTTACAAACGCTCGGTACTTAATGAACCTATTCATGAATTTGAGTTATTTTTGAGGTGGCTATAGAGCGATACATCTAAAGTAACTACAAGTTAGTGTAATTTTAGCTTTATTTCATTTAATTATTTATTTAAACTTTGTACAATTATAGACTCTTTCACCTAGATATCATCATATAGAGACTGTGTCTGTTCCCCGAATTAGGAAATACAAAAAACTTCCAAACCCATCTAAGGGTAAAAATGTAATTAATGTTCAACAAATAAAAACAGATATAATACAAATGAACAAATGATAAAGCTCGGGTTGCTGAATATTCGATTATAACCTAGATGTGCTGTGTTTGACAGAAACCTGGCTAAAACCAGACTATAACACTACTTTAAATGAGTGCACCCCCCAAGATTACTGTTATAAACATGAGCCTCGTCTGAAAGGCAAAGGGGGAGGTGTTGCTGTAATTTATAGTAATATTTTCAGAATTACTAAGAAGTCTAGTTTCAAATATAATTCTTTTGAAGTGTTGGTACTTAATGTAACAATATCTAGTGTAAATGATAAATCACATTTGAGATTTGTGCTGGCTACTGTATACAGGCCACCAGGCCTGTATACAGTAGCCAGCACCAGCACGATAATTTGCTGCACCATACAGACTTTATCAAATCATTTGCTGACTTTCTATCAGAGTTAGTGCTGGCTGCAGATAAAGTCCTAATTGTTGGTGATTTTAATATACATGTAGATAATGAAAAATATGCATTGGGATTGGCATTTAAAGACATTCTTAACTCTATTGGAGTTAGACAACACATGTCAGGACCTACTCATTGTCATAATCATACTCTAGATCTAATATTATCACATGGAATCAATGTTGATGCAGTTGAAATTCTGCTGCAGAGCGACGACATCTCAGATCATTATCTAGTCTTGTGTAAACTTAATTTACCCAAGGCTGCAAAGCCAACTCCGTGTTACAAATATGTTAGACCTATCACTTCTGCCACTAAATATTGCTTTATTAATAATATTCCTGATCAGTTTCATCATCTCATCATCCCAGATATTGGACAGACATCCCAGATATTTCTCCTTTATTCTCCTTTGTTTGCAATTGGCTTTTGGCTTGCTTAGTTGGGGACTTTTAATTTTATATTTAACAATATTATTACAACATTACTTATCACTCATTACCTGTTATCTCTGTAAAGCTGTATTGCAAAAAGCGCTATATAAATAAAGTAGACTATAATTATCAAGTTCACCAAACAGAGAAGCTCAGCTGCGACCGTTCACTCCCATGAAGCATTGCAAATAAGGTAAATGAGTTCCCTTTCAAGGGAACTCGAGCTGCGTTGAGACGCGGTGGGAACGCTCTGCGTGATTGCGTCGTGAAGCACGTGTATAATCAGTCCAATGGAAGAGCTAGACGTCATAGGCGGGTGACGTCATAGACCAGGAAGCTATAAAGCACCCCTGAAAACAGACCACGACAGCTTCTGCGCCTTCAGCAAGCGATCTGTGTATTCTGTCCTTGTCATATTTATTGTTGTCTGTCAAGTTGCAATATATATATATATATTATGGCAAAAGAGAGCAAGCAGCTTTGTGTTGTTCCCTGCCCACGTTATATCACGGGTGGGGACACACACATCAGCTTTTTGTTACTAATGGGGAGTGGAGCATGCCACAGTCAGTTCTCGAGGGGGCTGACTGTGAGCATTGTGAGAAGCTGTCCGTGAGGACGCTCCGCTCCCGCCGGGCGTTCTTCGAGGAGGACGTTTCGGTTCGCGCTCCCCGTGCGGGTCCCGCTGTTGCCGATGCACGGCGGCGACTCGCATTTTGGGGTTCGCAAACGGATCTGACAGCGAGAGTTGGGACGGGCCCCGCCCTATCTCAGCTTTCACCTGCCAGATCCAGTGCTGGCGATTTCCAGTTCCAGTTTTGTTTAGAAAAAGAGAACAAAACAAATAAAGATATTAAAAAAGGCAGATGTTTGAGTTTTCAATAAATGAATAAATAAGTCAGCTCATAACTCTGTTGAATAAAGAGGAGCTTTAAAAGGAGGTTTATCTAGTGCTGTTGCTAGTTAAATATTCTGGCCAGCTGAACATTATGAGAGTAAAAAGAGTTTATTAGATGAAATATATCTAAAAACAGAAAAACTCTGTATCTCAGCCTCCTCGTCGGGGACTGCCGTTTTTTCCCTATCTCCACACCACACTGAGGTGTCGAGATCGTGGAATAAGCCGGTTTCTATTTTATGTGTTTAATGCCCAAACGTCTAACTATAGTAAGGCTATGGGTATTAAGTATCATGGTATGACAGTGCCTCGGGTTAAAGAGACGCTTACTAGCTTTCTCTCTCCCGAGTCGGCGTCATTATTTTTAACCCCGACGTTACCCAGCGCAAAATAAATTATAAAGACATGGATGAATGTGAGGTTGTCAGCACTGACGCTATTCGAGAATTGCGTCGTGCAAAAACAAAGAAAGAGATAATCTATACTGGGAGGGACGGTTTCGAGAAATCGTTTCTCCTCTGCGTCCTCTGGGGGGCGACTCTCTGAGGAGGGTCGCAGCACGGCCAGTTCAGTTGTTTTCCTGCTGGTGGCCACGGAGTGATATATTTATATATATATATATATATATACATACGTTTTTCTGATTTAAAAATAAAGAAAAAACTAAGAAATAAACCATTCAGCGGCGTTCCAGAGGTTTCTTCCTCACCAATCTAATGTTCCTGAGACTGCTGGGCGGAGCAGTCTCGGTCTACTAAGCTCCTCGCAGCACAGAGTGCAAACGAGCATCGCCATTTGGGTTCCTCCACAATCGGGGGACTTGGGTGGCGGTAGCAGTCTAGCCAGTTAGAGATATGCAAGATCTGAGGACGTTTTTATCTCTAAAAAAGCTTGGACAAATAGGAAGCCCTGACGCCGAGGCTATCAGGCTTCTAAAGGGTGGTCCCCTCCGGGGTTAGGGATGGTTTTGAGAAATCGTTTCTCCTCGGCGCCCTCTGGGGTGCGACTCTCTGAGGAGGGTCGCAGCGCTGCCAGTTCGGTTTTCCTGCCGGTTCGCCGTTCAGGGCACCAAGGTGTCAGTGTCCCCAAACGATCCTCTGAGGGGGGTCGTAGAGCAGTCAGTTCGGTTTCCCTGCCGGTTCGCCGTTTCAGGGTGCAGAGGTGCCTGCTTTTTCCAATGATCCTCCGAGGAGGGTCGTAGGAACTAAGTTATTTAGAGGTAGGCAAGATCTGAGGACTGTCGTCATCTCTAATAAAGCTTAGACAGGAAGTCCTGTCGTAAAAAAAAAAAAAAAAAAACGAGGCTATCAGGCTTCTGAGGGCTCCTCCGGGGCAGGGACCGTTTTGAGAAATCGTTTCTCCTCGGCGCCCTCTGGGGTGCGACTCTCTGAGGAGGGTCGCAGCGCTGCCAGTTCGGTTGTTCCCTGCCGGTTCGCCGTTCAGGGCACCGAGGTGTCAGCGTCCCCATACGATCCTCCGAGGAGGGTCGTAGAACGGTCAGTTCGGTTGTTCCCTGCCGGTTCGCCGCTTCAGGGCACCGTAGTGACTGTTCAACCAAATCCAGAGGCCAGTCTTGAGAGACTGGTTCCCCTAGTAGAATTTCTGGCAGCGTGGAAACTACTGCCACATATTTCTCGGTGGGTCCTGCACACTATAGAAAAGGGGTTCAGAATTCAGTTCTTGTCCGCACAGATTTCTAGGGGTCCTCCCCACTGTGGTGGACCCCGAGCAGGCTTTGGTTATGGAGCAGGAAGTACTGACACTTCTGCAAAAGGAGCTGTAGAAGGGGTTCCTCCTCCCGGCAGACAGTCAGGGTTTTACTGCCATTACTTCATTGTTCCGAAAGAGGATGAGGGGTTGCGTCCTACTCTAGACCTGCGTCAATTAAACAGCAGGTCTCAGAATCTTAAGTTCAAAGTATGCTTACGCTAAATATGATTGTGTCACAGACTCAGTCCGAGGACTGGTTTGTCACAATAGACTTAAGGACGCTTACTTATCTATCCATCCTCATCACAGGAGGTTCCTAAGGTTTGCTTTCAGGGGCGAAGCATACCAGTATCGGGTTCTTCCATTCGGCCTAGGTTATCACCCCGCACCTTTTACAATATGCGTGGATGCAGCTCTGGCTCCTCTGAGATTCCAGGGCATTCGCGTATTAAATTATATCGACGATTGGTTGATTTTAGCTCAGTCCGAGCTTTTGGCAGTTCAACATCGAGATGTCGTTCTGTCCCACATAAGGAGGTTGGGGTTGCGGCTCAACACCAAAAGAGTGTACTCCTCCCAGCTCAGAGGACCACTTTCTAGGTGTATTATGGGATTCGACAACAATGCAAGCACGTCTGTCTCCTGCACGTATTTCTGCGATTCTCACAGCCGTAAAGAATGTAAAACTAGGTCAGTCACTCACTGCAAACAGTCTCTGAGACTGTTGGGGCTCATGGTAGTTGCGTCCAACGTAGTTACTTTTGGCCTTCTGTACATGAGACCCCTGCAGTGGTGGCTCGGGACCAAGGGGTTTTCTCCGAGGGGAAATCCGTTTTCGCATGGTCAAGGTCACGCGGCTATGCCTTCGTGCCTCGGTCATGTGGAAGAAACCTTGGTTCCTCGCCCAGGGCCCAGTCTGGGGGCTTCTTGTCGACACGTCACGCTATCGACGGATGCTTCCCTCACAGGATGGGGGGCGGTCATGAGTGGCCGTTCGGTGAAAGGCCTTTGGTTGGGGCTCAGGGCAGTTGCGTCCAACGTAGTTACCTTTGGCCTTCTGTACATGAGACCCCTGCAGTGGTGGCTCAGGACCAAGGGGTTTTCTCTGAGGGGAAATCCGTTTTCGCATGATCAAGGTCACGCGGCTATGCCTTCGTGCCTCGGTCATGTGGAAGAACCTATGGTTCCTCGCCCAGGCCCAGTGTTGGGGGCTTCTTGTCGACGCATAATGCTATCGACGGATGCTTCCCTCACAAGTCGGGGGCAATCATGAGTGGTTGCTCGGTGAAGGGTCCGGACAACACACTGATGGTCTCGTATATCAGAGCAGATATCCTGTTGAGGCAGGGGCTGTGGCCAGGGGAATGGAAACTTCACCCCGAGGTGGTGGAGCTTCTTAGGGAGAACTTAGGTCAAACTCAAGTCGACCTTTCGTATCGCTTGTACAATGCATTGCCCTTTGTGGTTCTCCCTCATGCATCCAGCTCCGCTTGGACTGGATGTGATGTATTAGGTGTGGTTCACGCTACAACTGTACGCATTTCCCGATATCTTTGCTCCTGGGAGCTCTGGATACTGTGGGCTCGGCCTCTGAGGGGGCCCAGCTCATAGACTCAGGTCTCTCGACCGAGGTCGTGGAGACCATACTCCAGTCTAGTGCTCCCTCCACGAGAAGACTAAATATGCATTGATATGGAAACCGTTCTCTGACTGGTTCAGAGAACGCCTTCTGAATCTTGTTTCTGCCCTGTTGGTACAGTACTTGATTTCTGTAATGAATGTTTCTTTGCTGGGTTATCTCTGAGGAGAGATCCTTAATTTCGTCTTCTCCGTGGTACATGAGGCTGAGGCCTGCACGTACTTGGATTTGCACCTGGTATGGTGATAGTATTTCTTCACCCCAGGTCAGGTTGTATCTCTAGGTCCCTACTGAATGTGCGGGTCATTTGTGCTGCAGGCCTTCTGTCCTCCACCATTAATACCCCAGATCAGGAAAAACTTAATCTGTTATGCCCTGTCCGGGCTTTGGATGCATATGTCCACAGAGCTGCTCAGTGGCCTATATCAGAACAATTATTTGTCTGCTTCGGGTCACCTAAGATAGGTTGCCCTGCATCTAAACAGATGATGAGCAAGTGGGTAGTTGAGGCTATCTCACTTGCTTATGAAGCGGCCGGACAGCCTTCACCCTATGGCTGTTCAGGCCCATTCTACAGAAGTATGGCTGCCTCTAGGCTTTAATTTCGGGAGTTTCCCTTCAGGATATTTGTAATGCGGCAGGCTGGTCCTCACCACATACATTTGTCAGATTTTATGACTTAGACCTCTCCACTCCTGGGGCTAGGTTGCTTGCTTCTTAGTGTGCGCAAGACTTCACACAGAACGGGCATTTGTCGTTATGGCGTAGTGGGTATGGGGTTCCCACCGCGTCTCAACGCAGCTCGAGTTCCCTTGAAAGGGAACGTCTCAGGTTACGTATGTAACCCTGGTTCCCTGAGAGGGAACGAGACGCTGCGTTCTCCTGCCATACTTCCTGCATGCCCTAATCGACTTGCTTCAGGCTTATCAGAAGCTGTCGTGGTCTGTTTTCAGGGGTGCTTTATAGCTTCCTGGTCTATGACGTCACCCGCCTATGACGTCTAGCTCTTCCATTGGACTGATTATACACGTGCTTCACGACGCAATCACGCAGAGCGTTCCCACCGCGTCTCAACGCAGCGTCTCGTTCCCTCTCAGGGAACCAGGGTTACATACGTAACCTGAGACGTTTCCCTACATGATTTTAACTCAATTTTGGCACGATCTGTTTGACGTTGGGTGTCGTGGTGAATTGTAAATGAAATTGGCATCGGGACGCAATAATCAATCGTTTTATCTCGTATAGTGTGTCATAGTTGACGACAACTGACGCCACATCTTTAATGCTTCACGACGTCACGACAGAAAGACTAGCATGATTTTTTTTTTTTTGGTTTTCCACAACGGATTCCGTCACATCTATGACATTGACCAATAGGAGCACAGAAACTCTTACATACAGAGCTTTAAAAAATGCTGAAATGAAAGAGAGACAATAATAGATGATTGGTGCAATGGAGGAAAGATTGATGGCTCTATGGCAGTCTGAAAAAGAGTCTGGCGAACGATAGTGGAGGTGCTTCAGCAACCCGGTGAGTAGGCTACATTTATTTTTACATCCATCCATCCATCCATCTTCTTCCGCTTATCCGGGGCCGGGTCGCGGGGGCAGCAGTCTGAGCAGAGATGCCCAGACTTCCCTCTCCCTGGACACTTCATTCAGCTCTTCCGGGGGGACACCGAGGCGTTCCCAGGCCAGCCGGGAGACATAGTCTCTCCAGCGTGTCCTAGGTCTTCCCCGGGGTCTCCTCCCAGTGGGACGTGCCCGGAACACCTCCCCGGGAAGGCGTCCAGGAGGCATCCGGAACAGATGCCCGAGCCACCTCAGCTGACCCCTCTCGATGTGGAGGAGCAGCGGCTCTACTCTGAGCTCCTCCCGAGTGACCGAGCTTCTCACCCTATCTCTAAGGGATCGGCCAGCCACCCTGCGGAGAAAGCTCATTTCGGCCGCCTGTATCCGGGATCTTGTCCTTTCGGTCATGACCCAAAGCTCATGACCATAGGTGAGAGTAGGAACGTAGATTGACCGGTAAATCGAGAGCTTTGCCTTACGGCTCAGCTCCTTCTTCACCACAACAGACCGGTACATCGACCGCATTACTGCAGAAGCTGCACCGATCCGTCTGTCAATCTCCCGTTCCATCCTTCCCTCACTCGTGAACAAAACCCCAAGATACTTAAACTCCTCCACTTGAGGAAGGATCTCTCCACCAACCTGAAGTGAGCAAGCCACCCTTTTCCGACTGAGGACCATGGCCTCGGATTTGGAGGTGCTGATTTTCATCCCAGCCGCTTCACACTCGGCTGCAAACCGTCCCAGTGCATGCTGAAGGTCCTGGTGTGAAGGGGCCAACACGACAACATCATCCGCAAAAAGCAGAGACAAAATCGCGTGGTCCCCAAACCTGACACCCTCCGGCCCCTGGCTGCGCCTAGAAATTCTGTCCATAAAAACTATGAACAGAACCGGCGACAAAGGGCAGCCCTGCCGGAGTCCAACATGCACCGGGAAGAAGTCTGACTTACTACCGGCAATGCGAACCAAGCTCCTGCTTCGGTCATACAGGGACCGGACAGCCCTTAGCAAAGGACCCCGGACCCCATACTCCCGGAGCACCCTCCACAGGCCGCCGCGAGGGACACAGTCGAATGCCTTCTCCAAATCCACAAAGCACATGTGGACTGGTTGGGCAAACTCCCATGAACCCTCCAGCACCCTGTAGAGAGTATAGAGCTGGTCCAGTGTTCCACGGCCTGGACGAAAACCGCACTGTTCCTCCTGTATCCGAGGTTCCACTATCGGCCGTATTCTCCTCTCCAGTACCCTGGCATAGACTTTCCCAGGGAGGCTGAGAAGTGTGATCCCCCTGTAGTTGGAACACACCCTCCGGTCCCCCTTCTTAAAAAGAGGGACCACCACCCCGGTCTGCCATCCCAGAGGCACTGTCCCCGACCGCCACGCGATGCTGCAGAGGCGCGTCAGCCAAGACAGCCCCACAACATCCAGAGACTTGAGGTACTCAGGGCGGATCTCATCCACCCCCGGTGCCTTGCCACCGAGGAGTTTCTTGACTACCTCGGTGACCTCAGCTAGGGTGATGGACGAGTCCACCTCTGAGCCCTCAGCCTCTGCTTCCTCAATAGAAGACGTGACGGCGGGATTGAGGAGATCCTCGAAGTATTCCTTCCACCGTCCAACGACATCCCCAGTTGAGGTCAACAGCCGCCCACCTCCACTGTAAACAGCGTTGGTAGTGCATTGTTTCCCTCTCCTGAGGCGCCGGACAGTTTGCCAGAATCTCTTCGAGGCCAGCCGATAGTCCTTCTCCATGGCCTCACCGAACTCCTCCCAGGCCCGAGTTTTTGCCTCCACAACCACCCGGGCTGCAGTCCGCTTGGCCTGCCGGTACCCGTCAGCTGCCTCAGGAGTCCCACAAGCCAACCAGGCCCGATAGGACTCCTTCTTCAGCTTGACGGCATCCTTTACTTCTGGTGTCCACCACCGGGTTCGGGGATTGCCGCCTCGACAGGCACCGGAGACCTTACGGCCACAGCTCCGAGCAGCCGCTTCGACAATGGAGGTGGAGAACATGGTCCACTCAGACTCAATATCTCCAACCAGATATTGGTTATTAGTTATTTTTACAACTGGCTAAAAATAAAAAAATAATATTTTACCTTGAATATTTTCCTCAGGGGCTTTTCTAACGACAAGACATCCAGTGCAAAACACGGTAGCCATTGTTTGTTTATGCTCACAACATCTGTCAGCCGATAGTCCCACCTTCTCTATGACATCATGATTGGTTGGGAAGCGATGTGTACTCTGACATGTTTTTTTGTCCTCAACACAACAATAATCAAAGTCATATAACCTGGCACAGTGACTATCGTAGCAGACAAAAATATTGTGTAGTCTGAACCCGGCATAAGACATGCTGCTGCGCAATCTTTTCTGGTGGGCTTGGGGATTCCCCCTCGGTCCGTTTGATTGTTTTCCGGTGGTTCCCCCTCGGGCCGTTTGCGATTGCTTTCTGGGGGTTTCCCCTCGGTCCGTTTACAATTGCTCACCCTGTTCCGGGGTTCTCCCTCAGTCCATTTGCGATTGCTCACCCTGTTCCGGGGGTTCCCCCTTGTTCATTTGTGATTGCTCAACCGGTTGCGGGGGTTCCCCCTTGTCCGTTTGCGATTGCTCACCCTGTTCTGGGGTTCCCCCATGTCCATTTGCGATTGCTCACCCTGTTCTGGGGGTTCCCCCTTGTCCATTTGCGATTGCTCACCCTGTTCCGGGGGTTCCCCCTTGTCCATTTGCGCTTGCTCACCCTGTTCCTGGGGTTCCCCCTTGTCTGTTTGCGATTGCTCACCCTGTACCAGGGGTTCCCCCTTGTCCGTTTGCTCACCCTGTTCTGGGGTTCCCCCTTGTCCATTTGCGATTTCTCACCTTGTTCCGGGGGTTCCCCCTTGTCCATTTGCCATTGCTCACCCTGTTCTGGGGTTCAACCTTGTCCATTTGCGATTTCTCACCTTGTTCCGGGGGTTCCCCCTTGTCCGTTTGCGATTGCTCACCCTGTTACGGGGTTCCCCCATGTCCGTTTGCGATTGCTCATCCTGTTCCGGTAGGGTTCCCCCTTGTCCGTTTGCGATTGCTCACCCTGTTCCGGGGCTTCCCCCTTGTCCATTTGCAATTGCTCACCCTGTTCTGCGGTTCCCCCTTGTCCGTTTGTGATTGCTCACCCTGTTCCGGGGGTTCCCCATGTCCTTTTGCGATTGCTCACCCTGTTCCGGGGGTTCCCCCATGTCCGTTTGTGATTGCTCACCCTGTTCCGGGGGTTCCCCCATGTCCGTTTGCGATTGCTCACCCTGTTCCGGGGGTTCCCCCTTGTCAGTTTGCGATTGCTCACCTTGTTCCGGGGGTTCCCCATTGTCCATTTGCGATTGCTCACCCTGTTCTGCGGTTCCCCCTTGTCCGTTTGTGATTGCTCACCCTGTTCCGGGGGTTGCCAATGTCCGTTTGCGATTGCTCACCCTGTTCCGGGGGTTCTCCCTTGTCCATTTGCGATTGCTCACCCTGTTCTGTGGTTCCCCCTTGTCCGTTTGTTATTGCTTACCCTGTTCCGGGGGTTCCCCCTTGTCCATTTGCGATTGCTCACCCTGTTCTGTGGTTCCCCCTTGTCCATTTGTGATTGCTCACCCTGTTTTGGGGGTTCCACCTTGTCCATTTGCGATTGCTCACCCTGTTCTGTGGTTCCCCCTTGTCTGTTTGTGATTGCTCACCCTGTTCTGGGGGTTCCCCCTAGTCCGTTTGCGATTGCTCACCCTGTTCTGTGGTTCCCCCTTGTCCATTTGCGATTGCTCACCCTGTTCTGTGGTTACCCCTTGTCCGTTTGCGATTGCTCACCCTGTTCCGGGGGTTCCCTCTTGTCCGTTTGCGATTGCTTTCCCTGTTCTGGGGGTTCCCCCTTGTCCATTTGCGATTGCTCACCCTGTTCTGTGGTTCCCCCTTGTCCGTTTGCGATTGCTCACCCTGTTCTGGGGTTCCCCCTTGTCCATTTGCGATTGCTCACCCTGTTCTGGGGCTTCCCCCTTGTCCATTTGCGATTGCTCACCCTGTTCGGTGGTTCCCCCTTGTCCATTTGCGATTGCTCACCCTGTTCTGGGGCTTCCCCCTTGTCCATTTGCGATTGCTCACCCTGTTCGGTGGTTCCCCCTTGTCCATTTGCGATTGCTCACCCTGTTCTGGGGGTTACCCCTTGTCTGTTTGCGATTGCTCACCCTGTTCTGGGGGTTCCCCCTTGTCCATTTGTGATTGCTCACCCTGTTCTGTGGTTCCCCCTTGTCCGTTTGCGATTGCTCACCCTGTTCTGGGGGTTCCCCCTGGTCCATTTGCGATTGCTCACCCTGTTCTGGGGGTTCCCCCTTGTCCATTTGTGATTGCTCACCCTGTTCTTTGGTTCCCCCTTGTCCGTTTGCGATTGCTCACCCTGTTCTGGGGGTTCCCCCTTGTCCATTTGCGATTGCTCACCCTGTTCTGTGGTTCCCCCTTGTCCGTTTGTGATTGCTCACTCTGTTCGGGGGGTTCTCCCTCGTCCGTTTATGATTGCTCACCCTGTTCTGGGGGTTCCCCCTTGTTCGTTTGCGATTTCTCACCCTGTTCCGAGGTTCCCCCTTGTCCGTTTGCTCGCCCTGTTCCGGGGGTTCCCCCTTGTCCGTTTACATTTGCTTACCGGGTTCCGGGGGTTCTCCCTCGGCCTGTTTGCAATTGTTTTCCGGGATTCCACCTTGTACGTTTGCGATTGTTTGCTGTTGTATTAATTTAGGCGTTGATAGTGTTGCCATAGGCATACATAATTCCCAGTCCAAGGACTTTAACACCTGTCATCACGTCATCACATGTTGTCATCTCAAAATTACAGTAATTACGAGATGGTGTGAACCATCAGTCAAAAACGGTTCTCAGTTTCAGTGTTGACATAAGCTCTATAGAGTGCCGAAGTTATGACGTTGCTTTGTAGGACAACTCGGAAGTTAGCGGCGCATGGGTTCCCTCGATCGAAAAGCTATGCATTTTCCCCATAGACTTTTGGAAAATCGCAAAAAATAAGATCTCTGTTCAACAAAGAGTTGTGACCCTTACACGTTTTGTCTATCAAGATAATCTTTACAAGTTAATCCAAAATGTATACATTTTGAAGCCTATATAAAGTTTAAAAAACCACAAGCAGACACAGTAAAGTTTAAAAAACCACAAGCAGGTTATAACTGGTGTGTTTTATGTCATAGATCAAAACGTGAACATATTTAGAGGCTTTGTTAACCACAGACCTTATTTCAGGCGATTTAGCAAAAACCCATTCAAAAAACCCATAGACTTTAGGGCGAGGGAACCGGAAGTGCTAAAATGTTAACTCACTTCCGCGTTTTGGCCTATAAAGTGACGTCATAACTTCTGCACTCTATTCGCACTGGATTAGTATTATCTGGGAACCTCGTGTGATTTAGAAATTACCCCACCACATCTGAATTTCGTGTTGCGCATTTGCACGGATAAGCGAAGCCTGTGATTTTACTCAAATTTACTGATCTCCCGGATATGATGTCAATAGGCTATTGCTCGGAAATGTTGTGTTGTTATAGGTCTAGCTGTATGCTATATTATAAACAGAAGAATGTTCCTTACCGCATGCTGCTATACATGTCATCCATCTCCATCTAATCTTTATTTTTGCTCTACTGATGGTTTTCAGCTTTCTCTTTCTGCAAATTGTATAGTTGTATGGTGTATATAGCGATATGACCCAGCACCCAAAATACTATCAAAACACTCGAGCCTCCATTCTTCGCAAAAGATGAATAAAAAAGTGCACAGGAAACAAAAACCTTGAAAAAATTATATACGACCCTGCTAAATCACAGAGATGCCGATTCACACGGGACTGATATTGTCACAGGACCTCTGTGTTCGCCGAAATATGGTAGGTCATTTGCGGGGGAATTTTTACTTTACAAATTACAGACATGGCCGATTCGCGCGGGATTAAGATCACAGACAACCTCCGCAATTATTACAATTGACTAGAGGTCACCAGGTAATACTTATCCCATGCGAATAGGGCTATAGTTACTGCATTCGGCCTTCATAGTGTAAAAGCTGTACAGTGCTGAATTAGTAACAAAATACTCAGAGACATACAGTATATCCCAAGGCAAGAGCAGAGTAACATAACTAAAAATGGAAAATGTTGTTCTTGTAGCTCAGCTGTCAGAGCATGACGCCGGCAACGGCAAGGTTGTGGGTTCGATTTCCAGCGATCGCATATACTGATAAATGTGGCCTACACTTTCTTCAACACACTGTAAGACGCTTTGCATAAAGCATCCACCAAATACATAAGTGGGTGTTTCTCATAGAGAAAAGTGAGAGTGAGATGTTTAAAAAAGAAAAAAAAAACGCATAATTTGGAGGGTGTCTGGCAGTACAGTATGACGCCGTATAAACCCTAAACATGTTGTTTTAATAATACAAAAACGTGTGCATTACAATAAGCAATTTTAATTCCATCTGCTAAGTATGACAACATTAGCATATCCATTTAATTAGCAGCACGCGTTAAAGTTGTCCCGCGTTAATCACCTTCCTGAATGTGCCTCTGTCTCTCTCACGGCAACTTTCTCTTTTATTTTTATCTAACGAGATGTTTTTCTCTCTTCTGATGCAGAATAAAGGTGTTTGTTATGATGGTTATATTTCTGTTCTCAGTTCAGTAATCATCCGCGCCGTCTCTGCATGAACAGTGATTTCACTAAACAAAATCATCGGCTAAATCTATTCAAACACTCACATTAATGGGCTGGATTTGAATGGATTTTCATATTAAGGCTCATAGATTCTGTCAGCAATTTATTAATTGCAACAGAGGCATCATTGTTTGCCATTTTGACACCGGCTCAATTAGAGCACTATTTAGAGTTAATTAGATTATTCTGAAAGAAATGAGATTTATTGTCCGAAAAGAAACAACATGAAAGTTCATCTTACAAAAGAGCGGCAGTAATGCTCTCAATAAAATCCCATCACGCGCTCTTCATCTTTCTTTCTGTCTGTTTCTCTTTCTCTCTCTCTCTCTCTCACACACATACACACACACACACACACACGCGCGTGCGTCTCTTATCTTTAGTATAAATGCATGTGAAATGAATACAGCTCTTGAAAATGGAAGCTGCTTCACTTCAGTAAATGTGTCTTTAGAGATGAATGACAATCTTATTTGATGCCTCTTTGGAGGAGTGTTAACTTCTCATTTAAGTCTTTAACGCAGGCAAAAGTGAATGCAATGTTCTTTTTCTACATTTGTTTAAGCAAAATAATAGCAGAAGTTTCTGGGTGATGTTATTCATTTTTGCAAGTTTTTGTACCTGAGATGTACACATATATTGTAGTGCATTTGGATAGACACTGAAACAATATCAACACAGCATCTAAAATACATGTGTGACAGAAATAAACTTTTATAATGTTAAATGAGGTAAATCTGGTTAATACCAATTTATTATTTTATGCATCTTATTTGTTATACATGCAATAAAAAACAGCCTATGAAACAAATCCTCAACGAACTTCATTTGTACGTCTATAAAATGCTCACCCTTTTTTTTAAGTTTTTTTTTAATGTAAATATAGCAGGCAATATCCTACAAACGTGTGCTGGAACGAGACTTAATGAATATATACTAATGAGATGATGTGTAAATGTGAAGATCTACTAAGTAAACGGACTGTGTAAAGTCTGATCTGGATAAACAGAGATGTGGTTTTCACCTCTCAGTCCATTAAATGCAGAAGCTTCACCTGAAACACGCGTTTCTCCTGCAGTTTATTCAATAATACATGAGGAGTCATGAATTATTCCTCCTGCTGGATTACAGGTTATTAGGACTAAAAGACAGGCGTGTTTTGCAGGGAATTAGTAATGTGTGTTTGGTTTAAAAGGGTAAAAAGAGCTTGTCCTGAAAGCAGCGAGCAATCAAACTTTGATGTGAAATATCACCGCAGGTCTTCAGCTCAGATCTCTTCTGGGTCCTTCGCTAGAGTTTTTAAATGCTTATTCCTATGATAAACTCATGCACCACACTCATACTGTATTTCTATTTTGAATATATATATATATACAGTACATGCACTTGCACTGGTAAGGTTTAAAGCAGAATGTTCAGAACTTTACATTGGCGACCCAAAACTATATATATTTTTTACTATGTTTTTAAAATACTACTTAAGACACATTTGTTTGCCATGGCCTATTCTTCTTTTTGATGATAATTTCTATTATTGTTTGTATTATCGTATTACTATTGTATTATTCTGTCTTTTAACTGAGATGATGTAAAGCACATTGGTCAACATGTGTTGTGTTGTTTTAACAGTGCTATATAAATAAAAGTGACATTGACATTAAAGACGTACTAACATTAAAACAGAACAACATTTCTCCAACATCTGTGTCCACAAACTGTAGAATCGACTTCATCTCTCTCTCTGCTGTGTGTCTTTTAGCGACTTGTTCGATTTCTCGTTTTTCTCCATCAAATAAGTGACACACTTTTCCACAGGCCCCGTTCGTCTCATCCTGAGCCATTCCTCATTTCTACACTTCAGTGTTTTTCATTCTGATCCTCACCGGCCTCAGACCCAGAGGAGCGCAGAAGTGCTCCCGCCACCGAGAGAGCCTGTTTTACATTAAAAATGCTTTTGAGCTGAGGTAACATCATGCTTTAATAATGTACAACACCAGACTGCACGGAGCAAAATACATTTTTAATTACTAAAGTGACTAATATCTAAGGTTCTGCTTTGAGGTTTTAGTTTCATTAAATATTCACGTGTTATTTTTAATTCAAACTCATGCATCTGAGCCACACACCTGGAGAATTTTCTGCACACACTGTCACATTTACACACGCGAGCAGACACACACTGAGGATCTCAGCTAAACACTCGAGTGACGTGTATTACCTGTCGAAGTCATGTTCACCTGAGCCGTGAGCCGCTTAAACATGAACGATGCTCTTATCAGCTTCACAGAGAAGAAAGAGTCTGAACCCGGAGCAGGTGAGGAAGATTAAACACGCTTAGCGTCTAATATTGGGCTGATTAGCGTAAAGTGAATTCCTGGTTTTGTAGGGACGGATTAGACACGGAGACTCTTGCTGTAGGGCAGATTAGAGATGCTCTCCTGTGAATCCCAGACCTGTGCGACTCTGACGTGTTTCACTGAAACTGGACACCACAGACATGCATTTAGCCAACTCTCTGTAGTTTTCATCTTAAAACATACGCATGTGCGGCCTAAACGTATGTAGCATCCTAGCACTGCGCAATCCGATTGGGAAAATCACTTAATTTAAGCGTTTACAGGCTTATTTTTGTCCTATTGATCAGATTAATTCAGGTTTACAACTACTTTGAATCCGATTGAAATTTAATTCGGATTGAGCTCAAAAACTGGTGTTTTTCAGTCAGACTGAGCATCAATCTCATTCCTGAAGGATTATTCGGTTGCATGTAAACGCAGCTGTTGTTCTATATTATAATTCTTCTGAAGTTATTAGATTTAGTTTTTGTCTGCGGCTCTAAAATCATCATTCAATCATTAGATTGAATGTGAGAATGTGACGTGAGCGCAAACATTGAAGTGCAATTTCTCAGAATTGACATTGAGATCAAATATAGTTGCACTGTAAATGTTGTTCCATGGCGTTCTTCAGTCTCACAAACATCTAAACATCCTTAAATCAAGATACAGTTACTGGAGAAGTAAAATGACTGAAGATAACAAGTCTTGTTTTATGAAAAATGTGTCAAAATTAAATGTTGTGTGGGGTCTGAAAAAGAAGGAAAAACTAGATTATTTTTTCTGACCCCTACGGCAGATATTTTTAATTGTTATGCAATAACATATTTTATTTTGACAAATTTGTCTTCTTATATTTAGTAATTTTGCTTCTCCAGTAAATGTATTTTGATTTTAGAATATTTAGATATTTGTACTGGAAAACGAGACAAAAATACTAAGTGAGAATATCTTTTTTATGTCTTTTGTATACATTCATGTCAGTCATTCATTGCATCATTAGCATAATTTCTACACCTTTCCTCCCGTATTCAAGTCAAATCCTTCAATACAGAAGAAATAATAGTAACACTTTACAATAAAGATCCCATTTGTTAATATTAGCTAATGCATTAACTTCCAATAAGCAATACATTCGGTACAGTACTTATTAATCTTTGTTAGAGATGGTTAATAATAGAAACAGTTCATGTCTAATATTAACAGATACAACTTTTGAATGTCGAAATTAACATAAACTAAGATTAATAAGCATTTGTCATTGTTAGATCATATTAACCTCAACTATAACAAGCATAAGTTTATTGTAAAGTGTGTAAATTGTAAAGAGGTAAAACTGTGTTTCTCAGTTTTAAAGTGAGTTACGTGGATCTGGTCCGAATGAGTTTTAAACGAGAACCGCCTGAAAGATCATTATGCAATAATCAATAATGAACTTCCGCACCCCTGCGTGCGGATGGACAGATTAAACGAGGGATCAGATTAAACGAGGGATCTGGGCTCCATATGAACATATATCAGGAGATTTCTGCTAAAACTTCAGCTCTGATCTGTCCGTTCAGAACCTGCACTGCTGAGACTCACAAACATGCAAAACTCATATAATCATGCTGAAATAATGACTGCGTCGAATTACAGTGTATGTGAAGGCTCTCCAATTAACTGCTATAAATAACGATGTTTTGCTTTTGAAGGAACGCGACGCTTCTTTAGGAACCTTCACTTCGCTGTAATGAGTGTGAAACCGTGTTTACGGCCGGCCTTGAACTGCAGTCAGTGTCGTGTGATTTTCATTAAAGGTGACAAGAACATAAACGAGTCCAGATGAGTTTGAGTCTTGTTTAGAGACCACCAACTTCGTCAGTCTCTCGTTAATAACGAGGAGGAGTGCCAGCGAATGTGGCGACTCGGGTTTCATCCGGGACATGCGCTCGTCTCTCGCTTTCAAGGTCATGGAGGTTTTTAGCTCATAAAATATGTTATTAAATTAAATACACTACCGTAATTAACACTTGTGTTCATCAAGGATGCATCACAATGTGTTTCCACGCAAAGTTGCGAATTTAACTTGTGCGCATAAAACATTTGCGAATAAAGCAGCGAGAATTAAATCGTCACTTCCTGGGAAATTGGCTCTAAATATCAGTAATAAAACTGTAAGTTTCTGCAATCTTTCCATAATTTATGCACATCTTGGCCTTTTCATCCAGCGTTTTTTTATGCGATATTCCAAAATATGCATAAACCTAGGTGATTAGAAACTTAGCTACTGAAGATCCAGGTGTTTTTTGTCATTTAACCTGGAAGTTGTAGTAAAATAGATACTAATATAAATATTAATGATTTTAAATAGCAAACATTTTATTTAGTCTTTATTCACTCGTGTCGTTCCAAATCTGATTTGATTCGATGGAAAACATAGAAGAATTGTGTTGCGTTCAACTATTTTAACATTTTAGTCAGTGTTTGTTTTCACTAAACATTTTTAATTTTTGATTTATGTTCATTGAATTTATTCTGTGAATATATAAACATTTATTATTATTAATTTATTGTTTTAGTCTGTGTGTAAGACAGATTCTCTTCAGTCTCTGGATAAACTGAAAGACTGAGAGGGAAAAACCCTTCAAAGGGAAAGAGAAGCGCTGAAATGAAAACCAGATCCGTCCACAGGTATTTCCAGAATCATCTGTGGTTTGAGTCAATCAGGAGGAATATCTTCCTCAAACGTATGATTACATTTACTTACTTAACTTTTCTTAAAAGCATATATTTCATACTTATGGCAGCATGCTCTGATTAAAGAGAAATCAAGCTTTATTCAAAGAATGAGTTTTCTGCTAAATGCACCCATGAAACACAAGGAGTAGTTCCTGTGTGTGTGAGGCTGAGGGTGTGTGTGTGAGGAAGAGCGGATGGACGATGAAGTGAAGCTAAGGGTGTGTGTGTGAAGCTGAGGGTGTGTGTGTGAAACTGAGGGTGTGTGTGTGAAACTGAGGGTGTGTGTGTGAGGAAGAGCGGATGGACGATGAAGTGAAGCTGAGGGTGTGTGTGTGAGGCTGAGGGTGTGTGTGTGAGGCTGAGGGTGTGTGTGTGAAGCTGAGGGTGTGTGTGTGAAGCTGAGGGTGTGTGTGTGAGGCTGAGGGTGTGTGTGTGAGGCTGAGGGTGTGTGTGTGAAGCTGAGGGTGTGTGTGTGAGGCTGAGGGTGTGTGTGTGTGTGTGAAGCTGAGGGTGAGTGTGTGAGGCTGAGGGTGTGTGTGTGAAGCTGAGGGTGTGTGTGTGAGGAAGAGCGGATGGACGATGAAGTGAAGCTGAGGGTGTGTGTGTGAAGCTGAGGGTGTGTGTGTGAAGCTGAGGGTGTGTGTGTGAAGCTGAGGGTGTGTGTGTGAAGCTGAGGGTGTGTGTGTGAAACTGAGGGTGTGTGTGTGAAGCTGAGGGTGTGTGTGTGAAGTTGAGGGTGTGTGTGTGAAGCTGAGGGTGTGTGTGTGAAGCTGAGGGTGTGTGTGTGAAGCTGAGGGTGTGTGTGTGAAGCTGAGGGTGTGTGTGTGAAACTGAGGGTGTGTGTGTGAGGAAGAGCGGATGGACGATGAAGTGAAGCTGAGGGTGTGTGTGTGAAGCTGAGGGTGTGTGTGTGTGAAACTGAGGGTGTGTGTGTGAAGCTGAGGGTGTGTGTGTGAAGCTGAGGGTGTGTGTGTGAAGCTGAGGGTGTGTGTGTGAAGCTGAGGGTGTGTGTGTGAGGAAGAGCGGATGGACGATGAAGTGAAGCTGAGGGTGTGTGTGTGTGAAGCTGAGGGTGTGTGTGTGTGAAGCTGAGGGTGTGTGTGTGAGGCTGAGGGTGTGTGTGTGAGGCTGAGGGTGTGTGTGTGAGGAAGAGCGGATGGACGATGAAGTGAAGCTGAGGGTGTGTGTGTGAAGCTGAGGGTGTGTGTGTGAAACTGAGGGTGTGTGTGTGAAACTGAGGGTGTGTGTGTGAGGAAGAGCGGATGGACGATGAAGTGAAGCTGAGGGTGTGTGTGTGAGGCTGAGGGTGTGTGTGTGAGGCTGAGGGTGTGTGTGTGAAGCTGAGGGTGTGTGTGTGAGGCTGAGGGTGTGTGTGTGAGGCTGAGGGTGTGTGTGTGAGGCTGAGGGTGTGTGTGTGAGGCTGAGGGTGTGTGTGTGAAGCTGAGGGTGTGTGTGTGAGGCTGAGGGTGTGTGTGTGAGGCTGAGGGTGTGTGTGTGAAGCTGAGGGTGTGTGTGTGAAGCTGAGGGTGTGTGTGTGAAGCTGAGGGTGTGTGTGTGAAGCTGAGGGTGTGTGTGTGAAACTGAGGGTGTGTGTGTGAGGAAGAGCGGATGGACGATGAAGTGAAGCTGAGGGTGTGTGTGTGAAGCTGAGGGTGTGTGTGTGAAGCTGAGGGTGTGTGTGTGAGGCTGAGGGTGTGTGTGTGAAGCTGAGGGTGTGTGTGTGAAGCTGAGGGTGTGTGTGTGTGAAACTGAGGGTGTGTGTGTGAAGCTGAGGGTGTGTGTGTGTGAAGCTGAGGGTGTGTGTGTGAAGCTGAGGGTGTGTGTGTGAAGCTGAGGGTGTGTGTGTGAAGCTGAGGGTGTGTGTGTGAGGAAGAGCGGATGGACGATGAAGTGAAGCTGAGGGTGTGTGTGTGAAGCTGAGGGTGTGTGTGTGTGAATCTGAGGGTGAGTGTGTGAGGCTGAGGGTGTGTGTGTGTGTGTGAAGCTGAGGGTGAGTGTGTGAGGCTGAGGGTGTGTGTGTGAAGCTGAGGGTGTGTGTGTGAGGAAGAGCGGATGGACGATGAAGTGAAGCTGAGGGTGTGTGTGTGAAGCTGAGGGTGTGTGTGTGAAGCTGAGGGTGTGTGTGTGAAGCTGAGGGTGTGTGTGTGAAGCTGAGGGTGTGTGTGTGAAACTGAGGGTGTGTGTGTGAAGCTGAGGGTGTGTGTGTGAAGTTGAGGGTGTGTGTGTGAAGCTGAGGGTGTGTGTGTGAAGCTGAGGGTGTGTGTGTGAAGCTGAGGGTGTGTGTGTGAAGCTGAGGGTGTGTGTGTGAAACTGAGGGTGTGTGTGTGAGGAAGAGCGGATGGACGATGAAGTGAAGCTGAGGGTGTGTGTGTGAAGCTGAGGGTGTGTGTGTGTGAAACTGAGGGTGTGTGTGTGAAGCTGAGGGTGTGTGTGTGAAGCTGAGGGTGTGTGTGTGAAGCTGAGGGTGTGTGTGTGAAGCTGAGGGTGTGTGTGTGAGGAAGAGCGGATGGACGATGAAGTGAAGCTGAGGGTGTGTGTGTGTGAAGCTGAGGGTGTGTGTGTGTGAAGCTGAGGGTGTGTGTGTGAGGCTGAGGGTGTGTGTGTGAGGAAGAGCGGATGGACGATGAAGTGAAGCTGAGGGTGTGTGTGTGTGAAGCTGAGGGTGTGTGTGTGAAGCTGAGGGTGTGTGTGTGAAGCTGAGGGTGTGTGTGTGAGGAAGAGCGGATGGACGATGAAGTGAAGCTGAGGGTGTGTGTGTGAAGCTGAGGGTGTGTGTGTGTGAAACTGAGGGTGTGTGTGTGAAGCTGAGGGTGTGTGTGTGAGGAAGAGCGGATGGACGATGAAGTGAAGCTGAGGGTGTGTGTGTGAAACTGAGGGTGTGTGTGTGAAGCTGAGGGTGTGTGTGTGAAGCTGAGGGTGTGTGTGTTAGGAAGAGCGGATGGACGATGAAGTGAAGCTGAAGGTGTGTGTGTGACGCTGAGGGTGTGTGTGTGAAGCTGAGGGTGTGTGTGTGAAGCTGAGGGTGTGTGTGTGAGGCTGAGGGTGTGTGTGTGAAGCTGAGGGTGTGTGTGTGAAGCTGAGGGTGTGTGTGTGAAGCTGAGGGTGTGTGTGTGAAGCTGAGGGTGTGTGTGTGAAGCTGAGGGTGTGTGTGTGAGGCTGAGGGTGTGTGTGTGAGGAAGAGCGGAGAAACTCGTCTTCTTCATGTTAATGTGTTTGAGAGGATATTTTAAGCTCCGGATCTGAATCAGTACAAACCTGTTCTTCTCCCTCTCTCTCGCTTTTACATTTTCATGTCTTGTTTTCTGTCTGTCACCATCACAGACGGACTGAAGTCACACACTTGCGGATATACACAGGTCACACACAGGTTATAGATGTTCAGAGGAATCTGAGGAGATGTAGTGGACTTTCAGTATTTGTCAACTTTGTTTCTTTTAAAGGGGACATATCGAAATTGATATATTCATATACAAAAAAAAAAAAAAGTACTCCAAAGTATACCATTATATACAAAGTACCAAATAACTGTAGTAATAGTTTTTAGCACTAACCCAGCTAAGCTTTTATGTTATGAAAATGTTATTTCTGAATGTTCTTGTAACGTTTAAAACATCCAGTCTTTAAAATGTTTAAAAATGCTTTAAATTTGAGAAAAAAAATCGTCTCAGGTTACGACTGTAACCTATGTTCCCTGAGAACAGGGAACGAGACAATACGTCAACGACGTTATGGGGGAACGCCTCAGGCGTGACAGGTGTCTGAAATCACTATCAAATCACATCAATCATATTGACCGGCGACAGCCCGTGAATCATTAGCGTGAATGATTAACGTGCGACCTGGAAGTATAAAGGGGCGCCTTGCACACATGACAAATCACCTTATCGTCTGAAGGGACTGTACGGTAGGCAAGCCCCGAGGCATGGCAGGGAGACGTATTGTCTCGTTCCCTGTTCTCAGGGAACATAGGTTACAGTCGTAACCTGAGACGTTCCCTTTCGAAGGGAACTCAACAATACGTCAACGACGTTATGGGGAACGATATACCAACTCCGCCATGCTAAGGGGAGTGCATGCCAAGTGGCAGTGACAACTGTCAGAACCAGCAACTTCAAATGAAACGCTAGAACCACTCACCCTCAGGTCACACTGGGCTGTCAGTGACAGCATTCCCTACGGTCATAGCCCAAGCTACAGCCTCACAGAAAAACCTTCATAAACATGGTTAAATAAAAAGGTCTACCTGGGCCGGCTCCGGGCCTGGAACCACAGCTTCCGATTAGAAGGGGTCCCTTCTAGGGAATGTGGCTAGGGAACCCGAAGGAACCCCAGCCAGTCACTATTCAGGGGAACGTACTCACCCCGAAATGCCACCAGGACGGCCTGACCTGGCGTCAGTACATAGACACTAGTCTGGCCAAATCCTGTCTGTCTGAAGACAGAGCCTCTGGACAACAAAGCCTTAAGAAAGGCATCCAACCCGAGGGACTGCGAAGCTGGCAGTGAACCACTCGGCCCGGATCTCAGAGACGGGATATCCCGGAGAGTATGACTCAGCATAGTGCTTTCCAACCCTTGCTAGCGAGGGGAGTTTCTCTACTCTATCCACGGATCAACCCAGTGTCTGTGTTTCAAACCACTGAGGAGGCCTGTGAAGGCCTAAGGGCTGATCTAACTGGGAGGCCTCACGAGAGGCCTACGACCGTCTGACCAGACTCAGGAAGCCGCATGCTCATAGAGACCCTCGGTGAGGGGAGCACAGGTCTGCCTGGTAGGCAAACCAGGCTGTAGGCAGAAAAAGTTCCGGGAGGGAACCAATAGCAGAGAATGAACACTTTAGCGAGCCAGGGCGCAAGCTCGCCTTCAGCAGCTGCCTATTAAGGCTAGCTGAAACTGATAGCAAGAGACCACTAGCTTCATAAACCCAGCACCACTAGGGAACGTTACAGGGAGGCCCGGAGAGGCCTACTACCTGATAGCCAACGTAAGTGGGAATTCACCTTCAGAGAGGCCCGTGAGGCCTACTACCTGATAACCACAGTAAGTGGGGTGCTCACCTTCAGGGAGGCCCAGAGAGGCCTACTACCTGATAACCACAGTATGTGGGGTGCTCACCTTCAGAGAGGCCAAGAGAGGCCTACTACCTGATAACCACAGTACGTGGGAACTCACCTTCAGGGAGGCCCGGTGAGGCCTGCTACCTTACAACCACAGTATGTGGGGAGCTCACCTTCAGGGAGGCCTGGTGAGGCCTACTACCTGACCGTACTCATTCAAGGAGGCCTGGAGGAGCCTACTACCTGATAATCACAGCATGTGGGAACTCACCTTCAGGGAGGCCTGGTGAGGCCTACTACCTGACACCCAAAATATTTGGGCGCTCACATTCAGGGAGGCCCAGAGCGGCCTACTACCTGACAGCCACAATATTTGGGAGCTCACCTTCAGGGAGGCCCAGAGAGGCCTACTACCTGATAGCCAACTTAAGTGGGAATTCGCCTTCAGGGCGGCCGGCTGAGGCCTACTACCTGATAACCATCTTAAGTGGGAATTCACCTTCAGGGAGGCCTGAGTGGCCTACTACCTGATAACCACTGTTAGCTTTGAGCCCTGAGTCCGGGTGATAGTATAAGGTGGCCTGCTAAGGCCAGCCAGCTGGGGACTCGCCTATCAGGGAGGCCTGGTCGGGCCTACTAGCTAATAGCAAGTCATATTCTGCTATAAAGTACACTGTTGGGAACCATACTACACAAGCATAATTTACTAATGGGCTTCCAGTAGCGCTATAAGGTATGTCCCACAATGTTGGGACTCACCTCCGAGGAGGCCTGTTTAAGGCCTACTACCCATCAGTGAGTCAACTGCCCGAACCACCAAGGCCAACCACGTAAAGTGAGCTGGCCTACAGTGCCCTCTAGGGGGCTGTCCAATCAAGGAGGCCTGCTGAGGCCTACTACCTAATGGCGCAGCCTTCGTTGGCAGCAAAGCTGTTTACGCAGCGCCTACAGCATCCTGGTGCCTAATCACATTGCCCATGGCAGTGTACTCCGCAAAAAAGCTAGCACCCTTAAAACAAGGGGAGTACAACATACGCCACTCTGCCTCAACGGAGGCCCCATTAGTCAGGGGCCTACCATCTATGCATGGGCGTCAGCTCAGGGCAATGCTCTGGCTTCAGGGGAGCGTACTTCGACCAAAGAAGAAGTGAAGCTTACTTCATACTCGACCCGAGCCATAGTGGTGCGAGGTAGGATAAACAGAACTGGGAGTGAAGTGCTCAGACCTACCCTGTATCACAGGGGGATACTCACACCTCACCCTGAGGTTACCAGGGTCCGGGCCTGCCAGCGGCTCTAGGGGTGACAGAAATTTATCTGTGCCCAACCTAGGGGAGTGGGGCTTGAATGAAAGCCATCCACCTACAACCTAGCGCTCGAGCAGTAGCTCAGCGAGGTGAGTGAAGCCTAAACTGGCGGCCTAAATCCGTAGGCCAGTTCTGCATGGCAGGGTCGGGCAGGAAACCCAGTCTTCTTCGTGAAGCGAAAGACGGCCTAACCCTGCTCAATAAAGACATATATACCACGGAGGCCTGTTTGAGGCCTACCATGTCCTTACAAACCATCCTCTGCACCATGCTGCATTACTCTAGTCACCCCAGAATGCAGAGAAGGGGGCGAGCCTTGGCCTAACGACTCCCATGGGAGGAGGCTGTTTATACAGGGATGCTAGAAACCTACATTCACAAAGTGAAGGTTCAGAGGAAGCAATGCTAAATTTTAGCAGAGCACTCCTATTATCCCTGGCACAGCCTAGGCCAGCTACAGAGGCGGCCCTGGTGAGGGCCAGCCTGCAGGCATAGATCTATCTGAGGGCTCGGAGGAGCCACAGCCTTACTAAAGAATATAGTCTGTATTATTCCATACAAAGGGCTGCATGATCGCTCAGCCTAATGAAAACCCAAACAGAGCTCAAGGGGCGAAATACTCAGGAAGCAGTCAAACGGACCCGTGGGCCGGACATAAGATCTATCTGAAGCTCTAGCGTCAGTCAACACTCTAAGTAAAAAATTCTAAGAGAGAGACCAACTACTCTACCCTGAGGTGGCTAACAGCCCGAAGGCTAACATAGTTATCGTTCTGGCCACCTAATGGGGAACTTCAGGGCCCTAATAATCCAGGAAACTTCTCTTACCTTATTACCTGATGACATAGCAAATGACATGACCCCATAGCTCTATACAGGGAACGAGGTCTGTAGAGAGATACATTTCGGAATTTTAATTCACAAAGTTGACTCTTGAAAAGACCAGACAGCTCACCTGCGGCGTGCGGAGTGAAGACTCGCCAGATAGTTCTTTATGAACCTGGGGTCCACCACTTTACATGCCTGAAAGAGGCGTTTCTACTAACCAAGCCTAGGCGGGCCATCGGAACATCGTTCTTATCATAGGCCCAGCGCCAGGCCTGATGTAATGCACGTCTGGGGAGTCAGAAGAGAGGAGAGGGCTGGATTTCTCTTTTTAATGAAGCCCTCCGGGGAGATTATCCATCAGCGACGCTGTATGCCCTTGTGCTGGATAACCTCCCTCAGATCCCTCTTCTAGCGGGAGTCACGCCTTTCCTGCGCCCTGTTCCTCCACAGAGGGGGCGCACGAGAGGCGACACTGGCTCTCTGGCCCTGTCTATGGTCCTCAGACCGTGAAGGGCCAGGCCCTCCCGCCTGCCTGGGCGTGGAACCGGATCTCAGCGGTATGCAGGTTTTTTCCTAAAAGCAGCTGAGCGCGCCTTCGCCTCCCTGAACTTCCCAAGCCCCGCCTCCACGGAGGGGCCAAAGAGTTCAGAGGGCGAAACCGACGAATCGAGGAGAAAGGCCTTCTCTTTCTCCTCAACGTCGGCCAGGTTTAACCAAAGCTGTCTCTCCGTGGCCACCATTGCCGCCATCGACCGACTGATCGTGGCAGCAGTCTGTTTGGTGGCCCGGAGCGCAAAAACCGTGGTTCGGCGCGGCTCAGTAACCGCCTCAGGGGACATCCCTGCCCCCTGGTCGAGATCCTGCAGCAGGTCGGCCTGGTATGCCTGCAGCACCGCCATGGTGTGCAGGGAAGCACCAGCCTGAACTGCTGCCGTGTATGCTCTGCGATTCAAACGCGCTGTTGTCTCTAGCGGTTTGGATGGCAGAAATGGAGCTCTCAGTGTCGACGCCTGCCCAGACATGAGATAGTTCGCAAACGACTCGTCAAATGGGCGGCATCGACACATACCCATGCTCTGCGATCCCCTCAACATCAGCGAAATTAACCCGCTGATGTCAGTGAATACTGGCAGAGAATGGGCTCTTCCATGCCCTCTAGATCTCTGTGTGAAGATCAGGAAGGAATGGATTAGGCTCACCTGAGCTGGTGGTGTATGGCCGGGGAGAAACCGATCGCCGAGCCTACGCGAGCGGTCTCTCCTCTAGTGCGTTGCCATGGCAGCTACAGCCTGTTGGCGGCGCGCTCCACAACATCCACCAGACCTGCATACACGGGGCAGGGTGGCTGAGAGGGTTCAGGATCTACCTGATTATAAACCTCCTCAGCCATCTCCTGCTCGTCCTGAAGAGCAGCAAGAGCACCTGCTTCGCCCTCGTCAGCCGTCGAATCATCTGAGAGGTTTACAGCACTCTCAAGATGATCGACGAGCTCTATCTGGAAGCCCATGATGCAAGTCGCCGCTCTGCCTCGGCACGAGCGGGACCACGAGAACCAGACGTTGAACCCCCTTCACTCGAGAAGAGGGCCAGACGAGAGCGAGCGTTTTAAAAGAAAAACGCTCACAGTTCACACAGAGGATTCCCTTGAGAATCTCCCGTGCGCGCTCTTCTCCCAGGCAGGAAAAGCACACTCGTGTGCTGTACATTTAATTTTCTTACCGTTTCATTGAGTAGCGTTTTCAAACAGACAGTCCCTGAAGACGATGAGATGATTTGTCATGTGTGCAAGGCGCCCCTTTATACTTCCAGGTCGCACGTTAATCATTCACGCTAATGATTCACGGGCTGTCGCCGGTCAATATGATTGACGTGATTTGATAGTGATTTCAGACACCTGTCACGCCTGAGGCGTTCCCCCATAACGTCGTTGACGTATTGTTGAGTTCCCTTCGAAAGGGAACTGTTGTTTCATTCTTATGGAAGAATACCATTCTTCAAACATTATGGGAACGATAGTTTTGAATGTTCTCTGAAAGTTCTGAAGCAAAAATGTTAAATAAACGCCCAACTGAAACGTTTCAGAAAAAGTTCCAAATTATGGTTTTGTGCTTTAAAGGGGATATATCATGAAAATCAGATTTTTCCCGTGTTTAAGTGCTATAATTATTATAATTATAATCGGGTCCCGGTGCTTCTACCAACCCTGAAAACATGAAGTGAAACCCAGTAACTTTGTTCTGGTAAGTGTTTCTCTGCAAGTATGAGGATAATGAAAATAAGCCGATCAGATTTTGCTCTCCTTCTGACGTATGAAGAGGATATTATTATAATATTATAATATTAATCTGCTCGTTTACACACACCAGCCGACATTTGGTTTCTCGAGCGACAACAGTGAGCAGTTCTAACACAATGATAAAAGATCCAGCAAAGTCTGAAACTGTTCTGTCGTTGAGCACAGACGAGCACTGAACACTATTGACCAGAACATGTCACCGCTGTCTTATAAACACCTCAGGAACTGTGGACACTTGTGTAGAAGTTCAACATGATGATGAGATGATCAATGTAACTCCACAACAACTACATAAATGTCTCCACTAACATTCAGAAACTCTTCCTGAGTCTCTCCGTAAGGCTGCACTCGCTACTGGTTATTCTGGGATTCTGGATGAGTGAGATTGGCCTGTTTTGTTATTGCTGGAGTTTCTGAAGCTCGTGTAAAGACTCCGCCCTCTTCTGAACGGAGGCGGAGCAAAAGCTCATTTGCATTTAAAGAGACACACACAAAAATTGGCAAATTTGACAAGCTATAATAAATGATCTGGGAGGAATTTGAGCAGAAATTTCACACACACACACACATT
>JAPDVR010000011.1:930800-969865 GCA_026230005.1 Gila orcuttii
CGTCCATATTTTTTTACAGTCTATGATAAAAATACACCAGAATGGGTTGCAGGAATAAAGCTGTCACTCAGTAAAGACTAAATGCTACATAAATAAATATAAATATATATACACAGTATACACATGCAAATATTTCTCAAATATTATTATTTTGTATATATAAATACACACACATGCATGTATACATTTGAGAAATAGTTGCATGTATTTACTGTAAATACATTTATATATAATTTATATTATATATAAATATAAATATTTATATATAAATAACACATTTTTCTTAAATATATACATGCATGTTTGTGTATTTATATATACAAGATCTCTCTCTCTCTCTCTCTCTCTCTCTCTCTCTCTCTCTCTCTCTCTCTCTCTCTGCGGTGGCTTTTTCACCATGTCCAATCACATTTCCAATTGCCTGAAGAAGTTGAAGCACACACACGAGTGAGCCCCTGATTTCTGCAGCTCTCGAGATGTGTGCTGCAGACGAGTGTCCCTCTCTCGCTCTCTCTCTCTGCTGGAGCTCCTCCACTCGAGAGCCAGTGATTAAGATGTGACCCTTGACTGGGGAGGTGTGGGGGGTGTATGGCACGTCGAGGACCTCATTAGCATCGCCCCGCTATTGACACTCCGAGCAAGGCCGGAAAAGGTAGTGTACGGAGTAAATATGTGGTTTGTTTTTCACCGGCTGTCTTTGTAGAGGAGCTCTTGTGAAGCGAGAGCCTCTTCTTTACGACGAGACGCGCAGAAACACCTTCTTTCTCCATGCTAATTTATTCAAGTGCCAGAGGTTACGAATGTCTATTCAAATGTGATCACCTAGAGTCATAATTGAGAGATTAAAATGCAAAAAGGGCACGTTCGGGATAAACGGAAGCGTGTGTGTGTGTGTGTGTGTGTGTGTGTCTGGCAGGTGCAAGTCTCTTCACCTCGACTGGTTTCTCCTCCAGTAACCCAGAGCTTTTCTCTTCCACCAGAGAAGCCTGAAGACATGATGTGAGTTCTCTTCAAACGACCGGATTATATCCACAAACACACACACACACACACACACACACACACACACACACAGTGTCCCGAGGGAAACCTTTGAAGGGAACGTGGAGCCGTGACGCTGCCGGCCACCGCAGGACTGTTGTGTGTGTTTGTCTAAACCTATTTCACACAGACGGTTTGTCATCGAGCCGGTGGGTCTCGAGAAACACTGCGAACGAACTACATCAACCCTGAGCTTTACAACTGAGAGTTACAATGAGCGTTAGACTGAGCATTACACTGAGCGTTACACTGAGAGTTACACTGAGAGTTACACTGAGCGTTACACTGAGAGTTACACTGAGAGTTAGACTGAGCATTACACTGAGAGTTACACCGAGAGTTACACTGAGTTTCACCGAGAGTTACACTGAGAGTTAGACTGAGCGTTACACTGAAAGTTACACTGAGAGTTACACTGAGAGTTAGACTGAGCGTTACACTGAGAGTTACACCAAGAGTTACACTGAGAGTTACACTGAGCGTTACACTGAGAGTTACACCGAGAGTTAGACTGAGCGTTACACTGAGTTACACTGAGTTTTACACTGAGCGTTAGACTGAGTTCCACTGAGAGTTACACCGAGAGTTAGACTGAGCGTTACACTGAGTTACACTGAGTTTTACACTGAGCGTTAGACTGAGTTACACTGAGAGTTACACAGAGAGTTAGACTGAGCGTTACACTGAGAGTTACACCGAGCGTTACACTGAGAGTTACATTGAGTTTTACACTGAGCGTTAGACTGAGCGTTACACTGAGAGTTACACTGAGCGTTAGACTGAGCGTTACACTGAGAGTTACACCGAGAGTTAGACTGAGCGTTACACTGAGAGTTACACTGAGCGTTAGACTGAGCGTTACACTGAGAGTTACACCGAGAGTTACACTGAGCGTTAGACTGAGCGTTACACTGAGAGTTACACCGAGAGTTACACTGAGCGTTACACTGAGCGTTACTCTGAGCGTTACACTGAGCATTACACCGAGAGTTACACTGAGAGTTACACTGAGCGTTACACTGAGCATTACACCGAGAGTTACACTGAGAGTTACACTGAGTTTTACACTGAGCGTTAGACTGAGCGTTACACTGAGCGATACACTGAGCGTCAAAAAAATTAAATGTATGACAGTTTCTACAGAAATATGCAGTTTCAACACTGATAATAATCATAAATGTTTCTTGAGCATCACATCATCATATCAGAATGATTTCTGAAGGATCATGTGACACTGAAGACTGAGTAATGATGCTGAAAATTTGCTTTTGAACGGTAGCATATATTTTTTACATTTATATTTTGTTCATTTTTGGCACAAGCTAAAGTTACAGGCATCAACTTTAAGCAAAAAAACTCACATTTTGATCACGGGATCTTGAGCTGTCATGAAAGTAATGTTTGTGCTTGTTTCGCCTCATTTTCTCCCAGTCCTGAGAGTTCAACACGTCTGAGTTTAATTTCTATCCTTCCAGCATGTTTACCCAATAACACGTTTTATTCTGTGTTTTTGTTCTCCGAGCGTTTGACTTCCATCAGCCACAATAAAAGACGAGACGGCCTGTGACCCGTGATTCCACCAGATGAGGAGTGACACGGGGTCAAAGGTTAATTTGTGTAACAGCGGAATTTGCATACAAATGACAAATGACAGAATTTCTTTCCTGCAAAACTTTCAATGTCAAGCACATGAAGAGCGCAGGACTCCCGCTGTCCTCAGAAGCTCGGCACCTTGTTTCACATTAATCTCCAGCGCAGGTCAGCGACTTCATTTGCTAAACTTTATCACTGTTTTTGTCCTGCTCTCGCTCTCTTTGTAGCGTTTTGAACAGTGTTCTCATCGCCTCTCTACAGACAGAGAGGATAAGCCATTTAAAGACCACAAAGACTCTGTTCTTTTTGCTCTGAAGCCATAAATGAATTACTGTGGGAGGAAATATACCCAGCGCCGCAGAATTCTCTCAACACACCATAACTTCTTAAGAGATTTCCGCCCAAACCCGCTCTCCGGTTCTCCCTTGGCGTGATTGGATTGATTGTTTTTCTAATCCAGGGAAAATTACTTGCTAAAAGGGTCATATAATCACTGTCAAACGTGTGGCTAGCCAAACTCTAAGTGACATTGTTCCTTCGTTCATATTTGTGTGAACTCACTTTTCTCATTTTCTGCTGTTTCCAGTGAAACACTGAAGCGACGGGCTGCTGAAAGGAACGGATCAGGTTTTCCAGATGTGCACCTGCTGGACGATAAAACGGGAAAATCCCACTGAATCCACATCCACACACCACAATACCAGTGGGGAATCACACAGAAAGTATTTTGTCAACTAGAAATGTAACATTAAAGTTTGAGAATCTTTCTTTGACTTACGAATTAAAAAAGTAACAATCGGTGATTATGTAACTGAATTCCGATACATTTGTATACTGAATTGTGATTGGCTTGCAGTTATTCATCCATCGTCATCCAGCTTCAGTGACAGTGATCTTGTGTTGAAAACCACGAGATGGACGTTTAGCATTAACACTGATTCTGATGCAAGCGCTCGATAGATTGAACAATCTCACCTTGGAATGACAGACTAGCAAACATCTAGACAAAAAAACAACGATATTTGCAGCTCAATGAAATTACTTTACTAAACTGAGCAATTTTTTAAAAAAAGTTCACAATTTAATTTTGTTATATTCAGCTTAAATTTGTGTTGGGACTACATGAATCATTTTAGTTGACATAACTGGACATAACTAACTAACTAACTAACTAACTTTCAATTCAACATTTACACTCGAAAGATTGAACGATCTCACCTCGTAATGACAGGCTATTAAACATCTGCGTTTAAAAAGTGATATTGAAATTACTTTGCTAAAATGAGCTGAAGAAACACAATTTTTAAAAAAAATTTTTCACAACTTAAAACCGTTATGTTCAGCCTTTGTGGTGGGATTACATTAATCAATTTAGTTGACATAACTAACTAACTAAATTTCAACATTTACTAAAAGATTTTTTAAAACTAATAGGTGCATTTGTTAACATTAATGAACTGTGAACTAACATGAACAAACGATGAACAATTAGCCAAAGGAGTCTCTGTGTTACAGAGAAATTATATATTTAGGTATAGAGTAATGATAATTAACATTAATGTACATTTATTAACAACTTAATTTTGTTTTGTTCAGACTACTTAAATACAAAAACAATCAATGAACAATTAGTACTGAGTAATGATAATTAACTACTTATAATATGAGTCAGTACTAGAGTCTGATTTAGGGTTAGTTGCTTGCAATTATGCATAATTTAGATATCACTATAGTAAGTACATGTTACATATGTAATGGACACTGTAAAATAAAGTGTTACCTTGTATCTTTATTAACATTAACATTGATGAATAAATGTTGTATTATATATTGCTCATTGTTAGTTTATGTTAATGCAAGTAAGGCCTTAACGTAAAGTGTCACCGAACAAACTTTATTTTGCGTGTAAACTCAGCAGATTTAATCCAACAAATGCGCATCTGCTCTTGGGTCAGCTCTGAAAGTGTGTGTTTAGAGCTTCTCGTCCACCGTTAACCCTTGAAGAAGCGTCACTAATCATCCGTTTTTAATTAAAGATGTTGAGAAACGTTCTTCTGCTGAGACAGAGTTTTATACGCAGCGGCTTGCGTGAGACGATAATACTGACTTCTCACTTTTGTAGGATTAGTTGGATTGATTTTTTCAAGAGCATTTGGAACAGAAGAAGTAAAGAGGACTATCATATTAGACTCTAAAGAGATATTATGAAAAATAAATTATGATTGATTGGTGTGGTAAACATAAGGGGAAAGCGTCCACTTCATCTCAGCAATCAGATCAACTTAAATGTCATTGTAAACGCGTAAAAGGATTCTCTCAGAAACACAAGGACGTTTGTTGTCAGAATGAAGTATGGGAGCTGAATCTGAGCAGTTATTGATCTCGTTTGATGGCGGATCTCACCTGTCTGAGATCATCAAACCTGCGGACAGAGATTACGCTCGTAACGAAGCCAGTTAATGAGCTATAGGTGCTAATGCGAGAGGGGATCTGTCTAATTAACTCAGATCAAAGACAGGAGCGTAATCCCTAAACAAACCTGCCGATCGGAATACTCTATGAGTCGAGACTTCAAACGGCCTGGGGAAAAGAGGAGCGCTGAACTTTTTTGACACCTTGTACTTTTTAATCATATGCATGCATTGATATTTCAGCGCATGCACACACACACACACACGCACACACGCACAGACACACAAACACACAAACACACACACACACATACACACACACACACACACGCACACACACAAAGACACACACACACACACAAACACACACACACACAAACACAAACACAAACACACACACAAACACACACACACACACACACACACACACAAACACACACACACACACACACACACACACACACACACACACACACACACACACACACACACACACACACACACACACACACACACACAACCAATCCCAATCAGCTTATATATAAAACTCACATTATGATGGCATACTAAAGTACACTTATTTTAACACAATCATATAAAAACATAGTTATAATTATAATTAACTAGCTAACCTAACACCGGTAAGCTGTTCAATATTTGCTCTGCTGGAGTTTAAGGGTCGAGGCCAGAAAATCCTGTTTCTGTAGATTCCAGCTCTTGGGACACACACACCAAATGTGTAATTTCACAGCTATAATGCACATTTCCACAGCACACACCTTTCCCACAAACACACACACACACACACACACTCACACACACTCACACTGACTGGGGTCATTTTAAAAATCACTACATCCAATCAATTAGACACGGCCGCTGAGAGCCTGCAGACACACACCTCGCGCACACCTGCGAGCGCAACACACACACACTCAAACACACACATACACGCTCACTCAGACACACACACTCACTCACTCACCCATTCACTCACACACACACACACACACTCAAACACACACATACACACTCACTCAGACACACACACTCACTCACTCACTCACACACACACACACACACACACACACACACACACCTCATTGCACACCTGCGAGCGCAACACACACACACTCACTCACTCAGACACACACGTACACACTCACTCAGACACACACACTCACTCACTCACTCACACACTCACTCACTCACTCACTCACTCACTCACTCACACACACACACACACACACACACACACACACACACACACACACACAAACACAGACACACACACACACACACACACACACACACACACAGACACACACCTCACGCACACCTGCGATCGCAACACACACAAACTAACTCAGGCACACACATACACACTCACTCAGACACACACACACACTCACTCACTCACTCACTCACACACACACACACACACACACACACACAGACAGACACACACCTCGCGCACACCTGCGAGCACAACACACACACACACACACACACACACACACACACTCACTCAGACACACACATACACACTCACAAAGACACACACACTCTCTCACTCACTCACACACACACACACACACACAGACAGACAGACACACACCACCCGCACACCTGCGAGCGCAACACACACACACACAAACACACACTCACTCAGACACACACACTAACTCACTCACACTCACTGACTCACACACACACAGACACACACCACTCGCACACCTCCGAGCGCAACACACTCAAGCACACACATACAAACTCACTCAGACACTCACTCACTCACTCTCTCACACACACACACACACACAGACACACACACACACACACACACACAGGTGTGTGGATTTTTTGAATGGGTATAAATCTGTGTTAAACAGTAACTCTAGCAGATCTGACAGAAATGAGCCGCTGAAAATATCATATAAAACAAACATGCACTTGTGAAGGACGTTTAAATCGTGCAAAAACGACTCGGTTACTGACGTAACCTCGGTTCCCTGAGAGGAGGGAACGAGTATTGCGTAAGTAGCTTACGCTATGGGAAAACTCCTTTTCTCGAGAATATTGAAGTCTTTATGTAAAACGCATTGCAGCTGCACAGCTGACAGCAATGAACGAAGGAGCTCGGTCATTGGCTGTGCTGCGGCAACTTGCTCGAACCAATGACGGGGCGACTCTGAATGCGCGACCAATGAGCGTGCTTCGCGCCCGCGCGCGTCAGAGCCCGCCAAGATGGGCGTGGCCAAGAGCTATATACTGGGCGCCCCGTCATGAGAGTTCTTTAGGTTAAAACGACTGAAGCGAACTAAACAAGCACAAGCACGGCAGCTTACGCAATACTCGTTCCCTCCTCTCAGGGAACCGAGGTTACGTTAGTAACCGAGTCGTTCCCTTTCGAGAGGTCTCTCCTATTGCGTAAGTAGCTTACGCTATGGGAACACCATGCAAAACGCCGTGCGTGCTGAACTTCGCCTTATGATAGCCAGAGGCAGGTGCCTGAGCTGAAAAGCAAAGTTATCATCCAACTAGCCGGCAGAGGCGAGCTTTATATGTGAGAAAAAATACAGAGAGGCTAAAAGGCGCTCAGTGTGACACAAGCACATACATAATCTAGATACGAACTCGTAGTTCAACTAGCATCATGCTGATAGTACGTTGGAATGCAATGTCGGGACCTGTAGGTTGTAGAACCTGATAAATGTGGACGGTGAGGCCCAGCCTGCCGCGTACAAATATCCTCGATCGGTATCCCGCTCGACCATGCCCAGGAAGAAGTCACACTCCTGGTGGAGTGTGCTTTGACTCCACAGGGGCATTGAAGCCCCTTAGCTTCATAAGCCAGCGCTATAGCTTCAACTATCCAGTGAGAAATTCTCTGCTTTGAAACGGCGGAACCTTTCGTACGGCCGCCAAAGCATACAAACAGTTGTTCTGTCTGTCTGAATAGGGCAGAATGCTCCAAATACACTCTAAGAGCCCTAACGGGGCAGAGTAGATTAGCGTCGTGTTCGTCTGCTTGAGACGATAGCGCAGTTAGGGAGATAACCTGTGCTCTGAAGGGAGTGGTGAGCACTTTAGGAATATACCCATGTTTCGGTCTAAGGACGACCCTGCAGTCGTTAGGTCCGAATTCTAGGCAGGCAGCGCTTGTCGAAAGCGCGTGCAGGTCGCCCACTCTCTTGACCGAGGCGAGTGCCAGCAAGAGCGCAGTCTTGAGCGAGAGCTGTTTAAGGTGCACGGTTCGGAGTGGTTCGAACGGGGGCCCTTTAAGAGCGTCTAGGACAGTAGCTAGGTCCCAGATCGGCACTGAGGGGGGGCGTGAAGGGTTCATCCTCCTAGCGCCCCTTAGGAAACGAATAATTAGGTTGTTTCTTCCCAATGGACGTTCCATTACAGGGTCGTGTGACGCTTTGATGGCCGCCACATATACTTTGAGCGTGGAGGGGGTGCGCCCGCCTCCAGAAGCCCTTGTAGAAAAGCGAGTACGTTTGTAATCTCGCATGTTTCAGGGTTCAGGCCCTTGGCATTACACCAGTCACTGAACACTTTCCATTTCTGGGCATATAAGCATCTCGTGGAGGGCGCCCGCGCCTCAGCGATGGTATTTAGTGCTCCGCTCGTGAGGTTCCTGGGAACCCGTTGAGGGGCCATGCATGAAGGGCCCACAGATCGGGGCGGGGATGAAATATCATCCCGCTGGCCTGACTGAGGAGGTCTGGCCTCAGTGGAATCGGCCGTGGTGTAGATTGCATTTGCATCAGATCTGAAAACCATGTTTGGTTCTTCCAGAGTGGGGCTATCAGCAGCACTGCGTTTTTCTCCTCTCTGAACCGACTGATGAGCTGTGGCAGCATCGCGATCGGGGGAAAGGCATATAAGGGGCGGCTCGGCCAGCTCTGGGCGAGCGCGTCCGTGCTTTTCGTGAAGAAAAGAGAGCAGTGCGCGTTCTCCTTGGAGGCGAAGAGGTCGATCTCCGCTTTGCCAAAGGTTTTCCATAACCACTGAATCGTCAGCGGGTTGAGAGCCCATTCTCCTGGGAGAATCTTGTCTCTGGATAGCATGTCTGCCCCCTGGTTCAGGGCGCCTGGCACATGCACTGCTCTCAGCGAGCGCAAGTTGTGCTGGGACCATAAAATGAGTCTCCTGGCCATTGAATGCATGGAGCTCGACCTGAGTCCACCCTGGCGATTTATGTACGACACTACCGTCATGTTGTCCGTTCGGACCAGGACGTGTTCGTTTTTTAGATGTGGGAGCAGGGCTCTGAGAGCCAAAGCGACCGCTTTCATTTCCAGACAGTTTATGTGTAGGCGCTTCTCCGGGTTTGACCAAAAGCCGGAGACAGGCCTGCCCTCGTAAAGGGCCCCCCAACCTATTTTGGAGGCATCTGTCGTTATCATCTTTCTCCTTGTGTTCACACCCAGACTCACGCCTGACTGGTACCAGTCGGCGGCTTTCCAGTGCGTCAGGGCTTTTATACAGCCGTGGTTCGCTCTGATTAAAAAGTGGCCCGAACGCCACGCGTGAGTAGAAACGCGGCTCTTGAGCCAGCGTTGGAGAGGGCGCATATGCAACAATCCTAGCTGGAGTACGGCCGATGCTGAGGCCATGAGACCGAGCATCCTCTGAAACCGCTTGACGGGGGCGCGCGCGCCCGCCCTGAATGATGTTGCAAGGCGCCGGATGGTGAGCGCGTGCTCTGATGAGAGACGCGCTGTCATTTGCATCGAGTCTAGAACTATTCCCAGGAAAGAAATCCTCTGGCTGGGAGATAGTATGCTTTTTGCAAAATTGATTCTTTAACCCAGGAATTCTAAATGGCTGATAATCCAAGATCTGTGTGTTATTAACTGACTTTCTGATTGAGCTAGAACCAGCCAATCGTCGAGATAATTCAGTATTCGCACTCCCCTTCGCCTTAGGGGGGAAAGTGCTGCATCCATACATTTCGTGAATGTACGGGGAGCCAGGGACAGGCCGAACGGAAGTACTGTGTACTGGTATGACTGTCCCTCGAAAGCGAATCTCAGAAACGGCCTGTGATGAGGCGCTATTGGAATGTGAAAGTAAGCATCTTTCAGATCCACTGAGAGAAACCAATCTCCTGGGCGTACTTGGGCGAGGATATGCTTGGTTGTTAACATTCTGAACGAGCGAATCATTAGTGCTTTGTTCAGGTGTCTGAGATCTAGGATGGGGCGGAGACCGCCATCCTTTTTCGGGACGAGAAAATAGCGGCTGTAAAAACCTGCCTCGCTCAGAGAGGGGGAAACAGTTTCCACAGCGCCCTTTTCTATTAGTTTGCGCACCTCGGTGCGTAGAACATGTGAACACTCCTTTCTCACTTTCGTCTCGACCACAGTCGTAAAACGTGGTGGTCTGCGAGCGAACTGGAGCGAGTATCCGTGCTTTACTATATTCAATACCCATTTCGGCATATCTGGAATGTTTTCCCATGCCGCTGCGTGTACAGATATGGGCTGAATACAGGCTAGGGGCGGGGCGCTGTGACGTAGGGACCCGGCCAGCGAATCGCCTGAGCTCGTTGCTCTCAGAGGCGCGGGCGCGCGCTGAGCAGCTGAGTGAATGGGCGCGTGTGTGATTACAACAGCGCGCGCTGTGTCTGTAAAACTCGCAGCCTGAGCTGGGGTTGTGTTTGACACTGTAAGGACAGTGCTTATAAGTGGGGGTGCATAAACAGTGGTAGGCACACGCGTCACTTTTATAATGTTTCCCGCTTTTACTGGGGATGAATTTATAACTGTGTGAACAGTGCTTGTGTGTAGTGGTGCGTACAGGACCGTAGGCACGTGATCTACATTCATGGGGAGCGCAGCCTGAGCTGGGAATGAATTTGGCACTGTTTTGACAGTATCTGGGAATGCACACTTTGTGGACATGTGAACCCTTAGTGACACAGGCAGAAAAAAACTCTTTTTGTGTTTTCTGTGCGTCGCCGTAAAAACGGCGTTTGTTTGCAGGTGAGCGAGCTCTGTGACTGGCCCATTGACTGCTGTATGGACATATCCAGCCGCCTGTAAGGGGACTGGGTAATGTTTGAGCTTTTGCAGAGAGAGTGGTCCGGCTTTTGCGAGACACGCACTCTCTCTTCTCATTCTTGTGGCTAGGACAGCTTTCGAGGCTCAGGGTTCAGCACAATCTTGGGCCGAGGACCCCGTCGCTCAGAAGGCGGCTTGCGGTTGTGAGAGCGCGAGCGGCGTCGAGCGTCAGCCTGAGGCACGGGCTGAGAGGCGGTGGGAGCTGTTCTAGCCCGCTGCGGCTGTGGCGGTTTCTGTCTGCTCTGCGATGAGCTGGAGCGCTTGGGCAGGAAATGACGCATAGCTTGTGAAGCGTTCTGGGCCTCAATGAAGCGTTCGGCGAAACCCTTAACCGCCGGTCCAAACAGCCCGCTGGTGGAGATAGGCGCGTCGAGAAATGGTGCCTTATCCGCGTCCTTCACCTCAGTCAGAGTTAACCACAGATGGCGCTCGAGAACAGTCAAATTAGCCATAGCACGGCCAATAGACTGGGCGGTGGCCTTCGTGGCTCGCAGAGCTATATCAGTTGCGCTGCGTAGGTCCCTAAAGGCTTCGGGTTCGGGGCCAGACTCGTCCATAAAGCGGAGAAGCTTGGCTTGGAACACTTGAAGTACCGCCATTGAGTGAAGCGCTGATGCAGCTTGGCCGGCGGTGGCGTAGGTGCGACCGGCGAGAGCAGAAGTAGTGCGGCAGGGCTTCGAGGGGTGGAGGGCGGGCAGAGATGATTGGCCACGGCCTCCTCGAGGGGCGGCGTTCCCTCGTAGCCTCTTTCCTTCGCACCGTCCACAGAGGAGAGCGAAGAAGAAAAAGAAGGCTTTAGGCGCGCAGAGTGGGGGGCTTTCCACGACTTGGTGAGTTCGACTTGAACTTCCGGGAAGAAGGGAGAAGGCTGGGTGAACTGAACCGGCGGTGGGGAAGGCAAGAGCGGCGGTGAAGCACGCGGAGACTGGCTCGGCGTGACGTCACTGAGCTCAGGTTCAGGAAGCCTCTGTGAGCGGCGCTTTTTCTTAGTGCGCGGCTCAAACAGAGGGGTGGCGGCGATGGGCTCGCTCACGGCGAAAGCGGCAAGGCGAGCCCGTAGTGTGGAGAGACCCAGGTCATCACATTCCGGGCATCCGCCCTTGGTCAAAGCAGCTTCTGCGTGGTCCCGGCCCAGGCAGCGAGAGCAGATGATGTGACGATCCCCGTCCGAGAGAAGGTCTCTGCACGACGCGCAGGAAGGCATTTGAAACAACGCCTCAGAAAATTGCTCTTTTACAAGTGTCGCGGGGCGAACAGATGTAAAATACTTGCGTGTGTAGCACGCCGGATGGCTCAGTAGGATGCCGTTCGAAGGCGGCTGAAGGTGCCGACGTCCTCGTAGCAATCCTGCTGGTATGCTTTTCGACGGCGGCGAAGCTTCAATAATCCGGAGGATCCAGCGAAGAAGGTGTTCGCTGAAGGAGATTAAATCTAAAGAACTCTCATGACGGGGCGCCCAGTATATAGCTCTTGGCCACGCCCATCTTGGCGGGCTCTGACGCGCGCGGGCGCGAAGCGCGCTCATTGGTCGCGCATTCAGAGTCGCCCCGTCATTGGTTCGAGCAAGTTGCCGCAGCACAGCCAATGACCGAGCTCCTTCGTTCATTGCTGTCAGCTGTGCAGCTGCAATGCGTTTTACATAAAGACTTCAATATTCTCAAGAAAAGGAGTTTTCCCATAGCGTAAGCTACTTACGCAATAGGAGAGACCTCTCGAAAGGGAACTGAAGTTTTGTCAGAGTTTTGAATGTTAATATTCCACATGCCCTCATAACAGCGGATCAGCACTGGTTTCTCAGTCACTGGTTTCTCTGGTTTCTCAGACACTGGTTTCTCAGTCACTGGTTTCACTGGTTTCTCAGTCACTGGTTTCACTGGTTACTTAGTCACTGGTTTCACTGGTTTCTTAGTCACTGGTTTCTCAGACACTGGTTTCACAGTCACTGGTTTTATAGTCACTGGTTTCACTGGTTTCTTAGTCACTGGTTTCTCAGACACTGGTTTCACAGTCACTGGTTTCACTGGTTTCTTAGTCACTGGTTTCTCAGACACTGGTTTCACAGTCACTGGTTTTACAGTCACTGGTTTCACTGGTTTCTTAGTCACTGGTTTCTCAGACACTGGTTTCACAGTCATTGGTTTCTCAGTCACTGGTTTCTCAGTCACTGGTTTCTCAGTCACTGGTTTCACTGGTGTCTCAGTCAATGGTGTCACTGGTTTCTCAGTCACTGGTTTCTCAGTCACTGGTTTCTCAGACTGAGATTTCACTGTTATCACATTCATGACAAATTTTGACACTTCAGACATAAAAGCGTGACTATCTGAGGCCTGTATCTGAGAGTGACGAGCTTCTGTCTGTTCATGTCTGTGTGTGACAATGCCGTTAATATCCTAATGCTGCGGTAATACACTCATTATCACCCGCCACAGAGGTGCAAATGATTTATCCCGTATAGATCCGAGATCCGATCTCATCATGACGACGAGTCTCTGTTAACGTGTGTGTTCCCCTCGAGGCCTAGAGCAACACGTCCTGCAGGCGTAGATTCGCTCGCATTCCAGTCTGTGCTTTAAACACACTCGTGTCCACAAGATCAACATGTGACAGCCTGAAGCTGTGATAATATGAGCCACGACCGGATGGAAGCCATATTGTCCAGATCTGACCCGTGTGTAATTGGACAAAAGTTCTGCAGGTGCAGATTTGTGTCTTTGTGCATAAAATGGATAGTTCACCCAAAAATTAAAATTAGCCAATGACTTGATGCACTTTAAAAGATGCACTTTTATGATGGACAGATGAAATTTTATGATGGACAGATGCACTTTTATGATGTATAGATGCTCTTTTATAATGTATAGATGCACATTTATGATGTATAGATGCTCTTTCATAATGTATAGATGCACTTTTATTATGTATAGATGCACTTTTATAATGTATAGACACATTTTTATGATGTTTAGATGCACTTTTATGATGTATAGATCTACTTTTATGATGTATAGATGCACTTTTATGATGGATAGATGCACTTTTATTGATGGACAGATAAACTTTTATGATGGATATATGCACTTTTATGATGTATAGATGCACTTTTATGATGGACAGATGCACTTTTATGATGGACAGATGCACTTTTATGATGGATAGATGCACTTTTATGATGTATAGATGCACTTTTATGATGGATAGATGCACTTTTATGATGGACAGATAAACTTTTATGATGATATATGCACTTTTATGATGGATAGATGTACTCTTATGATGGATATATGCACTTTTATGATGTATAGATGCACTTTTATGATGGATAGATGTACTTTTATTATGTATAGATGTACTTTTATGATGGATAGATGTACTTTTATGATGGATATATGCACTTTTATGATGTATAGATGCACTTTTATGATGGACAGATAAACTTTTATGATGGATATATGCACTTTTATGATGTATAGGTGCACTTTTATGATGGATATATGTACTTTTATAATGTATAGATGCACTTTTATGATGTATAGATGCACTTTTATGATGGATAGATGTACTTTTATGATCGATAGATTCACTTTTATGATGTATAGATGCACTTTTATGATGGATAGATGTACTTTTATTATGTATAGATGTACTTTTATGATGGATAGATGTACTTTTATTATGTATAGATTACTTTTATGATGGATAGATGTACTTTTATGATGTATAGATACACTTTTATGATGGATATATGTACTTTTATTATGTATAGATGTACTTTTATGATGGATATATGTACTTTTATGATGTATAGATGCACTTTTATGATGGATATATGCACTTTTATAATGTATAGATGCACTTTTATGATGGATAGATGTACATTTATTATGTATAGATGTACTTTTATGATGGATAGATGTACTTTTATTATGTATAGATGTACTTTTATGATGGATAGATGTACTTTTATGATGGATATATGCACTTTTATGATGTATAGATGCACTTTTATGATGGACAGATAAACTTTTATGATGGATATATGCACTTTTATGATGTATAGGTGCACTTTTATGATGGATATATGTACTTTTATAATGTATAGATGCACTTTTATGATGTATAGATGCACTTTTATGATGGATAGATGTACTTTTATGATCGATAGATGCACTTTTATGATGTATAGATGCACTTTTATGATGGATAGATGTACTTTTATGATCGATAGATGCACTTTTATGATGGATAGATGTACTTTTATTATGTATAGATGTACTTTTATTATGTATAGATGTACTTTTATGATGGATAGATGTACTTTTATTATGTATAGATGTACTTTTATGATGGATAGATGTACTTTTATGATGGATATATGCACTTTTATGATGTATAGATGCACTTTTATGATGGACAGATAAACTTTTATGATGGATATATGCACTTTTATGATGTATAGGTGCACTTTTATGATGGATATATGTACTTTTATAATGTATAGATGCACTTTTATGATGTATAGATGCACTTTTATGATGGATAGATGTACTTTTATGATCGATAGATGCACTTTTATGATGTATAGATGCACTTTTATGATGGATAGATGTACTTTTATGATCGATAGATGCACTTTTATGATGGATAGATGTACTTTTATTATGTATAGATGTACTTTTATGATGGATAGATGTACTTTTATGATGTATAGATGCACTTTTATGATGAATAGATGCACTTTTATGATAGATAGATGCACTTCTATAATGTATAGATGGACTTTTATGATAATAGATGCACTTTTATGATGTATAGATGCACTTTTATGATGGATATATGCACTTTTATGATGTATAGATGCACTTTTATGATGGATATATGTACTTTTATTATGTATAGATGTAATTTTATGATGATAGATGTACTTTTATGATGTATAGATGCACTTTTATGATGGATATAAGTACTTTTATTATGTATAGATGTACCTTTATGATGGATATATGTACTTTTATGATGTATAGATGCACTTTTATGATGGATATATGCACTTTTATGATGTATAGATGCACTTTTATGATGGATAGATGTACTTTTATTATGTATAGATGTAATTTTATGATGGATAGATGTACTTTTATTATGTATAGATGTACTTTTATGATGGATAGATGTACTTTTATGATGGATATATGCACTTTTATGATGTATAGATGCACTTTTATGATGGACAGATAAACTTTTAAGATGGATATATGCACTTTTATGATGTATAGGTGCACTTTTATGATGGATATATGTACTTTTATAATGTATAGATGCACTTTTATGATGTATAGATGCACTTTTATGATGGATAGATGTACTTTTATGATCGATAGATGCACTTTTATGATGTATAGATGCACTTTTATGATGGATAGATGTACTTTTATGATCGATAGATGCACTTTTATGATGGATAGATGTACTTTTATTATGTATAGATGTACTTTTATGATGGATAGATGTACTTTTATGATAGATAGATGCACTTTTATGATGAATAGATGCACTTTTATGATAGATAGATGCACTTCTATAATGTATAGATGGACTTTTATGATAATAGATGCACTTTTATGATGTATAGATGCACTTTTATGGACTTCAAAACAGAAACAGACATTTACTGCCATTATTAAGCTTGTTAGAAATCCAGGAATTTTTTTTATATAACTCAGACTGTATTCGTCTGAAAGAAGAATGTTATATACACCTAGGATGACTTGAGGAAGAGTAAATCATGGGCTTATTTTCATTTCTGGGTGAACTATCCCTTTTAACACGCTCGTGTCCGGAGAGAAAGGCCTGACCTAAATAAGGCTGAGAGACTCGACATGTGACAGCCTGAAGCTGTGATAATATGAGCCACGACCGGATGGGAGCCATATTGTCCAGATCTGACGTGTGTGTAATTGCACAAAAGTTCATCAGACTCTGATTTGAGTGTGAACACCTCACCTCTAATTAAAGCCTCTCCTGTGTTTTGTCAGTCTTTCTGCATTAATAACATTGTTACCTGCAGGTGATGTTTTTCAGGTCACTCCTGCATCTTTACTCGATGCTTTGAATGCAGATGTGACCAGCGGCTATGAAACGATCTGTCTACGTTTATTTGCAGAACGAGCCACAGGGGAAATGAGCGTCTGCTTTAGGAACTCGCCGCAGGATCTCAGGTAGACTGACGGAAGACAGGATTCATTTTCTTTTTAGTTTTTCCTTTTTAAAAAAGGACTAAATGGCTACATAAAACATTATAAAACATTGCCATAATGACAAGAACAAATTACATTAACTATACATTGCAACTGATATAAAAATATAAAAATAAAATATATAGGTATGCATATTTAATATATTTGAAGTATGTTCACTACTAGTTTTGAATAATTAAGATGTTTTAATGTTTTTGTCTCTTTTGCTCACCAAACCTGCATTTATTTGATCAAAAATACAGTAAAAAACAGTGAAATATTATTCCAATTAACAGCATTTATTTAAATTATATATACATGATAAATGTATTTACTGTCACTTTTGATCAGTTTAATGCGTCCTTGATGAATAAAAATATTAATTTCCCTTTTTTTACTTACATTACACTTTTGAACAGCAATGTATGATGGTTTCCACAAAAATATTAAATGTTTTCACCATTGATAATAATCATAAATTATTTCTTGAGCATCAAATCATCATTTTAGAATGATTTCTGCATCACAGTTTCCACAAAAATATTAACTGTTTTCAACACTGATAATAATCATTAATGTTTCTTGAGCAGCAAATCTGCATTTACAGTAAAGTACATATTTAAGTGTTTTGTTTGATCAGTTCTTACATTTCCTGCTAATCAAACTCTGAGGTATTAGAATACTCAGACTATTTGCATACAATCTCCCTATCATTTTCATTAAATAGAATTAGAATTGGCCTTTATTTATTAAATAGTGAATTATGATCATAGATAGATGGACTCAGTCCTTTGTAAAGCCTTTTCCTCACACGTGTGTTATTCAGATTCCCTGCAGTGTTTTACTGTCTCTGAACGTCTCTATTCAAACCCTCATAAATCCATCGTCCCGTCATTAATATCAGTCACCCGTGAATCATTGAAACTCCATCATTCATGTATGTTTCTGCTCTCTGAATCGATTCTCTCACTAATGGCCAGTGACCCCTGCACACGCACTGGAAACCAGCGACCGATGCTAAAGACACACACACACACACACACACACACACACGCTTATTTATTAACATGCATGCTTATGACATTTGCATATTCAATGCTAATGATGATTCACAATGGGGTGTGAGAAAGTCTGTAAAAAGCGTCTGTTTTCTTGGCTAATTTGATCAGTCGTCATCATTTTTTGAGAAAGGCTGTTCATGTGAGCGACACACATCATTAATAAAAGAACAAAGTGTGGCTCACCGCAGGGAACGTCATCATTAGAACAAGTACAAATATACATCTGAATTATTGCTAGTTTCACTTTCAGTTAAGAGTAAAATCACTTTCAATTGGGTCATATTTGCATTTCTGAGAGTCGGATTGTTGGTGCCGGCAATCATCTTTATTTTGGCCTTTTCTCTGCTCAGAAGGTCAGAGGTTAAAGGTCAGCAGGAAAGGACTTCCTCCTTTGACAATGTGTCTATGAGATTACATTTTTACATAAAAAAAAATACTGAATCCCAGCTAACAAAAATGTTCTAAAAATGTCTGCTAACATGCCAGTTAACTAATTCACATTAGTATTTCTGAATGTTCAAAACGTCTAGTTCATTAAATGTTTTAAAAATGCATCTTCTTGGTTATGTGATCGTTAATGGAAAATTCCATCGTATCATTCTTCAAACATTATGAAACGTTACATTTGAATGCTCTCTGAACATTCTGAAACAAGTAACATTTTAAAATTTTAGATGAACATCCAACTAAAATGTGTCAGAAATAAAACATAATGTATAATGTTTATTGTGCTAAAGTTTGAGAACATTATTCAAGAGACAAGAGAACACTGAATAAACATTCTTTCAACATTACTGGAAGAACGTTTTGATCAACTTTGCCAGAACGTTCTGAGAATGACCGGTGTTCACTGGGATGATGTTTGATTTGAACAAGTGCTTCTTTGCAGCTGCTTTAACATGTTATCATTGTCATCGTTTCCAGTGTGTTTACAGTCTGACCTCACCAGATAAACAGAATCAGCATCAGATCATCAGAATAATCAAATCATCATCAGATCATCAGATCATCATCAGATCATCATCAGATCATCAGATCATCATCATCATCATCAGATCATCATCATCAGATCATCATCATCAGATCATTATCAGATCATCATCATCAGATCATCATCATCATCATCATCATCAGATCATCATCATCATCATCATCATCATCATATCATCATCAGATCATCATCATCATCATCAGATCATCATCATCATCAGATCATCAGATCATCAGATCATCATCATCATCATCATCATCATCATCATCAGATCATCACATCATCATCAGATCATCATCAGATCATCATCATCATCAGATCATAATCATCATCATCAGATCATCATCATCATCACATCATCATCAGATCATCATCATCAGATCATCATCATCATCATCAGAATCATCTTCAGATCATCAGATCATCAGAATCATAAGATCATCATCATCATCAGATCATCATCAGATTATCATCATCAGATCATCATCATCATCAGATCATCATCATCAGATCATCATCATCATCATCAGATCATCATCATCATCAGATCATCAGATCATCATCATCAGATCATCAGATCATCAGATCATCATCATCAGATCATCAGATCATCAGATCATCATCATCAGATCAACATCAGATCATCATCAGATTATCAGATCATCATCATCAGATCATCAGATCATCATCATCAGATCATCATCAGATCATCATCATCATCATCAGATCATCATCATCATCATCATCATCATCATCACATCATCATCAGATCATCAGAATCATCAGAATCATCAGATCATCATCATCATCAGATCATCATCATCAGATCATCAGAATCATCATCATCATCATCATCATCATCATCAGATCATCAGAATCATCATCAGATCATCATCATCATTATCATCATCATCAGAACAACATCAGATCATCATCATCAGATCATCATCATCATCATCAGATCATCATCATCATCAGATCATCATCATCAGATCATCAGATCATCAGATCATCATCATCAGATCAACATCAGATCATCATCAGATTATCAGATCATCATCATCAGATCATCAGATCATCATCATCAGATCATCATCAGATCATCATCATCATCATCAGATCATCATCATCATCATCATCATCATCATCATCACATCATCATCAGATCATCAGAATCATCAGAATCATCAGATCATCATCATCATCAGATCATCATCATCATCAGATCATCAGAATCATCAGATCATCATCAGATCATCATCATCATCAGATCATCAGAATCATCATCATCATCATCATCATCAGAATCATCATCATCATCATCATCATCATCATCATCATCATCATCAGATCATCAGAATCATCATCAGATCATCATCATCATCAGATCATCATCATCAGATCATCATCATCATCATCATCAGATCATCAGATCATCAGATCATCAGATCATCAGATCATCATCATCATCATCATCAGATCATCAGATCATCATCAGATCATCATCATCATCATCAGATCATCAGAATCATCATCATCATCATCATCAGATCATCAGAATCATCATCAGATCATCATCATCATCAGATCATCATCACCATCATCAGATCATCAGAATCAACATCAGATCATCATCATCATCAGATCATCAGAATCATCATCATCATCAGATCATCAGAATCATCATCAGATCATCATCATCAACATATCATCATCAGATCATTAGATCATCAGAATCATCATCATCATCATCAGATCATCAGAATCATCATCAGATCATCATCATCAACATATCATCATCAGATCATTAGATCATCAGAATCATCATCATCATCATCATCAGATCATCATCATCATCAGATCATCATCATCATCATCATCAGATCATCAGATCATCATCAGATCATCATCATCATCATCATCATCATCAGATCATCAGATCATCAGATCATCATCATCATCATCATCAGATCATCATCAGATCATCAGATCATCAGATCATCATCATCATCATCATCATCAGATCATCAGATCATCAGATCATCATCATCATCAGATCATCATCATCAGTTCATCATCATCAGATCATCATCATCATCATCATCAGATCATCAGATCATCAGATCATCATCATCATCAGATCATCAGATCATCATCATCATCAGATCATCATCAGATCATCATCATCATAAGATCATCAGATCATCATCATCAGATCATCAAAATCATCATTATCATCATCATCATCATCATCATCAGATCATCAGAATCATCATCAGATCATCATCAGATCATCATCATCAGATCATCATCAGATAATCAGATCATCATCAGATCATTATCAACATAAGATCATCAGATCATCATCATCAGATCATCAGAATCATCATCATCATCAGATCATCAGATCATCAGATCATCAGAATCATCATCAGATCATCATCATCATCATCATCATCATCATCATCAGAACATCATCAGATCATCATCATCAGATCATCATCATCATCAGATCATCATCATCATCATCAGATCATCATCATCAGATCATCATCAGATCATCAGATCATCATCATCAGACCATTAGATCATCAGATCATCATCATCAGATCAACATCAGATCAACATCAGATCATCATCAGATCATCATCATCAGATCATCAGATCATCATCATCAGATCATCATCATCAGATCATCATCAGATCATCATCAGATCATCATCATCATCAGATCATCATCATCATCATCAGATCATCATCATCAGATCATCATCAGATCATCAGATCATCATCATCAGACCATTAGATCATCAGATCATCATCATCAGATCAACATCAGATCAACATCAGATCATCATCAGATCATCATCATCAGATCATCAGATCATCATCATCAGATCATCATCATCAGATCAACATCAGATCAACATCAGATCATCATCAGATCATCAGGTCATCAGATCATCAGATCATCATCATCAGATCACATCAGATCATCATCATCATCATCATCAGATCATCATCATCAGATCATTATCAGATCATCATCATCAGATCATCATCATCATCATCAGATCATCATCATCATCATCATCATCATCATCATCATCATCATCATCATATCATCATCAGATCATCATCATCATCAGATCATCATCATATCATCATTATCAGATCATCATCAGATCATCAGATCATCAGATCATCAGATCATCATCATCATCATCAGATCATCACATCATCATAAGATCATCATCATCATCGTCAGATCATCATCATCATCATCATCAGATCATCATCATCATCATCAGAATCATCTTCAGATCATCAGATCATCAGAATCATAAGATCATCATCATCATCAGATCATCTTCAGATTATCATCATCAGATCATCATCATCATCAGATCATCATCAGATCATCATCATCAGATCATCAGATCATCAGATCATCATCAGATCATCATCAGATCATCATCATCAGATCATCATCAGATCATCATCATCAGATCATCAGATCATCATCATCAGATCATCATCAGATCATCATCATCATCATCATCAGATCATCATCAGATCATCATCATCAGATCATCAGATCATCATCATCAGATCATCATCATCATCATCATCAGATCATCATCAGATCATCATCATCATCATCAGATCATCATCAGATCATCATCATCATCATCATCAGATCATCATCAGATCATCATCATCATCATCAGATCATCAGATCATCATCATCAGATCATCATCATCAGATCATCAGATCATCATCATCAGATCATCATCAGATCATCATCATCAGATCATCAGATCATTAGATCATCATCATCAGATCATCATCAGATCATCATCAGATCATCATCATCAGATCATCAGATAATCATCATCAGATCATCATCATCATCATCATCATCAGATCATCATCAGATCATCATCAGATCATCATCAGATCATCATCATCAGATCATCAGATCATCATCATCAGATCATCAGATCATCATCATCAGATCATCAGATCATCTTAAGATCATCATCATCATCATCATCAGAATCAGAAGCGCAGGTTTCCAGGGCCAGATCATAAACTCTCAGTGAATTGATTTTGTGTCGCACACGTGTTCATTCTTTGCCCTCCACAGAGCACAGAGAGTTTGAGCCCTTTATCACGGCCCTGTTACACCTGTGTGTGCGAAACACAACTCTCACCTGAGCTCATACTGAGATACATCATCACACGAGACTCAGGTAAAGACTGTGTTTTATACACCGGGTGGCCAAGTCTGTGGAATTGAGCTCGTTTTATATTGTTTCACCGGGTTGATTTTAAAAGTTGCAACTGCCCAGCGCTTCGATTCACATCTGCTCGTTTGATTGGCCATTAGGCTGTTTTTGTTGGCAACCCTGTTTATATACAGCATTATTAAATGAGCAGATGAATAATGTATAGATATCATGTCAACATGAGCTCAAGATTGACTTGTTCCCCTAACGTTCTGCAAACCTAGAAAGAACATTACATTTCCATTAGGACAACTTCCAACTGAACACAAAAATATTGTGCATTGTTATTTTTGTATCATTTATATAGTTTTATTACTATTTTTAATTATATTATATTTTTATATTTTCTTTTTTTAGTTAAAGTTTAGTTGAAGTTTTAGTCATTTTGTTGTGTGTTTTTATAATTTTTATTCGTTTATATATATATAAAGTTTCAATAAAACTTTATAAAATAAAGTCAATAAAGTTTTTATTTAGTTTTAGTTTTAGTTATTTTAGTACTCCAGCTTCAAATAACTGAACATGTTGCCCTGGAAGCTAGCTGAAATAAAACAACGTGGAGACTTTTGTTATATTTGTAGGCAATGTTTTTATTTGTTGGTTTTATAGTCAATGATAATAACTGTGGCTCTGGGGACGTTGTGGGAATCAGACGCTCTTGAGTGTTTGAGAGTCTTGCAGGGAAAGAAACTCCAGTGTTTCCGTGCCATGTTCTGGGATAAGTTGTTGGACGTGTGAGAAATCACAGGCTTAACGGCTTCCTTTAGTATAAGTTTGTATTTTTATGATGAAATAGTGCCAAGTTTCTTGGGTTCATTTTTATTTGCACTCCATCAGAGGAATGGAACGGCCCGTTAGCTCTTTGTGAGTGTGTATGTATAATCTCTGTGCGCTTTAATTGGCCTGTCTTCTGTGTGTGTCGTGAGTTCAGGAAAACACACTCATGAAACCGGAGAAACGGTGTTTGAGAGGGAAAGACACACGGAGTGATTCCAAGCGTGAAAAGTTGAACTGATATTTAAAGCCGGCCTATTAGCAATTAAAGATAACGAAACTCAGGGCCTGTCCCGCGTGTTTCTCTCCGTGTGTGTGTGTGTGTGTGTGTGTGTGTGTGCGAGAGAGGTGATGTCACCCACCTAATAAGCATTAGACTGGACGCTCTGGAGGTATTAGTTTAGAGCGCCGGGCACATCCGTGTTTAATGAGGACCAATTTGGGCTGGATATGATGAAACATGCAGAATCTTCTGAAATAAAGCGTCGTCTCTGAGATGCATCGCGATGGACAAGCCGTGGTCGTGTGTGGCAGTCTGCCATCATTTACCCCACAACTTTCTGCCTTTAACTCCTGCCATATGGACAGTTTATATGTTTTTATATAGACCGTGTGTTAAGAGGAGAACACACACACACACACACACGCGCACACGCGAACACACACACACACACACACACACACATTATTCTGCGTTTAAGACGGTGGTTTCGAACTGGGGTCCACAAAGGAGTGCAGAAAAAGTTTAGAGAAAAACAGTTAAAAAAAAAAAATAAGAAGAAAAAAGACATTCAATAAATAAATATATATTAGACTAAATAAATAATACATCTATGAGTAGAATTTTTTTTTAATATTTGAATATTTTCTAAATCAATATTTCGCAGATATTTATAATGTACATTTTTCACAGTAAAAATTGTGTCTTTCAACAAGAAACTACATAGATGCCATTTACATGTTATGATGGGGCTTCTTCACGTGAATATGATCATATTTGGGGTTTGTGACACTTAAAAGACTGAAAATATATACAGCAGCAAAGCAAATCTATTGTCCACCAAAGCCTGATACATTAACATTGCCATAATTAATAAAACACCAAATCTACTCAGAGAGTTGTCATGTCTATCACAAAGACAATCCCAGAATGCACTGTAACAAGCTCCTTAAATCAACACCGGAATTCACAAAACTCATCACAATGCATAAAGTGATATTACTGCAGTCAATACTGATTTTATTCAGAATTGAAAAGTACTGAAAATAATTCAATCGAAATCAAAATGGACTAAAATTTACTTTTAGTGCTATCAAATCATCTAACATAAGTTTGTAAATACATACAATGAGCAACATGCTCATGTTAAACTGTATTGAAATCAATTGCATGAGACATCGTCCTGTGTGCGTCACATGAAGTGTGCTCTCTGTGTAGTGTGCGTCACATGAAGTGTGCTCTCTGTGTAGTGTGCGTCACATGAAGTGTGCTCTCTGTGTAGTGTGCGTCACATGAAGTGTGCTCTCTGTGTAGTGTGCGTCACATGAAGAGTGCTCTCTGTGTAGTGTGCGTCACATGAAGTGTGCTCTCTGTGTAGTGTGCGTCACATTAACTGTGCTCTCTGTGTAGTGTGCGTCACATGAAGTGTGCTCTCTGTGTAGTGTGCGTCACATGAAGTGTGCTCTCTGTGTAGTGTGCGTCACATGAAGTGTGCTCTCTGTGTAGTGTGCGTCACATGAAGTGTGCTCTCTGTGTAGTGTGCGTCACATTAAGTGTGCTCTCTGTGTAGTGTGCGTCACATGAAGTGCGCTCTCTGTGTAGTGTGCGTCACATGAAGTGTGCTCTCTGTGTAGTGTGCGTCACATTAAGTGCGCTCTCTGTGTAGTGTGCGTCACATGAAGTGTGCTCTCTGTGTAGTGTGCGTCACATGAAGTGCGCTCTCTGTGTAGTGTGCGTCACATGAAGTGTGCTCTCTGTTTAGTGTGCGTCACATGAAGTGTGCTCTCTGTGTAGTGTGCGTCACATTAAGTGTGATCTCTGTGTAGTGTGCGTCACATGAAGTGTGCTCTCTGTGTAGTGTGCGTCACATTAAGTGTGCTCTCTGTGTAGTGTGCATCACATGAAGTGTGCTCTCTGTGTAGTGTGCGTCACATGAAGTGTGCTCTCTGTTTAGTGTGCGTCACATGAAGTGTGCTCTCTGTGTAGTGTGCGTCACATTAAGTGTGCTCTCTGTGTAGTGTGCGTCACATGAAGTGTGCTCTCTGTGTAGTGTGCGTCACATGAAGTGTGCTCTCTGTGTAGTGTGCGTCACATGAAGTGTGCTCTCTGTGTAGTGTGCGTCACATTAAGTGTGCTCTCTGTGTAGTGTGCGTCACATGAAGTGTGCTCTCTGTGTAGTGTGCGTCACATGAAGTGTGCTCTCTGTGTAGTGTGCGTCACATGAAGTGTGCTCTCTGTGTAGTGTGCGTCACATGAAGTGTGCTCTCTGTGTAGTGTGCGTCACATGAAGAGTGCTCTCTGTGTAGTGTGCGTCACATGAAGAGTGCTCTCTGTGTAGTGTGCGTCACATGAAGTGTGCTCTTTGTGTAGTGTGCGTCACATTAATTGTGCTCTCTGTGTAGTGTGCATCACATGAAGTGTGCTCTCTGTGTAGTGTGCGTCACATGAAGTGTGCTCTCTGTGTAGTGTGCGTCACATTAAGTGTGCTCTCTGTGTAGTGTGCGTCACATTAACTGTGCTCTCTGTGTAGTGTGCGTCACATTAAGTGTGCTCTCTGTGTAGTGTGCGTCACATGAAGAGTGCTCTCTGTGTAGTGTGCGTCACATGAAATGTGCTCTCTGTGTAGTGTGCGTCACATGAAGTGTGCTCTCTGTGTAGTGTATGTCACATGAAGAGTGCTCTCTGTGTAGTGTGCGTCACATTAAGTGCGTGTTTGAGTCACTTGTAAGGTTTTAGTAGGCATCGGTCTCTCCTGACACTCTTTGATTCGTGACGGTCAGATGTTCTCAAACGAGGCCCTGAAGGGTTTTTTCATAAGAACCCTGTGATGATTTTTCCCGCATAATTTTACTCAACCGAAATGTAGTTTTTCCACGAACTTTTTCCAGGAGGACACAGATCTCCTCACAGCACAATAAAGATCAATGCTTCACGGTAATTTCACGGGATAATTAGAAACGTCTTGGAGCTTTGCTGGTGAAACAGAGCAAAAGTCCCCGAGTTCACTTGTAAGGGAGCCAGAGAAACGCTGGGCCTCAGGACAGTGGAGAAGAGCTGAGAGCTTCAGAGGAGCGCTTGGGAAGGTCATTAGACCTCAGGTTTATCTGGGAAAAGGAAGCGTTAGCTCCGTCACGGTAAATATGAGCAGATTTTCTCAGGAATCATGTATAATGGTGTCAGGAAGGTCCAGTTCAGCTCGCAGTGCTTTTGTGAATCTAAATGTTTATGAAAATCATTAGGTCTGTGGATCGCTCCGGGCCTTGGGAAAGTGTTTGAGCCGAAGAATCATTCACAACCACGATCATTTAATATTATTATACTTTGAAGAGATGGATCAGTCAAAAATGAAAATTCATTATTTACTCACCGTCATCTCACTCTGTGGGTTTCTTTCTTCTTCTGAGATGTTCAAGATCGTTTCCATACAATGAAAGTGAAAACAGAACTAATACAGCAGTTCATATTGTGTTATATTCCATGTCTTCTGAAGTCAAATGTGTGAGGACTGAAATATTATGAATATTCGCTAAAATTATGTGTAGCTGGGAAATCTCATTTACTCTTCTGCATAATTAAACTTCATCATAATGTGACGTGTTTTCAATATATGGAAACGCGAATATTAATATTAATGTTAATGTTTTGAATTAGCAATTTTTTTGTTTTGTCATTTTTATTAGTTTTTGAATGTCTATATAGCTTTATTACTTCTTATTTCAGTTTTACTCATTTATATTTATTTTAGTATTTTTTTTAATTCTATATACATTTATTTTATTTCAGTTATTTATTTCATTTTATTTATTTTTTTTAAATAGCAAAAGTTTTTCTTCATAAAGTTTTAGTCATAACACTTTACAATAAGGTTTCATTAGCTAAGATTAGTTAAATATTTAACTAATATGAACTAACAATGAGCAATAGTCAAGCAAGTCACCTTATTTGTATACAATACATGCCTTACAGTGTTTAATAATCTTTGTTAGAGTTATTAATAAAAACACAACAGTTTATGTCAGCTCAAGTCCATTAAGTAATATCAAGAGATACAGCTTTTGATTTGAATATGTTGAAATTAATCAAACTGTAGAAGTATTTCTCGTCATCATCATCATCATCATCATCTTCTTCCGCTTATCCGGGGCCGGGTCACGGGGGCAGCAGTCTAAGCAGAGATGCCCAGACTTCCCTCTCCCCAGACACTTCCTCCAGTTCTTCCGGGTGGACACCGAGGCGTTCCCAGGCCAGCCGGGAGACATAATCCCTGCAGCGTGTCCTAGGTCTTCCCCGGGCTCTCCTCCCGGAGGGATGCACCAGGAAGACCTCCCCGGGAAGGCGTCCAGGAGGCATCTGGAACAGATGCCCGAGCCACCTCAGCTGGCCCCTCTCGATGTGGAGGAGCAGCGGCTCTACTCTGAGCTTCTCCCGAGTGACCGAGCTCCTCATACTATCTCTAAGGGATCAGCCACCCTGCGGAGAAAGCTCATTTCGGCCGCCTGTAGGATTGGTTGGGCAAACTCCCATGAACCCTCCAGCACCTGGAGAGGGTATAGAGCTGGTCCAGTGTATCTCGACCGGGACGAAAACCACACTGTTCCTCCTGAATCAGAGGTTCAACTATCGGCCAAATTCTCCTGTCCAGTACCCCGACTTTCTCCGGGAGGCTGAGAAGTGTGATCCCCCTGTGGTTGGAACACACCCTCCGGTCCCCCTTCTTAAAAAGAGGAACCACCACCCCGGTCTGCCAGCCCAAAGGTACTGTCCCCGACCGCCACGTGATGTTGCAGAGGCATGTCAGCCAAGACAGCCCCACAACATCCAGAGACTTGAGGTACTCAGGGCGGATCTCATCCACCCCCCGCCTTGCCACAGAGGAGCTTCTTGACTACCTCTGTGACTTCAGCTAGGGTGATGGACGAGTCCACCTCCTAGTCCTCGGCCTCTGCTTCCTCAATGGAAGACGTGTCGGTGGGATTGAGAAAATCCTTGAAGTATTCCTTCCACCGTCCGACGACATCCCCAGTCGAGCTCAACAGCTGCCCACCTCCACTGTAAACAGTGTTGGTTGGGCACTGCTTCCCTCTCCTGAGGGGCCGGACGGTTTGCCAGAATCTCTTCGAGGCCAACCGGTAGTCCTTCTCCATGGCCTCACCGAACTCCTCCCAGGCCCAATTTTTTGCCTCCACAACCACCCGTGCTGCAGTCCGCTTGGCCTGCCGGTACCCGTCAGCTGCCTCAGGAGTCCCACAAGCCAGCCAGGCCCGATAGGACTCCTTCTTCAGCTTGACGGCATCCCTTACTTCCGGTGTCCACCACCGGGTTCGGGGATTGCCACCTCGACAGGCACCGGGGACCTTACGGCCACAGCTCCAAGGGGCCACGTCGACAATGGAGGTGGAGAACATGGTCCACTCGGACTCAATATCTCCAGATTCCCTCTGGATCCGGTCGCAGCTCCGTCGGAGGTGGGAGTTGAAGATGTCTCTGACAGGGGACTCGGCCAAACGTTCCCAACAGACCCTCACAGTACGTTTGGGTCTGCCGAGTCTGTCCAGCTTCTTCCCCCCCCATCGGATCCAACTCACCACTAGGTGATCAGCTGACAGCTCCGCCCCTCTCTTCACCCAAGTGTCCAATACATACGGCCGAAGGTCGGATGAAACGACCACAAAGTCGATCATGGACCTCTGGCCTAGGGTGTCCTGGTGCCATTTGCACTGATGGACACCCTTATGTTTGAACAGTGTTCGTTATGGACAAGCTGTAACTTGCACAGAAGAACACCACTCGGGTTAAGATCAGGGAGGCCGTTTCTTCCAATCACGCCCCTCCAGGTGTCACTGTCGTTGCCCACGTGGGCATTGAAGTCCCCCAGTAAAACAACGGAGTCCCCAGTCGGAGCACTTTCCATCACCCCTCTCAGAGACTCCAAGAAGAGTCTGCCGTTCGGCCCGTAGGCACACACGACAGTGAGAGACCCCCGACCCGAAGGTGCAGGGAAGTGACCCTCTCGTTCCCCGGGGGGAACTCCAACACATGGCGGCTGAGCTGGGGGGCTATAAGCAAACTCACACCAGCCCGCCACCTCTCACCATGGACAACTCCAGAGTGGTAAAGAGTCCATCCTCTCTCAAGGAGTGTGGTTCCAGAGCCCAAGACTTGCGTGGAGGTAATCCCGACTATCTCTAGTCGGTATCTCTCAACCTCACACACAATCTCAGGCACCTTCCCCGCCAGCGAGGTGACGTTCCACGTCCCTAAAGCTAGTTTCCGTGTCCAGGGATCAGGCTGTCGAGGCGCCCGCCTTCGACTGCCGCCCAATCCACTTTGCACCAGCCCCTTACGGTCCCTCCTACAAGTGATGAGCCCACGGGAGGGCGGCCCCACGTCACTCCTTCGGGCTGAGCCCTGGCGGGCCCCATGGGGGAGACCCGGCCACCAGGCACTCGCATACGAGCCCCAACCCCGGGCCTGGTTCCAGGGTAGGGCCCCACCTGCGCCATGCTGGGTGACGTCACGGTCCTCGTTCTTAATTCAATCAGCATTTCTCAATGGTAGTTTTTGACGCTGGGTTAGTGTTAGGGTGTAAAGTAAAGTGTTAGTGTTTCAGTTTTAGTTTACTATAATAACCAGCCTGTTTCAGCTCCAGCAAAACAAATAACCTTCTGCGTAATATTTTCACATTGCACAAGTGATGATGTCAGGAAACCTTTCCAGAGCATGTGCAGAAATCATCATATCTGAGTGCAGAACATTAATATTTCACTGCCATTCAAAGGATCTCAACATTAGTGAGTGCATTAACATAAAGAATCCATATGTTTACCATCAGTGTTTTTATTAAAAGTGATCTGTCTGAGTTATTGGGCGACTAATACAGTAATGGAGCAGCGGCTTCATAATTCATGATGAACTGTTGTCAACAAACTGCAATATATATAAGACACAATAATGAATATACATTTAGCTCATCACTGACTGTGCAAGCGCCTTCAGCTTCTTCTTCCATACCAGTCAAAAGTGTAATTGAATCTATTCTTAAATACATACATCAAAAGTTCCCAGCGCAGACTCTGAGGAGATGATCCAGATGGCCAGCATTGCATTTATTAGAAAACAGAGAGTGTCTTCCAGGAGTAAATGAAGGCAAAAGAGAGATAAAACTCTGGCCGTTTGTGTCCGATCACGAATACATGGGTTTTATGTCTCCAGCGTGACACGGGTTTATGTCTTCAGGGCAGCGGAGACAAATCTGAGAAATAAAACCCTTCCTGAAACTAACAAATGAGCTTGATCAATATTAAAGCTCTTTATGTTTTAGATTCCCATGTTCAGCGCAGAATCCGCATAAACGGCACATTATTCCAAACAAACATAAGAGACGCTTTCGCCTGTGGGTGAAATTCTGAATTCTGATGAAGAGATGTTTGTTATTTCTCTCTTTATGTGCATTATGAGCTCAAAATCAAGATGAATGCAACATTAATATACTGGAGACTTCTCATTATTATCCACTAGTTTTGCGCATATTAATTCAGAACTCGATTTAGTGGAAATAATATCTAATAATCAAGTAGGAGACCAGACATATTTCTACAAGACTTCTGCAGTTCCTCCTACTTTATTCATATTTGTTTATTCATATTTGTTTATTCATTCATCTGCTTACTTATTTATTTACCTGTTTATAACTGAATGGATTAAACTCCTCCAGAGAGTCCCGACTATGAAAGTTTCAGTCAATAATATTTACATCGCTGGCCGTGATTTCTGTGGGCCGGTTTATGTAGGTTACCATCGCTAAGTTAAAATGCAAATTGCCTTATCAGCTGGGACTCACAAACAGACAGCATTCTGATTGATTTAATAACTGCTTTTATCTTTCAAAGTGTTAATTAGCCGAGATGTGCCGCGCTTTCAATGTCGTCTTTCTGTGGCGCTGAACAAGAGCATTACAGAGACTCGTTTCCTCAGCGCTTTTCCTCTTCTGCAGCTTTACACGGACTTAAAAACCTATTTAAATAAGTTTAAAAGCACAGAAAGCCTGCAGACTCAGAGCTGCGTATCTCGTGTGCTTCAGTCGTTGTTAAAGTTATAGATTTTGAGACCAGTTTTGAAGGTCTCCATCTGGATTTTCTCTCACGAATGAGTGGATATCACTAAATATCCAGAGCATTGTCTGGTTTATTTGTTAACATCATTACTGTGATTGCATGTAACACTTATTTCTATTTCTTTTGTTACTGTTGTTCCAGGTCAGAAATCAACGGTGGGATTGTGTCAGAAATGTCACCAAAATTCAAGATATGATTGAAAAAAAGTACTTGTTTGAGATTTTGTTTTTTTATATTATGACATATTATTTAATTAAGTGATATCACAAGAGAGCGGTTTTGAATATGAGCACAATGGATATGTGATATTGATTTTATACAAACATTTAATAAATAAAATGCTACTTTTAAAACATTATTTATGCATTTTTAAGCTCTGTGTCAGGGTCACCAGCTCCTCACAACATTTCCCAGCATCCTCCCTGGCCCTCGCCTGCACACACTTCCCAATCAGAGCTCGCTGTCATCTGTCATCTGTCACCTGACACCTGTCACTCATCATCATCCAGCACTAACTCTTCCCACTGCAGTTCACCAGTGTCTGGCCTCTCATTCCCTCAAAGAGCTGTGATCTCTCAGTCTTCTGCCTCGATCTCAAGGTCAGATCCTGCAACAGATAAGACCGTTACTCGTCCTGAACACTATTCTGCAGTTCCCCTGCTTCCATCACTGCGATCTAACAACGACTTCTGCAAATAAACCTGTTTATCACTTTACCTGTGTGAATCTTCTGCTTCATGGCACTCTGCAGTGTTTGATTTAATTTGATTGTTAACAGCTCTATATAGTGTCTTATTATTCTAAGATTAACATTTCTGGTCTTGGTCTTGGTTTCAACACACACAAGTCTTGTCTTGGTTTCAACACACACTAGTATTGGTCTTGGTTTATACACACTGGTCTGGTATTGGTCTTGTTTTAAACACACACTGGTCTGGTCTGGTCTTGGTCTCAACCACTCAAAGTCTTGGTCTTAACTTGGGCTTAGTTTAGGTGGTCCTGACTAACACACTAGTTAAGATATAAAAATATCATAGAATATAATTTTCCATCATAATATTATAACATACTGTCAATGCTTGATATTATTTAGATATTTACTGAAAATGTCTATGATAAGGCAAGACACTACAGGTGAGAAGTGTAATATAATACTAAATGTTCACCAGTTGATTAATCACAGTACATTAAGACAATGGCTTTGTATTGCAAGTTTTCTGAAATGTTGGCAATGAGGCATTGTCTAATTAAAGCTGCAGTCCTTAACTTTTTTAGGTTTAAAATTATCCAAAATACATTTTTGAGAAAGTACATAACCAGCCAGTGTTCAAAACTCTCTGCTTGCCGTAGCTCGATTCTAAACGGTAAGCTTGTAATAATGTTTTTAACTCCAGTGGATTTCCGCGGGAAATTCGAGCATGTGTTTGTGTCATTACGTCACATCTGAACACATACAGAGAGTCTCGGCTTGTAGACTACGAGTGTGAGGATGTTGGAGGAGGAGATTATAGACTTTTCTCACAGAACTTGATATTATTACACTTATTAATTTGATGGATCCAGAGAGGTTCAAACGCAATCACCAACTGGAGATACACCCGCTGTAAAATGTAAAAGACTTGGGAGTGGCTCCAGAAGAAAAGCGACTGTAACCGCGGAAACAAGGATAATATCGGAAGGGCTTTTGAAAGGTGGAGTGAACTCTGTGTTTTGAAGGGGTTTAAAACTAACGCAGAGACGGCTTTTTTCTGCTGGACAGGTAAGACATTTCAATGGTTCAATTATGTAACAGTAGCGCACGTGTTCACTTTTCACACAGTTACGGAGTACTGAACTACAGCTAGCCCTAATACACATTAAATATAGTCACGCAGAGCTGATGTTGTTCACATTAACAATTTGAGAACAAAGTATAATTCCCACGTTTAGACGTGATATGATAACCGATCGTTAGATTTAATCAGCGTGATTTACTGCAATGCTTTTTTCCCCTTAGTTGGTCAAATCAAAAGTGGATGTTACTCGTTCAGGACATTTTCCGGTGAATATTCTTATGTTGGTCATACTTCCCTAATGTGTAATCTGTGATTGTGAACGCCAGTATCCTCACCGGCGACTGACAGCCGTCAGCCGCACATTCTCCTCAAAACACCGCATTCATCCGCGCTGTGCCGAGCCGAGGCACAACCCACGTAAAGCTGATCATTCCGCCAATAACTGCAATTGCAGATTTCAACAGAGATGGCGACAAAGAGGAAAAACTACGGACTGCAGCTTTAAATATGCACTCATTTGCAAAAAATTCCCAGAACAGAAATCTGAACATTAGATAAAGTCAGGTTCAATATTCTAGTTTGATTTTGTCGACATATTAAAGGTTTTTGCAGACAGAAAACAAACAAGTTTAGGATTTTTTTGTTGTTGTTGTATAAATCAGGAGCATGATATCTGAACAACCCTTCAGAATATAGATATGAATAAAACTGTAAAGTTTGGTGTGTGTGAAGCTGCTGAAGTGGAGATTTCACACTCAAACTAAAGATTGAAACCTTCAGGAAGATATATGGAGCAAAATAGAGCTCAAAACTGAACACTGGTCTTGCCTTTAGAGTCTTAAAAAATAAATGTGGCGTGTTAATAATGATGGCTTTAAAATGTCAATGTTTCAATGTTACTACTCGTTATAAGTTCAAAAGTAGAAGAAGTCTATAAAGTGAACAGAATTGATGTGGGAGGTGTTTCCCAACCCTCCAGAAACTCTAGAGAAGACAGCAGGAGATCAAGGAGAAACAATCAGGATATTAAAGATATCTCATCTGTGATTTTTGTTGTCATACGTGAGGGAATCCCTAGACCTTTCCAAAGCTCTCTCTCTCTCTCTCTCTCTCTCTCTCTCTCTCTCTCTCTCTCTCTCTCTCTCTCTCTCTCTCTCTCTCTCTCTCTCTCTCTCATTCCCTCGGAGTGATCTGAGCTTGTGTCTGTTTGTAGCAATCGGTGGGATGATTTTTGATGTCTTCCAGTCGGACACTTCTAGGGAATATTTTTCTACTCCTCTATCCCAGAGCAATCGGAATAATTTTGAAGCGCATATTTTAATTCTCGATCTATCTTTGATGTCTTATTTGTGTGAATATTTCTCTTTCTGTCAGGTCCTGGTAGCACGTCACGGGCGGTTTGGAGGGTTTCTTTTTCCAAGCATCAAAGTAAAATCCCACATGCATAAATTCAAGCAAACATAAAACACAAAAGTAACAGAAAGACGAATAAACCAAGAGAGAGTCACACACCAAAGTCAACTTAAAACGGCGTCTCTGTTGTGCGTCTCCAATGATCTCGGAGTCTAATTAGCGCAAAACTTTCCGTGTCTCTAACGAAGGCGAGAGCCGATGTTGGGATTGAGATTATTCACCTTCTGTCAATCGGAAAAAAAAAAACTTGAGAGCTGTCATATCATTATAGGAAACGTAACCTGTGCAATTAAGAGAGTGAAAAATGACCAAGCGAGTGGTAAGCAGAAAGAGGCGAGTGTAACACCACTAATTATTGACTGTCCGCTCACAGGCTTCATTAGGACGCCTGAGCCTCTAATTTGTTTCGCTGTGACATTCATCATATACTGTCGGTAACCTTTAATTCATCTATTGTTAGCAGTTTTGTGTGCTGAAGTAAGGGCTTGTGCAGTGTTTGTGTGTAAGTTTGGGCTGAGGGAGAATCGGTGTAAATTGGCATCAAGTTTCTCTTGCGGGAACTAACATTTGGACTGATGAGCCTCTCCTAATTTCTCAACAGAGATAAAAACATGCAAAGACAAAAGAACAACATGAAGCTTAGAGTCGCCGCAGGCCAAACGGAGCAGGACCAGATCTTCTGATCAGTTATTGATCATGTAGTGATGGATCTGGAAGAAAACATCCATGCTGACAAAAATGCGTTCTTAGAACGTTTATGAAAACGTTACTTTGGAATGTTCAAAACGTCCCGTTTTTTTTAAACATTCTATAATGTTTTTCTTGGTTATATGAATGGTAATGGAACATTACATTGTATCATTCTTCAAACATTATGGAATGTTACTTTAGAATGTTCTCTGAGCGTTCTGAAACAAGTAGTAACATTTAAAAACATCAAACTAAAACGTTTCAGAATAAAAACCTTCCGTGAACGATGTATAAATAATGTTTTTTGTGCTAACGTTTTGAGAATGTTATTAAAACCAGATAACTTTGAATGAATGTTCTATTAATGTTACAGGAAGAAATTTGGGAGAATTGTCAGAACGTTCCCTGTTATCTGGGATGGAGCTGATCAGCTAAATTAAATGGATACTTCACCACAAAATAAAAGTTATAAAAGTCTTTCCAGATCAAAATGAGTTTTAGTCTGAGCTCAGCAGGATTTTCATGCTCGTTTCAATACTTAATTTTACTGCCAAGATCGAAGTGTGATCAAAAAATATATATATTTTTTAGAAGTACAGTTGTCCATATGACTTGTGCTCTCAATTTGCTTGGCAATTTGAGTGAGGAATAGAATTAAAGTATTCATAAATAATCAAAGCTTTCAAATTACATTGACTCTTCAATTAAAACCTCATGCCAGAACTGACATCATATGGTTTGGCATGCGTCACATGACTGATTGCAACTCAATTAAAAACGTCAATGCGAATAATAGCTTAGAAACATTTCAGAAAAAAATAACATGGTCATTTTTTCCAGAACTAGCTGAAATGGTAAAAAAAAAAAAAACTCAAAAAATGGTGAGATTTGCATTTGTCAGAGCGGTTTTGCGCTCACATTCATACGCATTAATTAGAAGGTCTGGCTTCTTTAATTGAGAAAGTGAATAAATAAATGTTAAGCAGAAAAATAAATAAGTGAATATATTAGAGAGCCAACAAACAAACAAATAAAGAACTGAGGGAACTACAGAAAATGGTGAAAGTTGTGGCGTCAAACTTTGCATCGATAAAGACGGCGTTAATCGCGCGGTCTGTGAAAGTGGCGTTTTGAACGTAGCGAGCGCGCGGATGGTGGAAATCTAATGCAAATAAGTCCTGGCCCCTGTGGTCCTTGAACTGTTCCTCTCTGATAACCCAATTATTGTCTCAAGAGCTGTGTCAATAGCTCTAGCCATCTCCTCTTCAGCAAATCAGTCCTGTAACCTCCAGCACTTTACATTTGATTCTGCCATTTTTTGACAGTTCAAAGCAATCAACCGCGGCCTCACAAGGACAGGGATTGATTTTGTGTTCCCGCTTATCATGCTAATTCCCAGAAAATCAGCCTTTTCATCCCGGCGTCTGATTGCGGCTCCTGGAGGAGGCTTGAACTGCGCAGACTCTGAGAGACGACACACACACACACACACACACACACACACACACACACTCTGAGACGAGAGTAATTGTTTCTCCAGCGCTTTAACCGGATCTTCTCCTCTAAAGATGCATCTGATGTGATGATATCAACAAGTATCTACACACACACACACACACACACACACACACTCTCTCACTCACACACGACCTGATCAAATGTATCATTTAAATGCTATGTATCAATTACAGCATGCGTGAAAAAACACCAATGTACTGACTGAACACTGTGAGTGTGTTAGTGGACCACAACTTGTGCTCTAAAACACAGAAGTGAGTTGAATGTGTAACGGCTCTCACACACTCGACGTCATCGTGCCATTTAATTGCCTGTGACCCCGTGACCCTCGCGCTCCACAAAGTGCCTTAAAACGAGAGATGACAGACTCTTAAAACAGGTTTTGTGATCACGATTAGACAACAAAGCCCAAAGTTTCTCCTTATTCTTCAGAGGCGCCACGGACGCGCCATTTTGGGCCGGTTCCCTTAATTATTTCTTTGAAGGAGGCTTGTTTGTTATACAAAATGGGGGTCCGCGATGGCGCTCTCCAAAGACACACACATCAAACTTCGAGGGCTTTTCACTGACGCTTTTCACAGCGCAAATGACTTTCATTAAAGTACCTCTACCTTTCATGTTAAAGAGAAAAAACACACTGATGTCCTTTCATGTCTCCAGTTTTCACATCACGTCTCCGCGAATCTAATCAAATAAATAACGGCCTCGCAAATTTGCAATTTCTACAAACATGTGATGAATTAAATAATTAAAAATGCAGATTTGAGGCTGTCTAATGAATCTCAGGAGAGGGTTTAAAGGTTTCCCGCTTCATTACACTTTAAAATCTTCCGTGTGTGTGAACGTGTTTACCGACTTCCTCTT
>JAPDVR010000011.1:969965-977465 GCA_026230005.1 Gila orcuttii
TGCAATTCATGTAGAAGTCCCCACCGGGATAGGAAAACATGAACACACACACTCACACACACACACACACACACACACACACCCCACACACACACACACACACACACACACACACACACACACACACACACACACCAGTGGACGAAGGTAGTTAACCTCATTACCCAGAGCACTCATGATGGATGCTGCTGTTTTATAAGGGGTGCAAAGGTCACGCAGGGCTCCTTCCCAGAAGATGGATGAGGTGTGCTCCCTCCCTTTTCTTCCCTTTACTTTACTTCTTTTAGCTTCCTTTTCTTTTTCTTCCTATCCTCCATTCCCTTTCCTTACTTTCCTCTTTCTTTCCTTTCCTTTTTCTTACCTTTCCTTTCCTTCTTTTCCTTTCCTTTTCTTTCTTTTTTCCTTCCTTCCCTTCCCTCATTTTCCTTTCCTTTTCTTTCCTTTCCTTTCCTTTCCTTTCCTTCCTTCCTTTCCTTCTTTCCTTTCATTTCTTTCCATTTTTTCCCTTCTTTCCCTTCCCTTCCCTCATTTTCCTTTCCTTTCCTTTCCTTCTTCTTAATATCCTTTCCTTCCCTTCCCTTCCCTTCTTTTCCTTTCCTTTATTTCCTTCTTCTTCAATTCCTTTCCTTCCCTTCCCTTCCTTCCCTTCTTTTCCTTTCCTTTCCTTTCCTTTCTTTTCTTTCATTCATTTCTTCTTTATTTCCTTTCCTTTCCTCTACTTTCCCTTCTTTTCATTTCCTTCCTTTCTTCTTCATTTCCTGTCCTTTTCTTTTCTTTTCTTTCTTCCTTTCTTCTTCATTTCCTTTCCTTCATTTCTTCTTCATTTCCCTTCCTTTCCTTTCATTCCTCTTATTTTTTTTCCTTTCCTTTCCTCTTATTTTCCTTTCCTTTCCTTCCTTTCTTCTTCATTTCATTTCCTTCCTTCCTTCTTTTCCTTTCCATTCCTTTCTTTTCTTTCCTTCCTGTCTTCTTTATTTCCTTTCCTTTCCCTTCTTTTCCTTTCCTTTCATTTTCTTTCCTTTCCGTTTCTTTTCTTTTCTTGCTTTCTTCTTCATTCCCTTCATTTCATTCCCTTTCTTTTCCTTTCCTTTTTTCCTTTCCTTCTTTTTCATTTCCTTCCCTTCCCTTCCTTCCCTCCCTTTTTGTTTCCTTTCATTTTCTTTCCTTTCCTTTGCTTTTCTTTTTTTTGCTTTCTTCTTCATTTCCCTTCCTTCCCTTCCCTTTTTTTCCTTTCCTTTTCTTTTCTCCCCTTCCTTTCTTCTTTCTTTCCTTTCCTTTCCTTTCCCTTCCTTTCATTTCCTTTCCTTTCTTTTCTTGTTTTCTTCTTCGTTTTCCTTCATTTCATTTCCTTCCCTTTCTTTTCCTTCATTTCCTTTCCTTCTTTTTCATTTCCTTTCCTTCTTTTTCATTCCTTTCCTTTCTTTCTTTTCCTTTCCTTTTTTTCATTTCCTTTCCTTTCTCTCTTTTCCTTTTCTTTTTTTCATTTCCTTTTCTTTCTTTCCTTCCTTTCTTTTTTATTTCCTTTCCCTTCCTTTCCTTTCCTTCTTCTTCATTTCCATTCCTTTTCTTTCCTTCCTTTCTTCTTTTTTTCCTTTCCTTCCATTCCCTTCCCTTTAACTTATTTTCCTTTCATTTCATTTAATTTCCTTTCCTTCCTTTCTTCTTCCTTTCCTTTTCTTTCTTTCCTTTCCTTTCCTTCTTTTTCCTTTCCTTTCCTTCTTTTTCTTTTCCTTTCCTTTTTTTCATTTCCTTTCCTGCCTCTCTTTCCTTTCCTTTTTTTTTCATTTCCTTTCCTTCCTTCTTTTCTTTTTCTTTCCTTTCCTTCCTTTCCCTGCCCTTCCCTTCCCTTCTTTTCATTTCCTTTCCTTTCTTTCCCTGCCCTTCCCTTCCTTATTTTCCTTTCCTTTCTTTTCCTTTTCTTTCCTTCCTTTCTTCTTATTTCCTTTCCCTTCCTTTCCTTTCCTTTCCTTTCCTTTCCTTTCCTTTCCTTTCCTTTCCTTTCCTTTCCTTTCCTTCTTCTTCATTTCCATTCCTTTTCTTTCCTTCCTTTCTTCTTCTTTTCCTTTCCTTCCATTCCCTTCCCTTTATCTTATTTTCCTTTCATTTCATTTAATTTCCTTTCCTTCCTTTCTTTTTCCTTTCCTTTTCTTTCTTTATTTTCCTTTCCTTCTTTTTCCTTTCCTTCCCTTCCTTTCCTTCTTTTTCTTTCCTTTTCTTTTCCCTCCCCTCCTTCTTTTTTTCTTTATTTCATTTAATTTCCCTTCTTTTCCCTTCCTTTCCTTACCTTTCCTTTCCTTCGTTTCATTTCCTTTACTTCCCTTACCTTCTTTTCCTTTTCTTTCCTTTTCTTTCCTTCCTTTCTTCTTTATTTCCTTCCCTTCCCTTTCTTTCCTTTCCTTTCCTTTCCTTCCCTTTCCTTTCCTTTTTTTTCTTTATTTCCTTCCTTTCTTCTTTATTTAATTTCCCTTCTTTTCCGTTCCTTTTCTTTTCTTTCCTTTCCTTGCTTTCTTCTTCATTTCCCTTCCTTTCCTCTCCTTTCCTTTGCCTTCTTTCCCCTTTCCTTTCTTGCTTTCTTCTTCACTTCCCTTATTTTCCTTTCCTTTCCCTTCCTTTTATTTCCTTTCCTTTCTTTTTCTTTCATTTCCTTTCCTTTCCCTTCTTTTCCAGAATTGTCCTAGAATGTTATTATTTGGTTTCCAAACAGCTAAATCTCCTGTGTTTGCAGGGGTTTCTTTTACTGTCTCATAGAGTAGGATGAGATGAGATTTGGTTTCTTTCTTTCTTTCTTTCTTTCTTTCTTTCTTTCTTTCTTTTTTCTTCTCTCTCTCTCTCTCTCTCCCTCTCTCTCTCCCTCTCCCTCTCCCTCTCTCTCTCTCTCTCTCTCTCTCTCTCCCTCTCCCTCTCCCTCTCCCTCTCCCTCTCTCTCTCTCTCTCTCTCTCTCTCTCTCTCTCTCTCTCTCTCTCGCGTCTCATGTTCCTCCTCTGAGGTTTGTGATGGTAAATGATCAGGGGATCGTGTAACTCGACCCGTTTGGGTTCCTGTAATTATTGCCCATTACGAATATACAATCCCACTAATTCTGACCCGTCCTCTCGTCTACATACTGTAATGCAGCTCTGAGAAATCACACGACTTTGAGTCCATCTCGCTGAAATCTACTTAGCATCTGCATCACACTTTCAGCAGCCGCATGTAAACTGTGGGAGGCTTTTAATGGCGTTTCAGTGCATCTCAAGCGTTTTACATTAAGCAATGAAGCCTGTTGTGTCATTTATCCGGGCTCCTGCTCCTCCATTTGTCTCTCTGCGTGTCCTTCTTGTAGTTCTGTGAGCAAACAGCCGCTCTGAGAGAAACTAATAGTGTGTGTGAGAGAAAAGCTGGAACGCTGATTCTGCAATAAACTCGCACACAAATGGCACTTTACACAAATAAGGTACAAATTGGTGTCCCATTACTTTTGTAAAGCAATAAAAGTACCATGTTCTTTAGAGCGGGAAAAAAATCTTTAGACATGTGAGATAAATTATAATCTGTAGATTTAAACTCTTCAAACGTCTGTATTATCATGTAGAAATTATGATTTTAGCCTGATTCATTGTTTTAACCGTCTGTCGAATTGATATTCAGTTCATTGTAGGTTTTTTTAATTTATTTTTTTATAAAGCAAACATAACATTATTCTCAAAATAAAAAAATTTGACCGTTTCATCTGGATCATCTGGACCGTTTCTAAAGCGTGATGGGAAGTTAATAATATATTTCCATTTTTTTATTCAACTATTCAACTCAGTTATAGAATGGCTTTATTTATTTTACTTCTTTATTTTATTTTGATTGCTTTATTTTATTTTATTACTTTAACAATTTTCAATAAATACAAACCAGCATTTTGTCTCTAACTATTATATATGTTATGGTTACCCATGCTGGAGTATTTTTATTTATTTAGTTTTTCAGGAAAAAATTTTTTACGTAAAATTTATTTCTAGAATGACTGTCATTTTCAGCAATTAAACAACCAGAAACCTTTCCCTTTCAGTGTAAACCTCTCATTTGTTTCCATGCAGGCTGATATAGTGTATTCTCTATACAGCCAATCCGATTGGAGCGCATCGCTTTATTTTCGAGCAGAATTGTTTGTTATTATTGTGCTCGATTCATCACGAGGAGCCATTATACAGTGAGTAATCTGACCTGACGAGGCGCTTCACGAAGAGTTTCTGTAACTGCTGTAATTCAGGAAGATTATGATGCCATTGAAGAGAAATGCTGCACATGTTCATGTTCCCGCGTCTCGTCCATCGAGTGTCATGTTATCTGAGGATTACTTCAGAGAGCGAGCCGCTGCTCACCTACAGATAGCAGGAATAATGCTGTAATGTTCTCCTCCATCAGACTCGACTGACGAACGCCCCCTGCGCTTTCATCTCACGCACATCCCATAAGCGCTTTGTTTCCGCGAGCGCGGGGGAATAGATGGAGAAGATCTTTGATCTGATGCCTGATGAAACGCTTCTCCCACCTTGTGCCGTGTCTGATAAACACACTCATTACCTGTGTAACGTCTGGCTGTCACACACACTCCCGTCAGGTTAGGCCTTCACTGCGCTGAAACACACCAAACACACTGAATTACAGGCCGTAAACCAGAACTGAGTGTCAAATAAGATCTGTGAATAAACAAATAAGATCAAGTCAAGTCTCCTTCATTTATACAGCGCTTTAACAATATAGAGTTTCACAGCAGCTTTACAGTGATAATAGGAGATTACAGTAACAGAGATTGTTTAGGCTTTACAGCAGATCTAGAATAAAGTTATTGTCCAGATAAAGTTAGTTTTGATTGATTCTCTTCTGTTGTAAAGATCATTAGTTATTAACTTTCTAACAGAAAACAGAAACTTTAATGTGTTCTGGCCGTTCATTCACACACACAACAGTGTTTGAGCTCGAGAACACACACTGTGAAACAGGATCCAAGTGCAAGTTTTGAGAAATGTTGAAAAGCGTGATCATCTCCGTGTAAACTTCAGAAACGTGAATCTGTGAAACGCTGACGGCGCACATGCGGATCACGTGTTTAGTCTATAGATATGAGTGTTTGAGTATATATGTGCGCAGGCGTGTGTCTTACTCCATAAAATGACCTCAACAAATGACTTGTCTGGCAGAATAATACAGAATTATTAGTCGTTTCCACGGATCCATGCGAACTGGAATCATGTTGATAATGTTTTATCTGTACAGAGGGAAAGGGAAGGAATAATGTATAAACATTATTAATACATCGTTCATGGAATATTTTCTGTCCCTTCTTCACAGCGGAGAGACTAGCTGCACTTCAGTCCCGCGAGCCGGATGTGTGTGTATGTGTTCTGTTTCTCAGTAGCGTCTCTCTCCGTCACTGTCACAAATTATCATGATTTTAACGGTAAAAGGCTGTAAAAATGTGACAGTGAAAGTATATACTATATACAGAATAACTGTGATAGATTTAACCATACATTAATAACAGTAAAATACAGTTAAATTTACAGTTTTTGTAAGTCATTGTATAATTTACAGTGAAAAAACGTACATTGACATTCCCACAATTCCCTGCGTGACACTTCACATTTGATCTATTTGTTGTTGAAATAACTGTTTCTTCATAGTTTTTCTTAGTTTTTTCTAATCAGTTATGTACATTAGTTTTTTTGTTTTTTTTACATGTAATGCTGTTAAATTAATGTTTATTGCATTTTTAAAATGTCATGTGTGTCACCATGATGGTGTTTTAGAGGGGTAGGTTTTTCAAAATAAAAAAAATAAATAAAATAAAAATAAAAGACAAAAAAATCATAGAATACAATACCGATAAGAAAAAAAAAAAGAAAGAATAAAAAAAAATAAAAAAAAAAAAAAACAAAAAAGATACAAGTGTTTGAGTGTATGATGTGCAGCTTCTATATAATAGTTTAAACTTTAATGTGTAAAAGCTGTTTGTGACGAGCTTAGACTGATCATGTGACTCTCATCAGTGTATTACAGTGGTACAAAACAGATATTAGTACTTTGATAGATTAATAAATTAACTTTATATCATATAATGAAATATGTTTTTTTACTGTACATTTAATTTAAGTCTGTAAAACCTAAAATGTTGCTACTGTATGTTTTACGGTAAATTTCTGGCAACCAGTAAATTTACCGTGAATTTACGGTAATTGTTCCGCGGTGTGTGTGTGACGTGCGGTCAGCGGAGACGTAAACCCAGCAGTCAGCAGTCCTCCAGAAGCTGATGTGCTCCTGTGATTTATTGCTCTCACCGCTCACAAGAAAGTACAATTTTCCAGCCAGCTGCAAAACAATAATTCATTACGATGCCCTTTCCGCGATAGGAAGCTGTTAGCAGAGCAGGTCTCGCTGCTAAAATGATGTTGATAAATGTGTGATCAGCGCAGGTAACCGCTTTAACACTCGTCTGCTCCCACTGAGCTCAACATATTACACACACACCCCATGATTCAGTGATAAAGAGATTACTGACAGCTCCCTCCGCTCTGTGTGTGTGTGTGTGTGTGTGTGTGTGTGTGTGTGTGTGTGTGTGTGTGTGTGTGTGTGTGTGTGTGTGTGTGTCGAACACCTTCAGTTTCTAATAAGACATCTCAGATTAACGTGTTGCTCTGTTTGTTATGAATCTCGGATCAACTGTACAAACTAACAAAGTTTTCACAAAACAAATAAATGTTCTTGTTGTATTTTTTTGTCACATGCAGGGCAAGTGCACGACTCTCACGAAAACAGGTCATAATTCAAATAAATAATAATAAATCAATAGAAAAAGGTCAATTATTTTTTACATTTTAGTTTATATATATATAAATATATATTATATAAATTAATTAAATTAGTAAATGTGATCATATTTGCACAAAAACATTTTTTTAAGACCATAAGCTTTTTTTTTTTTTTTTTGCATTGTGACATTATTTTCAGTGCAATTAAGCATCCAAGTAATTTTTAAAGGTGACAATAAAGACATTTATAATGTTACAAAAGATTCTATTTTAAATAAATGCTGTTCTTTCAAACTTTCTGTTCATCAAAGAATCCGGACAAATGAAGCAACAACTTTCAACATTGATAATGTTAATGACTGATTTCTGAAGGATCATGTGACACTGAAGACTGAGTAATGATGCTGAAAATCCAGCTTTGATCACATGAATAAATTACACTTTACTGTATATTCACATAGAAAACAGCTGATTTACATTATAATAATATTTCACTGTTTTACTGTATTTTGCATGATCCCACAAATGCAGCTTTGATGAATGCATCAATGCTTATGAATGGTAAGAGTGTTTCATCTTTCACTTTTTTGCATTATGGAAATCATGTAATGTCACAATTGAAAAATAACCTTAAACATCCTAATAATAGTCTTTATTTTATGTACATTACAATTTATCATACTTATATCAAATAATATATCAGGCTAGTGTGTGTGTGTA
>JAPDVR010000011.1:982465-997465 GCA_026230005.1 Gila orcuttii
TTGCTTTGTCAGCAGAAAACAGCGTCTTCTCGACACGAACAACTCGAACCAAACTCTTCCAGTCTCAGATACACTACAGTGTTTGAGGGCGGAGCTAAGAGACGCTGCTCAGCCAATCAACACCACAGGCTGGCATTATGCAAATGAGTTACAAACCTGCGCAGGATCAGCAGGAAGTGAGACTGAATTACTGACGACTCGTTTCAGTTCAGAATCACTTCTTTCTTTTATATTAGGAGAATTTGATCTTTGAAACTTTTCAGAGCTTTTAAATTCAAAACAGTTTATTACACACTACATGAAAGGGAATATTCAAAAAAGTATAATAGGGGCACTTTAAAAGGGCAATTTGATCGTTTTTAAAGTCTCCTGCTTCTAAGAGAAAAAGATTGCCGTAACCTCACGTGTGTCTCATACTGTGCTCAGCAAACATGCCAAAGTCTGCAAAGATAAATCATAGATCTCAATATGAACTTGATGCTCCACATTCATTTCATAACTCTAAACTCTCCCTGGATGACGACTAGAGACTCATTTGTGTGTGTTTATCCTGAGGAGGTTTAGGAGGAAGATCTGAGACTGTCAGAAAATGAAGACATATAACTGACGTCTCCTGAGATGCAGAGAAACACACACCTGTGTGTCTCCAGGAGGACGATGATGCAGGTCAACACACACACACACACACACACACACACGTTAGGAAGTCATTGAAAGTGTTCGTCTGTCGTTCTGACGGATATAATGTGACACTTCACGTCTCTGTGGAGCGACAGAGACAAACACATGGGACGAGGAAAGACGGGATTTACAAACTCCCAGTTCAAAGGCTTTGAGTTAATTAGTTTCTTCATAATCTGACGATACGCATTGTGTACAAACACACACACTCGCACACACACACACACACGCACACACACACACACACTCGCACACACACACACACGCACACACACACACACACTCGCACACACACACACACACGCACACACACACACACACACTCTCTCTCTCACACACACACGCACACACACACACACACACACACACACACACACACACACACACACACACACACACACACACACACACACACACACACACACACACACATACACACACACACTAGCCTGATATATTATTTGATATAAGTATGATAAATTGTAATGTACATAAAATAAAGACTATTATTAGGATGTTTAAGGTTTATTTTTCAATTGTGACATTACATGATTTCCATAATGCAAAAAAGTGAAAGATGAAACACTCTTACCATTCATAAGCATTGATGCATTCATCAAAGCTGCATTTGTGGGATCATGCAAAATACAGTAAAACAGTGAAATATTATTATAATGTAAATCAGCTGTTTTCTATGTGAATATACAGTAAAGTGTAATTTATTCATGTGATCAAAGCTGGATTTTCAGCATCATTACTCCAGTCTTCAGTGTCACATGATCCTTCAGAAATCAGTCATTAACATTATCAATGTTGAAAGTTGTTGCTTCATTTGTCCGGATTCTTTGATGAACAGAAAGTTTGAAAGAACAGCATTTATTTAAAATAGAATCTTTTGTAACATTATAAATGTCTTTATTGTCACCTTTAAAAATTACTTGGATGCTTAATTGCACTGAAAATAATGTCACAATGCAAAAAAAAAAAAAAAAAGCTTATGGTCTTAAAAAAATGTTTTTGTGCAAATATGATCACATTTACTAATTTAATTAATTTATATAATATATATTTATATATATATAAACTAAAATGTAAAAAATAATTGACCTTTTTCTATTGATTTATTATTATTTATTTGAATTATGACCTGTTTTCGTGAGAGTCGTGCACTTGCCCTGCATGTGACAAAAAAATACAACAAGAACATTTATTTGTTTTGTGAAAACTTTGTTAGTTTGTACAGTTGATCCGAGATTCATAACAAACAGAGCAACACGTTAATCTGAGATGTTCTTATTAGAAACTGAAGGTGTTCGACACACACACACACACACACACACACACACACACACACACACACACACACACACACACACACACACACACACACACAGAGCGGAGGGAGCTGTCAGTAATCTCTTTATCACTGAATCATGGGGTGTGTGTGTAATATGTTGAGCTCAGTGGGAGCAGACGAGTGTTAAAGCGGTTACCTGCGCTGATCACACATTTATCAACATCATTTTAGCAGCGAGACCTGCTCTGCTAACAGCTTCCTATCGCGGAAAGGGCATCGTAATGAATTATTGTTTTGCAGCTGGCTGGAAAATTGTACTTTCTTGTGAGCGGTGAGAGCAATAAATCACAGGAGCACATCAGCTTCTGGAGGACTGCTGACTGCTGGGTTTACGTCTCCGCTGACCGCACGTCACACACACACCGCGGAAACAATTACCGTAAATTCACGGTAAATTTACTGGTTGCCAGAAATTTACCGTAAAACATACAGTAGCAACATTTTAGGTTTTACAGACTTAAATTAAATGTACAGTAAAAAAACATATTTCATTATATGATATAAAGTTAATTTATTAATCTATCAAAGTACTAATATCTGTTTTGTACCACTGTAATACACTGATGAGAGTCACATGATCAGTCTAAGCTCGTCACAAACAGCTTTTACACATTAAAGTTTAAACTATTATATAGAAGCTGCACATCATACACTCAAACACTGAACACCATCATGGTGACACACATGACATTTTAAAAATGCAATAAACATTAATTTAACAGCATTACATGTAAAAAAAACAAAAAAACTAATGTACATAACTGATTAGAAAAAACTAAGAAAAACTATGAAGAAACAGTTATTTCAACAACAAATAGATCAAATGTGAAGTGTCACGCAGGGAATTGTGGGAATGTCAATGTACGTTTTTTCACTGTAAATTATACAATGACTTACAAAAACTGTAAATTTAACTGTATTTTACTGTTATTAAATGTATGGTTAAATCTATCACAGTTATTCTGTATATAGTATATACTTTCACTGTCACATTTTTACAGCCTTTTACCGTTAAAATCATGATAATTTGTGACAGTGACGGAGAGAGACGCTACTGAGAAACAGAACACATACACACACATCCGGCTCCGCGGGACTGAAGTGCAGCTAGTCTCTCCGCTGTGAAGAAGGGACAGAAAATATTCCATGAACGATGTATTAATAATGTTTATACATTATTCCTTCCCTTTCCCTCTGTACAGATAAAACATTATCAACATGATTCCAGTTCGCATGGATCCGTGGAAACGACTAATAATTCTGTATTATTCTGCCAGACAAGTCATTTGTTGAGGTCATTTTATGGAGTAAGACACACGCCTGCGCACATATATACTCAAACACTCATATCTATAGACTAAACACGTGATCCGCATGTGCGCCGTCAGCGTTTCACAGATTCACGTTTCTGAAGTTTACACGGAGATGATCACGCTTTTCAACATTTCTCAAAACTTGCACTTGGATCCTGTTTCACAGTGTGTGTTCTCGAGCTCAAACACTGTTGTGTGTGAATGAACGGCCAGAACACATTAAAGTTTCTGTTTTCTGTTAGAAAGTTAATAACTAATGATCTTTACAACAGAAGAGAATCAATCAAAACTAACTTTATCTGGACAATAACTTTATTCTAGATCTGCTGTAAAGCCTAAACAATCTCTGTTACTGTAATCTCCTATTATCACTGTAAAGCTGCTGTGAAACTCTATATTGTTAAAGCGCTGTATAAATGAAGGAGACTTGACTTGATCTTATTTGTTTATTCACAGATCTTATTTGACACTCAGTTCTGGTTTACGGCCTGTAATTCAGTGTGTTTGGTGTGTTTCAGCGCAGTGAAGGCCTAACCTGACGGGAGTGTGTGTGACAGCCAGACGTTACACAGGTAATGAGTGTGTTTATCAGACACGGCACAAGGTGGGAGAAGCGTTTCATCAGGCATCAGATCAAAGATCTTCTCCATCTATTCCCCCGCGCTCGCGGAAACAAAGCGCTTATGGGATGTGCGTGAGATGAAAGCGCAGGGGGCGTTCGTCAGTCGAGTCTGATGGAGGAGAACATTACAGCATTATTCCTGCTATCTGTAGGTGAGCAGCGGCTCGCTCTCTGAAGTAATCCTCAGATAACATGACACTCGATGGACGAGACGCGGGAACATGAACATGTGCAGCATTTCTCTTCAATGGCATCATAATCTTCCTGAATTACAGCAGTTACAGAAACTCTTCGTGAAGCGCCTCGTCAGGTCAGATTACTCACTGTATAATGGCTCCTCGTGATGAATCGAGCACAATAATAACAAACAATTCTGCTCGAAAATAAAGCGATGCGCTCCAATCGGATTGGCTGTATAGAGAATACACTATATCAGCCTGCATGGAAACAAATGAGAGGTTTACACTGAAAGGGAAAGGTTTCTGGTTGTTTAATTGCTGAAAATGACAGTCATTCTAGAAATAAATTTTACGTAAAAAATTTTTTCCTGAAAAACTAAATAAATAAAAATACTCCAGCATGGGTAACCATAACATATATAATAGTTAGAGACAAAATGCTGGTTTGTATTTATTGAAAATTGTTAAAGTAATAAAATAAAATAAAGCAATCAAAATAAAATAAAGAAGTAAAATAAATAAAGCCATTCTATAACTGAGTTGAATAGTTGAATAAAAAAATGGAAATATATTATTAACTTCCCATCACGCTTTAGAAACGGTCCAGATGATCCAGATGAAACGGTCAAATTTTTTTATTTTGAGAATAATGTTATGTTTGCTTTATAAAAAAATAAATTAAAAAAACCTACAATGAACTGAATATCAATTCGACAGACGGTTAAAACAATGAATCAGGCTAAAATCATAATTTCTACATGATAATACAGACGTTTGAAGAGTTTAAATCTACAGATTATAATTTATCTCACATGTCTAAAGATTTTTTTCCCGCTCTAAAGAACATGGTACTTTTATTGCTTTACAAAAGTAATGGGACACCAATTTGTACCTTATTTGTGTAAAGTGCCATTTGTGTGCGAGTTTATTGCAGAATCAGCGTTCCAGCTTTTCTCTCACACACACTATTAGTTTCTCTCAGAGCGGCTGTTTGCTCACAGAACTACAAGAAGGACACGCAGAGAGACAAATGGAGGAGCAGGAGCCCGGATAAATGACACAACAGGCTTCATTGCTTAATGTAAAACGCTTGAGATGCACTGAAACGCCATTAAAAGCCTCCCACAGTTTACATGCGGCTGCTGAAAGTGTGATGGCAGATGCTAAGTAGATTTCAGCGAGATGGACTCAAAGTCGTGTGATTTCTCAGAGCTGCATTACAGTATGTAGACGAGAGGACGGGTCAGAATTAGTGGGATTGTATATTCGTAATGGGCAATAATTACAGGAACCCAAACGGGTCGAGTTACACGATCCCCTGATCATTTACCATCACAAACCTCAGAGGAGGAACATGAGACGCGAGAGAGAGAGAGAGAGAGAGAGAGAGAGAGAGAGAGAGAGAGAGAGGGAGAGGGAGAGGGAGAGGGAGAGGGAGAGAGAGAGAGAGAGAGAGAGAGAGAGGGAGAGGGAGAGGGAGAGAGAGAGGGAGAGAGAGAGAGAGAGAGAAGAAAAAAGAAAGAAAGAAAGAAAGAAAGAAAGAAAGAAAGAAAGAAACCAAATCTCATCTCATCCTACTCTATGAGACAGTAAAAGAAACCCCTGCAAACACAGGAGATTTAGCTGTTTGGAAACCAAATAATAACATTCTAGGACAATTCTGGAAAAGAAGGGAAAGGAAAGGAAATGAAAGAAAAAGAAAGGAAAGGAAATAAAAGGAAGGGAAAGGAAAGGAAAATAAGGGAAGTGAAGAAGAAAGCAAGGAAAGGAAAGGGGAAAGAAGGCAAAGGAAAGGAGAGGAAAGGAAGGGAAATGAAGAAGAAAGCAAGGAAAGGAAAGAAAAGAAAAGGAACGGAAAAGAAGGGAAATTAAATAAAGAAGAAAGGAAGGAAATAAAGAAAAAAAAGGAAAGGAAAGGGAAGGAAAGGAAAGGAAAGGAAAGAAAGGGAAGGGAAGGAAATAAAGAAGAAAGGAAGGAAAGAAAAGGAAAGAAAAGGAAAAGAAGGTAAGGGAAGTAAAGGAAATGAAAACGAAGGAAAGGAAAGGTAAGGAAAGGAAGGGAAAAGAAGGGAAATTAAATGAAATAAAGAAAAAAAGAAGGAGGGGAGGGAAAAGAAAAGGAAAGAAAAAGAAGGAAAGGGAAGGGAAGGAAAGGAAAAAGAAGGAAAGGAAAATAAAGAAAGAAAAGGAAAGGAAAAAGAAAGGAAGGAAAGGAAATTAAATGAAATGAAAGGAAAATAAGATAAAGGGAAGGGAATGGAAGGAAAGGAAAAGAAGAAGAAAGGAAGGAAAGAAAAGGAATGGAAATGAAGAAGAAGGAAAGGAAAGGAAAGGAAAGGAAAGGAAAGGAAAGGAAAGGAAAGGAAAGGAAAGGAAAGGAAGGGAAAGGAAATAAAGAAGAAAGGAAGGAAAGAAAAGGAAAAGAAAGGAAAGGAAAATAAGGGAAGGGAAGGGCAGGGAAAGAAAGGAAAGGAAATGAAAAGAAGGGAAGGGAAGGGCAGGGAAAGGAAGGAAAGGAAAGAAAAAGAAAAGAAGGGAAGGAAAGGAAATGAAAAAAAAAGGAAAGGAAAAGAGAGGCAGGAAAGGAAATGAAAAAAAGGAAAGGAAAAGAAAAAGAAGGAAAGGAAAGGAAAAAGAAGGAAAGGAAAGGAAAGAAAGAAAAGGAAAGGAAGAAGAAAGGAAGGAAAGGAAATTAAATGAAATGAAAGGAAAATAAGTTAAAGGGAAGGGAATGGAAGGAAAGGAAAAAAAGAAGAAAGGAAGGAAAGAAAAGGAATGGAAATGAAGAAGAAGGAAAGGAAAGGAAGGGAAAGGAAATAAAAAAGAAAGGAAGGAAAGAAAGAAAAGGAAATGAAAAAAAGAAAAGGAAAAGAGAGAAAGGAAAGGAAATGAAAAAAAGGAAAGGAAAAGAAAGAAAGGAAAGGAAATGAAAAAGAAGGAAAGGAAATGAAAAAGAAGGAAAGGAAATGAAAGGAAAAGAAAGGGAAGGAAATGAAATGAAGGAAAACGAAGAAGAAAACAAGAAAAGAAAGGAAAGGAAATGAAAGGAAGGGAAAGGAAAGGAAAGGAAAGAAAGAAGAAAGGAAGGGGAGAAAAGAAAAGGAAAGGAAAAAAAGGGAAGGGAAGGAAGGGAAATGAAGAAGAAAGCAAAAAAAAGAAAAGCAAAGGAAAGGAAAGAAAATGAAAGGAAACAAAAAGGGAGGGAAGGGAAGGGAAGGGAAGGAAATGAAAAAGAAGGAAAGGAAAAAAGGAAAGGAAAAGAAAGGGAATGAAATGAAGGGAAATGAAGAAGAAAGCAAGAAAAGAAAAGAAACGGAAAGGAAAGAAAATGAAAGGAAAGGAAAAGAAGGGAAAGGAAAGGAAATAAAGAAGACAGGAAGGAAAGAAAAGAAAAGGAATGGAAAGGAAAAGAAGGGAAGGGAAGGAAATGAAATGAAGAAGAAAGGAAGGAAAGGAAAGGAAAATAAGAGGAAAGGAAAGGAAAAAAAATAAGAGGAATGAAAGGAAAGGAAGGGAAATGAAGAAGAAATGAAGGAAAGGAAATGAAGAAGAAAGGAAGGAAAGAAAAGAAAAGAAAAGGACAGGAAATGAAGAAGAAAGGAAGGAAATGAAAAGAAGGGAAAGTAGAGGAAAGGAAAGGAAATAAAGAAGAAATGAATGAAAGAAAAGGAAAGGAAAGGAAAGGAAAGGAAAAGAAGGGAAGGGAAGGGAAGGGAAGGAAAGGAATTGAAGAAGAAGGAAAATAAAGGAAAGGAAAAGAAGGGAAGGGAAGGGAAGGAAAGGATATTAAGAAGAAGGAAAGGAAAGGAAAGGAAAATGAGGGAAGGGAAGGGAAAGAAGGGAAAAAATGGAAAGAAAATGAAAGGAAAAGAAGGAAAGGAAAGGAAAGGAAAGGAAAGGAAAGGAAAGGAAAGAAAAGGAAAGGAAAATGAGGGAAGGGAAGGAAGGAAAAAAGGAAAGAAAAGGAAAGGAAAAGAAGGAAAGGAAAGGTAAGAAAAAGGAAAGGAAAGAAAGAGGAAAGTAAGGAAAGGGAATGGAAGGATAGGAAAGAAAAAGAAAAGGAAGCTAAAAGAAGTAAAGTAAAGGGAAGAAAAGGGAGGGAGCACACCTCATCCATCTTCTGGGAAGGAGCCCTGCGTGACCTTTGACCCTTATAAAAACAGCAGCATCCATCATGAGTGCTCTGGGTAATGAGGTTAACTACCTTCGTCCACTGGTGTGTGTGTGTGTGTGTGTGTGTGTGTGTGTGTGTGTGTGTGTGTGTGTGTGTGTGTGTGTGTGTGTGTGTGTGTGTGTGTGTGTGTGTGTGTTCATGTTTTCCTATCCCGGTGGGGACTTCTACCTGAATGCACACAGACTCATGGGGACTTGTGTCACAGTGGGGACCTAAATAGAGTTCCCCATGGGTAAACAAGCTTATAAATCATACAGAATTAGTTTTTTTGGAAATGTAAAAATGCAGACAGTTGTGTGTGATGGGTAGGTTTAGGGGTAGGGTTAGTGTAAGGGGATAGAATATACAGTTTGTACAGTATAAAAACCATTAAGTCTATGGAGAGTCCCCACAAAGATAGTAAACCAGACATGTGTGTGTGTTGAGAACAGTTTCTCACATCGACTTTGAAACAGTGAGTCTGTTCCTCTAATAATGACTGTTTTTAAAGTTTTAAAGTCTGTTGTAGATTTTTCCCTTCATTCAAACCTGACTTAAGTCTACCTGGGTCGTTACTCTAGCACGTCTCCTGGTAGACGTTCAATAATATTTATACTCTAGCTTGTCTCCTGATCAAAGTTCAATAATATTTATACTCTAGCTTGTCTCCTGATCAAAGTTCAATAATATTTATACTCTAGCTTGTCTCCTGATCAACGTTCAATAATATTTATACTCTAGCGCGTCTCCTGATCAAAGTTCAATAATATTTATACTCTAGCTTGTCTCCTGATCAACTTTCAATAATATTTATACTCTAGCGCGTCTCCTGATCAAAGTTCAATAATATTTATACTCTAGCTTGTCTCCTGATCAAAGTTCAATAATATTTATACTCTAGCTTGTCTCCTGATCAACCTTCAATAATATTTATACTCTAGCGCGTCTCCTGATCAAAGTTCAATAATATTTATACTCTAGCGCGTCTCCTGATCAAAGTTCAATAATATTTATACTCTAGCTTGTCTCCTGATCAACGTTCAATAATATTTATACTCTAGCGTGTCTCCTGATCAAAGTTAAATAATATTTATACTCTAGCTTGTCTCCTGATCAACTTTCAATAATATTTATACTCTAGAGCGATCAACGTTCAATAATATTTATACTCTAGTGCGTCTCCTGATCAACGTTCAATAATATTTATACTCTAGAGCGTCTCCTGATCAACGTTCAATAATATTTATACTCTAGAGCGTCTCCTGATCAACGTTCAATAATATTTATACTCTAGAGCGTCTCCTGATCAACGTTCAATAATATTTATACTCTAGAGCGTCTCTTGATCAACGTTCAATAATATTTATACTCTAGCTTGTCTCCTGATCAACTTTCAATAATATTTATACTCTAGAGCGTCTCCTGATCAACGTTCAATAATATTTATACTCTAGAGCGTCTCCTGATCAACGTTCAATAATATTTATACTCTAGTGCGTCTCCTGATCAACATTCAATAATATTTATACTCTAGCACGTCTCCTGATCAACGTTCAATAATATTTATACTCTAGCGCGTCTCCTGATCAACGTTCAATAATATTTATACTCTAGCGCGTTTACTCTATAATATTTATACTCTAGCGCATCTCCTGATCAACGTTCAATAATATTTATACTCTAGCGCGTCTCCTGATCAAAGTTCAATAATATTTATACTCTAGCGCGTCTCCTGATCAAAGTTCAATAATATTTATACTCTAGCTTGTCTCCTGATCAACGTTCAATAATATTTATACTCTAGCGCGTCTCCTGATCAACGTTTGATAATATTTATACTCTAGCTCGTCTCCTGATCAACGTTCAATAATATTTATACTCTAGAGCGTCTCCTGATCAACGTTTAATAATATTTATACTCTAGCTCGTCTCCTGATCGACGTTTAATAATATTTATAATCTAGAGCATTTCCTGATTGACGTTCAATAATATTTATACTCTAGAGCGTCTCCTGATCGACGTTCAATAATATTTATACTCTAGCACGTCTCCTGATCAACGTTTAATAATATTTATACTCTAGAGCGTCTCCTGATCGACGTTTAATAGTGCGTGGCTAATCTTGACAGAGCCCCCCCTTTCAGAGCGGCTTCCAGACGCAAAAAAAAAAAACACAAAAAAACGCACAAAAGTTCAGGAGGGCGGTGAAGCGGAGGTGGTCTTGGGGGAGGGATGGAGGGCCAGGTCCGTGCAGGGGAACGGACCTGGGCATTGCAATGGCGGGCCTGGGTCGTGGAGCGTGGGCGGACCTGGGTTGTGGAGTGTGGGCGGACCAGGCTGTGCAGGTGACCAGGGCGGAGCAGGCAGTAGAGGCGACCAGGGCGGACCAGGCAGTACAGGCGACCAGGGCGGACCAGGCAGTGCATTCGGCCAGGGTGGCTCAGACAATGCAGGGGACCAAGGTGGATCAGACAGTTCAAGTGTCCAAGGTGGACCAGACAGTTCAGGTGTCCAGGGTGGATCAGACAGTTCAGGGGACCAAGGTGGATCAGACAGTTCAAGTGGCCAAGGTGGACCAGACAGTTCAGGTGTCCAGGGTGGACCAGATTGTTCAGGGGACCAAGGTGGACCAGACAGTTCAGGGGACCAAGCTGGATCAGACAGTTCAGGTGGCCAAGGTGGACCAGACAGTTCAGGTGTCCAGGGTGGATCAGACAGTTCAGGAGACCAAGGTGGATCAGACAGTTCAAGTGGCCAAGGTGGACCAGACAGTTCAGGTGTCCAGGGTGGATCAGACAGTTCAGGGGACCAAGGTGGATCAGACAGTTCAAGTGGCCAAGGTGGACCAGACAGTTCAGGTGTCCAGGGTGGACCAGATTGTTCAGGGGACCAAGGTGGATCAGACAGTTCAGGTTGCCAAGGTGGACCAGACAGTTCAGGTGTCCAGGGTGGATCAGACAGTTCAGGGGACCAAGGTGGATCAGACAGTTCAAGTGGCCAAGGTGGACCAGACAGTTCAGGTGTCCAGGGTGGACCAGATTGTTCAGGGGACCAAGGTGGACCAGACAGTTCAGGGGACCAAGGTGGATCAGACAGTTAAAGTGGGCAATGTGGACCAGACAGTTCAGGTGGCCAGGGGGGAACAGATTGTTCAGGGGACCAAGGTGGACCAGACTGTTCAGGGGACCAAGGTGTATCAGACAGTTCAAGTGGCCAAGGTGTGTCAGACAGTTCTGGTGGCCAGGGTGGATCAGACAGTTCAGGGGACCAAGGTGGACCAGACAGTTCAGGGAACCAAGGTGGACCAGACAGTTCAGGGGACCAAGGTGGACCAGACAGTTCAGGTGACCAAGATGGATCAGACAGTTCAGGAACAGACACTGGTTCAGGAACAAAGGGAACAGACACCGGTTCAGGAACAGATACCGGCTCAGGAACAGACACCGGCTCAGGAACAGACACCGGCTCAGGAACAGACACCGGGACGCCCATCTTGTCCGGGGATGCTGACTCGGCGGCGGCCATCTTGTCCGGAGACACTGGCTCGATGGCGGCCATTTTGTCCGGAGACACTGGTTCGGCGGCAGCCATCTTGTCTGAAGACACTTGTTCAGCGGTGGCCATCTTGTCCGAAGACACTAGCTCGACAGACGTGATGTGAACAGTCTCTGGCTCGGCAGACGTGACGTTAACAGTCTCTGGTTCGGCAGACGTGATGTGAACAGTTTCTGCCTCGGCGTGCATGACGTGAACAGTCTCTAGCTCGGCGTGCATGACGAGATGTGCTGGCTCGGCTGAACAGACGTGAAGTGCAGGCTCGGCTGGACTGACGGGGAGCGCAGGCTCGGCTGGACTGACGTGAAGTGCAGGCTCGGCTGGACTGACGGGGATCATAGGCTCGGCGGGAAGAGACTCAGGCAGAACGGTCTCGGCGGGACGAAAACGCTGGCAGGACAGTCTCGGCGGGACGAGACTCAGGCAGGACGGTCTCGGCGGGACGAGACTCTGGCAGGACGAGACTCTGGCAGGACAGTCTCGGCGGGACGAGACTCAGGCCAGGCAGGATGGTCTCGGCGGGGCCAGACTCTGGCAGGATGATCTCGGCGGGACGAGACTCTGGCAGGACGATCTCGGCGGGACGAGACCCTGGCAGGACGAGACTCTGGTAGGACAGTCTCGGCGGGAGGAGACTCTGGCAGGACGGTCTTGGCTGGACGAGACTGACAGGACGTGTCGGCAGGACGAGACTCTGGCAGGATGGTCTCGGCGGGAGGAGACTCTGGCAAGACGAGACTCTGGCAGGATGGTCTCGGCGGGACGAGACTCTGGCAGGACGGTCTCGGCGGGACGAGACTCTGGCAGGACGATCTCGGCGGGACGAGACTCTGGCAGGACGAGACTCTGGCAGGACGATCTCGGCGGGACGAGACTCTGGCAGGACGATCTCGGCGGGACGAGACTCTGGCAGGACGATCTCGGCGGGACGAGACTCTGGCAGGACGATCTCGGCGGGACGAGACTCTGGCAGGACGTCTTTGAAGATCGAGCGGACTTTAGTGGGGGATCTGCCAAGCTGGACATCAGCCCTGAAAGCCCATAGACCGATCCGGTGGCAGACCCGATGGCTGGCGTGACACGTGATTCTCAGGCTCGGTAGAGAAGACGTGAAGGATCTCGGTCTCGGCAGCAGGGGATACTGTGCGTACATGGAGCTCCTCCTCTACCACGCCCACAGTAAATGATGAGCCGCTCAACAAAAGGGCCAGGTCAATATAGTGCTCTAAAGACCAGTGAGTATCATGCAAGGGCATGAATGAACTGAGCGGTTCAGATAGTCCACCCCGAAAAAGGATCATAAGACATTCTTTGCTCATTGAGGTGAGATGTGCCAGTTCTACCAGAAAGACTTGGGAGATATAATGATGTAGCAAAGCATTAATTTATTGACAGCCCAGCAAGCAATTATTTATAAAGTTCTTTGGCGTAGGCCCCGTCCGTAGTTCATAATCCGAGGGTAGTGGATCTGCATTTCCTGCCTGAAGATGAAGGCAGGGGCGCAGCCGACCCCCCTGGGAGGTATGGACAGGACCATCCTGGTGGTGGTGGGGAGGATGGAGGTAGTTGTCCCGACAGCATCTGTGAACTCAAACGTGTGTAAGTACCAATCTTTTATACAGCGAGTATAAGGATGTGATTGGATAGATGTGAAGGTAATAAGTGACGTAATAATTAAGTCTTCCTGGCAGAACTTTATGCTAAAGCTTTCATTTCAATAAACTCTTCGACATACTTCTCAATCGGCCAATTCTCCTGACGGAGACAGGATTTGTACTGCTGTATCCCTGGTTGGCATCGCTGCTGGATCTTGGTGTGGCAAAGTCTTCTGTAAAAAAATCAGCAGACTGAAGGGGATCCATTCGCAGCTTTTATTAGAGTAGTCAAACAGGCAGGAATCAACAACAGCAAACAGGGCAACGGAGACAAGGCAGAGACAAACCAGATAACAGGCAATGGTCGGAGTAGGCAGCGAGAAGCAAGGTCCAGTAAGCAGACCAAGTCGGGGCGAGCAGAGAACAAGCAGAAACGGGATACACAGTCCAAGGTCAAGGTAATAATAAATCCACAGGAAGAAACGTTCGGTAATGACAGCCAGGAAAGTCAAGACTTTGCACCGGTGTGGTGTGTGGAAGTGGTTTATATGTGTGTGTGTGTGTGTGTGTGTGTGTGTGTGTGTGTGTGTGTGTGTGTGTGTATGTGTGTGTGTGTGTGTGTGTGTGTGTGAATGAGATGCAGGTGTGTGTGTAATCAGCGCAGTGCAGGTGTATGGTGTATAGTGTAATCAGTCCAGGGAGGTGCATGAAGGGAAATGTAGTCCGTGATCACCCAGGGAGTGCGTGGCTAATCGTGACAATGGCAAAGCGGACATGATACGTTACATAATTTCACTAAAATGTTATTGGTTCTTCATATGCAAACCCTTCTGTTACTAGGTAGAAGCAAGCTCTGTTTTCTTGATTGCTTCACTTTGTTACTCAGCGTCACAAGTTTATATACCTAGACATCCGTCCAGTTTCATTTCCCCCTTTTGTTATATTCGCACATGATTCAGACACACACACACACAAACACAAAAACACACACCCATACACACACACACACACACACACACACACACACACACACACACACACACACACACACACACACACACACACACACTGACTGTTTTTGACCAAAGGGTTTGGAAACATTTAGGATTCAAAAGCATGTGAATGTTATTCCTGCAAAGAAAAATAAATGTTAGTTATGATTAATTAAAAAATCCATCACAAGTGCTGAAGTATAAATCAACTCTTACACATCAGATTCATATCAGTGAATCACTTCATTCATTTGAGTCATTACTCAATTTTGTTCCTTATTTTCTGTAATGAAATAAATATTTAGTCATCTTTTTTGTAGCATTGTAAAAGAAAAAGGCATTATACAATAATACACCTACGGGACTGAATGAAGAGATTCACATATTATGGCATATAACATAATTTACACATAAATGTTGTTCATGTGACAGATAATTTACACAGATGTTTTTGTACTGTTCATGTTTTAATGAATGAGATTCAGTGAGTTTGAAGTGGTTATCAGGATTAAACAAACACAGCGAAGGTAAAGGCTTATTTGTAATGTCATG
>JAPDVR010000011.1:1002465-1019965 GCA_026230005.1 Gila orcuttii
ACTTTCATTCTTTTCAGGGCTTCTAAACACATCATCATCATCATCATCAGGCTATAACATTACCAAACTACTGTTAGTGTTTCTGCAGTATGTATAAAGAATTATAGCGAATTATAGTGCCAACACACTGACGCACACCGCAGAACACACTGTAGATACTGTTGTGTTCCTTTTCTAGTGGGATGAATCAAATAAAATGAACTGTGATTTTGTTAAATCATTATTTGATTAGAAAATTTAATTCGGCATGAATCGGAAGCTGTGATAATCATTTATTCCCTATAGTGTCGTATATCGAGAGAAACGCTTCAGGAACAAGAACAGATGTGGGCGGGGCTTGATTGTGTCTGTGGGGAATTGATTGGATGGTTGTGGTTTGCTATTGGCTGATCTCATGTGAGTGACAGGTTATAGCCCCGCCCTCGTCATCAGAGAAGAGAAGAGATGCTGCAAGAGGAACTTATTCTCATTCAACATTATTAACACAATAATGATGCGCACCCATAAATAATTTACTGTACATATTCCATAAAAACAAGAATTGTCAATTTTGATTTCATGGTGATTTTTACTAAAAATACAAATAAACTGATTTTGCCAAGTACATTTACTGCGCAAGATTAGTATTATATACTATTTGTGTAATTTGCGTGTGACTAAGTGTGTTTTCTTTCTTCTGTGAACAGAAAATAAGAAATTTGAACAGTATTTCATGAACACTACTGTCAAAGCTCCAAAAATGATAAAGAAAAAGAATGGAAGAAACAAAATGATCAGATTCTGTCCTCCATGTTCTATATGGTTTGTAACATCAAGCGGGCGAGTAAATTATCGTTTTTCATCGGGTTCGTTTGAGCAGATCATGATCAGTTATTGTAAAACATCCACACCTGCTGCTTTCTCTCAGCGGAGGAGCAGCTCGTCCGGTTTCTGACAGGACTTTAATTGGCTTATTACAAGAAAACTGACTATCAGAACATCAGCAAACACACAGAATGAACAATCACCGAACTGTGATACACACACACACACACACACACACACACACACACACACACACACACACACACACACACACACACACACACACACGTGCTCCTGGTCTCTTTTGTCCACAAGCGGGAACTCTTTGTGGTTTTTGTGTGACAAAAGCAGCAAAGCCTCTTTTTCATGTAGATCTCATCAAACACACACAATCATGATGTGTTGCCATGTGTGGATCTCCAACAGATGCTCAAGTACAAAGTGAGGTGTGTGTGGGCTTTCAATGGGATTTATATGTGTGTGAATGGATAAATATATCAAATCAAACCTTGATATCGGGTTATGAACACCTCAAGCCATTAAACCAAAGGATAAATGTCAAGGTTTCACTCTACAGTCTCTTTCAAACAGAAATGTGTTGCTTTAAAGTCAGCATGAAATGACATTCAACCCATTTAACTTCCATATTGTGATGTTCCAAATGAAATCCCAGCTAACAGGGAACATTCTCAGTTCTGGCAAGGTTCTCGTAAAGTTATGAACAAATGTTGTTCCAGTAACATTAATAGAAGTTATCTGGTCTTTAATAATGTTCTCAGTAAGGTTCACAAAAGCATTATTTATACATTGTTCATGGTGCGCGTTTCTGAAAAGTTTATCTAAGGATTTTTTTTTTTTAAGTTCTCCAAACATTAATACAAAAACATTCCTGAATTTTTTTTCCTGAAATGCTTTAGTTGGATGTTCATCTGACGTTTTTTTGGATGTAACTACTTGCAACGTTCAGAGAACATTCAAAAGTAACGTTCCCGTAATGTTTGTATAAACAAAGAAAAAAACATTTATTTATTTTTTACGTTTTTTTTGTAAACATTTTCAACATTCAGGGGAGATTCAGAAATAATGTTTTTATACACAGGCTGATATTTCCTTTACTCAAACGCTTGCGATCACATCATTCTCTGATGATTGGCTGATTGGTTCCTGCTGTATCAGTAGCCAATGAGATCGCAGCTCAACCTTCAAATACTGGCCAGCACTTTCAGAAACCCTCCTCCTTCCCCAGCTCCACCTGTTAGATCTGATACGGGTAAGTCATGTACGATATATATTACACCGCAGCAGCAGATCTATTCTGCCAACACCAAACATATCAACATTGTAATATCCATTACTATGCCAAACACTCCAAGGATTGTCATGACAGAAATAATGTTATAAAATATGTTAAAAGTTAAATATATAGGTATACAACTTAAAAAATAACAGGGATTGAAGACGTCGACTGAAAAAGGAAAGTTGTTTCAGAAAGTTTTATTTCATTCTACTGAAGACAAACATGTATTTCTTCAGAATAGCGTCACTGAAGAATCATTGACAGTAAGACTATGAACATTAACTAAGACAGTAAATAAAGTCCATGCTGATTTCATATTGACTTTTACAGACAGCATCTCCATAAAGAACCATCACAAAGGTTGACGTCCATCTCTCCTGTTTCTCTTGTTTTCAGGAGCAGGTACGGTCGACTCCATTAAATCCACACCGTGGCCTCTCTTTTATGTGACATTTTATTTGGCGGAGACAAACGAGCACCAGTTGGATTATAACATAATTTGTCTTGTCTTTATTACCAGCACAAAGGACAACGTTCATTAATTATTCGCTGTAGCAGCGGAGAAGGTCTCTCTCCGGACAGATGGTGAGGACAATGTTATTTATATCAATCAGCTCAAAATGTTCAGTCAGGATTACTATTCCTTAGACTATCCTGATTTATTCCTCTCCCTCTCTTTGCCGTAGGCTGCCGTTTGTCCACTTTAATGGAAAGACGATTGGAGGTGGATCGCAGTGTGTCCTGGCATGTTAATTCACACAACTCTGTGTTTGTTCTGGATTTCCTTCTCTTCGGACACAAGAGGCTTAAACACGAACCGGAAGTGCTCAGGTGCTGCTGGGAAAACTTCACAACTTACCACTAAGAAAAGTATGTGTATATATATATATATGAAGCGGATCAAAAAAATTCAAGAACGGGTATTGTTCAAATTTCATGTATAACTTTGATGAAAGGTTTTGATCCACTTCAAGTGTTGACTACTGTATATATATATATATATTTGGGATGCACCCATATGAAAATGTTTGGCCAATACCGATAATTATTTATATTTGAAAGCCGATAACCGATATATTGGCCGATAAATCGAAATCGGAATTTTCATATAATTTTGAGAGCCTGATTACAAAAACAAATGTTTCACCATTTAAAGCCGTGTTCCAAACACACAATTATAATGTTCTCATTATGTTCTTATTGGACCGATAACGATAACATTAAAAATGAACATGTAGTGGCCGATACCGATATGGTTGCCGATATATTGTGCATCCCTAATATATATACATACATACATATATATATATATATAAATATATATATATATACAGGTCCTTCTCAAAAAATTTGCATATTGTGATAAAGTTCATTATTTTCCATAATGTAATGATAAAAATTAAACTTTCATATATTTTAGATTCATTGCACACCAACTGAAATATTTCAGGTCTTTTATTGTTTTAATACTGATGATTTTGGCATACAGCTCATGAAAACCCAAAATTCCTATCTTCCAGACCTTGGGGGACCTGCGGAAGCAGTGGACTGAGTCTGGAGTAGAAACATCCAGAGTCACCGTGCACAGGCGTGTGCAGTAAATGGGCTACAGGTGCCGCATTCCCCAGGTCAAGCCACTTTTGAACCAGAAACACCGGCAGAAGCGCCTGACCTGGGCTACAGAGAAGCAGCACTGGACTGTTGCTCAGTTTTGCATGTCATTCGGAAATCAAGGTGCCAGAGTCTGGAGGAAGACTGGGGAGAAGGAAATGCCAAAATGCCTAAAGTCCAGTGTCAAGTACCCACAGTCAGTGATGGTCTGGGGTGCCATGTCAGCTGCTGGTGTTGGTCCACTGTGTTTTATCAAGGGCAGGGTCAATGCAGCTAGCTATCAGGAGATTTTGGATCACTTTATGCTTCCATCTGCTGAAAAGCTTTATGGAGATGAAGATTTCATTTTTCAGCACGACCTGGCACCTGCTCACAGTGCCAAAACCACTGGTAAATGGTTTACTGACCATGGTATTACTGTGCTCAATTGGCCTGCCAACTCTCCTGACCTGAACCCCATAGAGAATCTGTGGGATATTGTGAAGAGAAAGTTGAGAGACGCAAGACCCAACACTCTGGATGAGCTTAAGGCCGCTATCGAAGCATCCTGGGCCTCCATAACACCTCAGCAGTGCCACAGGCTGATTGCCTCCATGCCACGCCGCATTGAAGCAGTCATTTCTGCAGAAGGACTCCCGACCAACTATTGAGTGCATAACTGAACATAATTATTTGAAGGTTAACTTTTTTTGTATTAAAAACACTTCTTTTATTGGTCGGATGAAATATGCTAATTTTTTAAAATAGGAATTTGGGGTTCCCTTACGAAGGGAACTCAACGATGCGTCCAACGACGCCATGGGAACGCCCCTAGCGTGACTGCGTCTGAAGCATCTATGTCAACTAGTCCAATGGAAAGAATGAGCGTCACGGGCGGGTGACGTCATGACCAGGATATGATAAAAGCACATCCGGTGCAAACCGGCATTAGCTTCTGTTGCCTCAGCAAGCGATCTGTGTTATACTGTCCCTGTCTATTTATTGTTGTCTGTTGCAATTTATTCGGAAACGTTATGGCGAAACAAATGTACAAACAGTGTGTTCCTCCCTGCCCGCGTTATTTAACGGGTGGGGACACACACGAGCTTTGTGTCATTTGTTTGGGAGTGGAGCATGCGGTCTCAGCCTTCGAGGAGGCTGAGTGTCAACACTGTGAAATGACCGCTCCGCATGCTCCGCTCTCGCCTGTCACTCTTTGATGTAAAGAGTGGGCAGGCTCGCGATCCTCAGGGATCAGGACCCGCGTCTGCCGAGGCGGCGCGGAGAATGCATTCCTGGGGATCGCAGAAGGATCTTTCGGAGGGGTTGGAGACGGGTCCCTTGGCCTTTTCTCCTTCCTTACCCGGAAGATCCAGCGCTCTCCCCCCGGTGTCGGAAGCACGCTCTGCGGTTTCTCCATTACTTCAATGCTCTTCCTCCGAGGAGGTCGATGTTATGAGTATGGAGAGTGAAAGCACACACATGGGGGAAAAAGATTCACAATTTATTTCCCCAGCATATGATGAGCTGGTGGATGTTATGTCACGGGCTGTAGAAAAATTAAATATTGTATGGCCATCTGAGAATAAAAGCGCTCGTCCTAAAAGTAAATTAGATGAGCGCTTTTTATCGTCCACGACATTATCTCCACCACGAGAGCTTCCCTTTTTTCCCGATCTCCACAATGAAATATCGAAATCGTGGAATAAACCGTACTCTTCACGACTTTTTAGCCCTCAAGTTAAAACTTATTTGAGAATAAGAGGGCTAAAAGAGTATGGTTATGAGGCGATGCCCCAGGCGGAACAGAATTTAGCTAGCTATCTTTCGCCTGGTCCCGCATCGTCCCTGAAAGCCTCGGCTTTGCCCACTAGACCGCTTAAAGCCACCTCGGTTTTAGTGGGCAAAGCTTATACGGCAGCAGGTCAAGCTGGAGCATGTCTGCATACAATGGCAGTGCTACAGGCGTATCAAGCTGACCTGCTGGGGGATCTGGATAGTAGTGAGGGAATTACTCATGACGATATTCAAGAACTTCGTCGTGCTACCGATCTTTCTCTCAGGGCTACTAAGGAGACCGCCAGAGCAATTGGGCGGTCTATGGCAGCCTTGGTAGCTACTGAGAGACATTTATGGTTAAATCTGTCAGAGATTAAAGAAAAAGATCGAGCTTTTTTATTAGATGCTCCGCTTGAACCTTCTGGTCTCTTTGGCGACGCAGTCCACGCGGTCGTCGAGCGATTTCAGGAGTCTAAGAAGCAAGCTGACGCTTTTAAAAAGTTTATCCCTCACCGTGTCCAGCCCCCTGGGGCTGCTGGGCGTGAGCAGCCCCAGCCGTCGAGCTCATCATATCATGTGCAACAGAAAGAGAGTGTTGCGTCTGTCTCCAGTGTCTACGTGGAGGTGCACGAGACGCAACCCTCTCAGCCGAAGTCTTCTAAGTCGAAGCCGGATCTGAGGACCGTTCTTCAGGCGAAGAAGACTTCGGCTCAGAAAAAAAAAAGGTCCTGATGTTCATGCGTCAGGCCTGTGAGGACAGCCCCGATCGAAGTAGAGCGGTGTACACCTCATTATACGGTGCCCGTTCCATTTCGGGGTCCTCACGAGACCGTTCTGCCAACCCTGCCACCCTTGGTGCTTCAGGGTGCAGCGGTCTCCAGCGAGTCGCTGATGCTATGCTGCGGCACAGCATCGGTTCCGCGCCCTCTGAGGGGGGCGTTAGAGCAGCCAGTTCAGGTAGTTCCTGCCATGATGTTTCAGGCTCCAGAATTAGCTGTCTCAGTAACACCAGAGACCAGCCTCGAGAGGCTGGTTCCCTTAGTAAATTTTCTGGCAGCGTGGAAGCTTCTGCCGAATATTTCTCGTTGGGTCCTGCAGATTGTAGAGAAAGGATACAGAATCCAGTTTGGTTCTCGTCCTCCTCGTTACAACGGGGTGTTGCCCACAGTGGTGCATCCCGAGCAGGCTCTGGTAATGGAGCAAGAGGTAAAGGCCCTGTTAGCGAAAGAAGCTATAGAACAGGTGTACTCACCCGACCGAGAGTCGGGTTTTTACAGCCGTTATTTCATTGTTCCAAAAAAGGATGGAGGGTTGCGTCCTATTTTAGATCTTCGTTTGTTAAATCGGTCAGTTCAGAAACTAAAGTTCAAAATGCTGACACTCAAACAGATCGTGACTCAAATCAGATCCGAGGACTGGTTTGTCACGATAGATCTGATGGACGCCTACTTCCATATCTCCATCCTCCCTCAGCACAGGAAGTTCCTAAGGTTTTCTTTCGGGGGCAAAGAATACCAATATCGGGTTCTTCCGTTCGGTCTAGCTTTATCACCCCGCACGTTCACGAAATGCGTGGATGCAGCGTTAGCCCCTCTCAGGCTTCAGGGCATACGTATTCTGAACTACATCGACGACTGGCTGATTCTAGCGGAATCAGAGCAGTTGGCGGTTCGGCACCGAGGTGTCGTTCTCGCTCATATGCAGATGTTGGGGTTGAGGCTCAATGCCAAGAAGAGTGTGCTTTCTCCAGTACAGAGAACCACTTTCCTTGGTGTGGTATGGGATTCAGTGACAATGCGGGCCATCCTATCGCCCGTTCGTGTAGCTGCTATCCTGTCAGCCACAAAAGAGCTGAAGCTAGGCCAGTCACGCACTGTAAAACAGTTCGAGAAACTGTTGGGTCTTTTGGCAGCAGCGTCCAACGTGATACCTTTTGGCCTGCTGTACATGAAGCCTTTACAGTGGTGGCTCAGGACCAGAGGGTTCTCCCCGAGGGGAAACCCACTTCGTATGATCAAGGTCACGCGGCGTTGCCTTCGTGCCTTAGTTATATGGAGGGAGCACTGGTTCTTAACCCAAGGTCCGGTGTTGGGAGCTCTTTGCCATCGAGTTACTATCTCGACAGATGCTTCCCTCACCGGCTGGGGAGCGGTAATGGAAGGCCGCTCGGTTCAGGGTCTGTGGAAGAGTCATCTTCTCTCGTGGCACATAAATTGCCTGGAGATGATGGCTGTCTTCAATGCGTTGAGGCAGTTCCTCCCAGACCTGAGGGGCCATCATGTGCTCGTACGAACAGACAACACATCAGTGGTCTCTTATCTGAACCGTCAGGGGGGCCTGCGTTCGCGTCCGCTTTGCAAACTGGCGCACCAGATCCTCCTGTGGTCTCTGGGGAAGGTACTCTCTCTGAGGGCAGTGTATATTCCTGGGGTCCAGAATATAGGAGCAGTCATCCTGTCGAGGCAGGAGCTGAGGCCAGGGGACTGGAGACTCCACCCCGAGGTGGTGGAGAAAATCTGGGAGTTTTACGGCCAAGCACAATTGGATCTGTTTGCGTCTCAGAATACGACGCACTGTCCTCTGTGGTTCTCCCTTACTCACCCAGCCCCTCTGGGGCTGGATGCTATGGTGCAGACGTGGCCGAGGCTACGTCTGTACGCCTTTCCCCCTGTTGCTCTGCTCCCAGGAGTTCTGGAGCGAGTCCGCCGGTATGGAATAAGCCTACTGCTAGTAGCACCACGCTGGCCAAGTCGGATCTGGTTTTCGGACCTGATCCATCTCCTAGACGGTCCTCCCTTCGATATCCCGATCAGGAGAGACCTTCTGTCTCAGGCCGGGGGCACAATATTTCACCCTCGACCAGAGATTTGGAACCTGTGGGTTTGGCCTCTGAGGGGGCCCAACTCATAGAGAGTGGTCCTTCAGCCGAGGCTGCTGAGACCATTCTAAGCTCCAGAGCCCCAGCTACTAGGAAACTATATGCGCTTAAATGGAGAGTTTTCTCTTTATGGTGTTACCAACATCAGTGGGATCCAGTTAACTGTTCTGTGAACACAGTACTCGAGTTCCTGCAGGAGCGCTTTACGTCAGGCCTATGTCCTTCCACGCTCAAAGTCTACGTGGCGGCCATTGCGGCTTACCACGCCCTGGTGGGGGGTACATCGTTGGGTCAAGACCCCCTGGTTACACGTTTCCTTCGTGGCACTTTAAGGCTGAGGCCTGCAACTCGCACTAGGGTGCCAGCTTGGGATCTTGCTATAGTACTAGAAGGCCTTTCTAGGGCTCCATTTGAGCCCTTAGATTCGGTTTCAGATAAGTTTCTTACCTTTAAGACTATCTTTCTGCTAGCTATTTCGTCCCTTAAGAGAGTTGGAGACCTTCAGGCCCTTTCGGTTTCCCCCACTTGCCTTGAGTTTGCACCGGGGATGGTCAAGGCATTCTTATATCCAAAACAGGGGTACGTCCCTAAGGTGCCGACCTTGACTCCGAGGCCTATTGTGCTGCAGGCTGTCTGTCCTCCTCCTTTTGCATCTGCAGACCAGGAAAGACTGAACCTCTTGTGTCCAGTGCGAGCACTGGACACTTATGTGCATCGGACTCCTTCATTTAGGAAGTCCGACCAATTACTGATTTGCTTCGGATCACCTAAGAAGGGTCTTCCTGCTTCTAAACAGACGGTCAGTAGGTGGATAGTTGAGGCTATTTCACTTGCATACGAGTACTCGGACCAGCCATGTCCTTTGGTGGTCCGAGCTCACTCTACTAGGAGTATGGCGGCTTCTAAAGCCTTACTATATGGGGTTTCTCTTCGGGACATCTGTGATGCGGCGGGCTGTTCCTCTCCGCTCACATTCGTTAGATTTTACAGTTTAGACCTGGATGCTGCCCCAGGTTCTCAGGTGCTTAGTGCTTAGTTACAACAGACTGACACTCAGGTACTTGGAATTCTGGCGCTTTGGGTATTCTCGTTCCCATGGCGTCGTTGGACGCATCATTCAGTTCCCTTCGTAAGGGAACGTCTCAGGTTACTATTGTAACCATAGTTCACTGAGAACAGGGAACGAGACGATGCGTCACCCTGCCATACTTCCTGCATCCCTGCGATCGGCTTGCTTCGGCAATTTTCGAAGCTAATGCCGGTTTGCACCGGATGTGCTTTTATCATATCCTGGTCATGACGTCACCCGCCCGTGACGCTCATTCTTTCCATTGGACTAGTTGACATAGATGCTTCAGACGCAGTCACGCTAGGGGCGTTCCCATGGCGTCGTTGGACGCATCGTCTCGTTCCCTGTTCTCAGGGAACTATGGTTACAATAGTAACCTGAGACGTTTTCATGAGCTGTATGCCAAAATCATCAGTATTAAAACAATAAAAGACCTGAAATATTTCAGTTGGAATGAATCTAAAATATATGAAAGTTTAATCTTTATCATTACATTATGGAAAATAATGAACTTCATCACAATATGCAAATTTTTTGAGAAGGACCTGTATATATACATATATATATATATATATACTGTAGATTCCACACAATTCAATACAATCAATAACAATAACACTGGAATGCAAAACTGTTGGATCAGAATCCCAAACTGGACATTTCCAGAGGATTCAGGCAAAGGCTCTTTCACTCTCATTTTTTCACTCTCAATATCTCAACTTTAATATTCATTTAATACAAATGAATATTAAAGTTGAGATATTGAGAGTGAAAAAATGTTCTTTCATACATCAAAGTTTCTCTCTTCAGAACAAGTCACAAACCGAGATGAATAATTTGCCTTCGTAATACTTAAGTTTGTCAGAAAATATGATCTGCTGAAATAAATCAGATTTTGGGAGATTCTCTCATGGCTTGGCTCTCCTGTTGAGCCAAATATGAACAAATATGCAAAAATAACTGTGCAGGTTGTGATTAAGATTTTAAATGTGTCTTTTTTCAGCTTTTAGCTAATGAAAAACAAAGTCTTGGAGGATCTTAGTGTTAATTTATTAAACATGAAAAGGGCCTTGATGAAATATAGAAGTGAGATATGTTTTGCATTTCAAAGAATCCAGCGTACAACTTACTTGCATGTAAATTAGGTCAAGATTTGCAGACAATATTTTCCAAGAGTTTCCATGTTTGAATGTGCATATTACAATGCTGTGGCCCTCTCTGATGATAACAGATATTTGCTTAATGTCAGTCCTTGCTTAAACAAACATTTCCCCTCAAAATCTCCTTCAAATCGCTCTTTGAAGCGCAGACTACCTCATTCACCACACATTGATCCAACACATTGAATTAACATGAAAGCAGGTGGATTATGAAATGATTGTATTTGTGTAAACCAGCAGCTCTCTTGCATTATTATTATTTTTCCAGTAATCTCCTGCTGTATTTGTGTCTGTTCGGTTCAGCGGATCATTTAATGCTTCATGATCTCTATATTCTGCATCATTGTAAAGCTGTATGTCATGAATATCACGTAAATCTTTCCGAGCGAGGAGTTTCCTAGCCTGACAGCTCCACGTCATCCCCTGAATACCATTTACAGAGTAATTAGTTTTATGCAAACGAGAGTTGAAGATGAAAGTCAGAGCTTGATCAATTATGAATTACGTTATATGTTCTCTCCTGCTTACCGTGCTTTGTGTTAAGTTAATGCACCTACCATGATTAAAAATGCATATGCCTCTAATATATAGATATATAAAAGAGCAGGAGGGGGAGGTCCTTTAGTGGGTGGGCGGGGCTTCCGACACTTTTTAGTTTGATTGACAGATGCACAAGTAATTTTTTATCTATGTTTTCCTGGACAATACAATCATTATGCTACAGAATAAATGCTTATGGCTAAAAAACAGAAGAGGAATATCTGTCATAATTTGGTCAACGTCTAGTGGTGAATGGAAACTATGACGAATATAATTTATGCATTTACACTTGCTCCAATAGCAATAGAAAATAAACAACGATCGTATTTCAATGACTTTACAAAAGAGAAAAAATATATTAAAGAGATTGATTATGTTGGTCAGAAAAAGGTATCAAAATTGTATATAATTTGTAATAAAATGCAGGCATTGTATCAGAAACAGTCTTTTTATGCAATTTAATGCCAATGTAATAAAACACAAAGTATACTTCTATATCCATGATATAAATGAATCGGAAACTGTGATAATGTAATGATTTTGTTGTGGTGGTGAGACAGCATTCAGCAGACAGAGTGAAAATCCAAACGCAGTTTATTATCAAATGTAATCCAAGGTCATAGTCCATACCAGGCAGAGGGTCAAGCACATGTATCCAGTCCGAAATACAATTCCAATCCACAGAGGAAGACAGGAACCAGAAATCCAAAACACGGGAAAAGATAAATATAAAGAAACCAGTGACTGATCAAAATACTGACAGAGTGTGAACCAAATCAAAAAGGCAAACAAACAAGACTCCATCCTGAATGAAGGCAAAAGGCATTTAAATAGACCAGGAGATGCTAAAATGAAACAAGACACAGCTGAAACAGATAAACTAATAATGAGCAGAGAGTTCTGGGAAATGAAGTCCGGGAATAACAGAGTCTAATGTAAATGGTGAGGAACTAGGCTGTCATCAGTTGGCACATGGCACCTGCAGCTGACAGGTGTAACATAGCCCCCCCTCGAAGGAGCGGCTTCCAGACGCTCAAAAGCAGGTGGAAGGTGGAGCGGAGGTGGATCCGGGGGCGGGAAGGTGGACCAGGACCATGGAGAGGAAGAGGACCTGAAGACTGCGGCAGCGCAGGCGACAAGGGCGGAGCAGGCGACCAGGGCGGAGCAGGCAGCGCAGGCAACCAGGGCGGAGCAGGCACCGCAGGCGACCAGGGCGGAGCAGGCAGCTCAGGCGACCAGGCAGCAGGCAACGCAGGCGACCAGGGCGGAGCAGTCAGCCCATCGGGCGGCCAGGGCGGCGGTGAAGACCCCTCGGGCGACCAGGGCAGCGGTGAAGACCCCTCGGGCGGCCAGGGTTGCGGCGAAGACACCGGCTCAGGAACAGCAGACACCGGCTCAGGAACAGCAGACACCGGCTCAGGAACAGCAGACACCGGCTCAGGAACAGCAGACACCGGCTCAGGAACAGCAGACAACACACACATTGGCTCGGAAGCAGACAACACACACACTGGCTCGGGAACAGACATCACACACACTGGCTCGGGAACAGACATCACGCACACTGGCTCGGGAACAGACATCACACACACTGGCTCGGGAACAGACATCACACACTGGCTCGGGAACAGACATCACACACACTGGCTCGGGAACAGACATCACACACACTGGCTCGGGAGCAGACAACACACACACTGGCTCGGGAACAGACATCACACACACTGGCTCGGGAACAGACATCACACACACTGGCTCGGGAACAGACATCACACACACTGGCTCGGGAACAGACATCACACACACTGGCTCGGGAACAGACATCACACACACTGGCTCGGGAACAGACATCACACACACTGGCTCGGGAACAGACATCACAGACTCTGGCTCGGGAACAGACATCACAGACTCTGGCTCGGGAACAGACATCACAGACTCTGGCTCGGGAACAGACATCACAGACTCTGGCTCGGGAACAGACATCACAGACTCTGGCTCGGGAACAGACATCACAGACTCTGGCTCGGGAACAGGAACAGACTCTGGCTCGGGAACAGGAACAGACTCTGGCTCGGGAACAGGAACAGACTCTGGCTCGGGAACAGGAACAGACTCTGGCTCGGGAACAGGAACAGACTCTGGCTCGGGAACAGGAACAGACTCTGGCTCGGGAACAGGAACAGACTCTGGCTCGGGAACAGGAACAGACTCTGGCTCGGGAACAGGAACAGACTCTGGCTCGGGAACAGGAACAGACTCTGGCTCGGGAACAGGAACAGACTCTGGCTCGGGAACAGGAACAGACTCTGGCTCGGGAACAGGAACAGACTCTGGCTCGGGAACAGGAACAGACTCTGGCTCGGGAACAGGAACAGACTCTGGGCCGGCCATCTTGTCTGTAGACACTGGCTCGGAGGCGGCCATCTTGTCCGTAGACACTGGCTCGTAGGAAGTGACATGAACAGTCTCTGGATCAGCAGAAGTGACGTGAACAGTCTCTGGTTCGGCCATCTTGTCCGTAGACACTGGCTCGGAGGAAGTGACGTGAACAGTCTCTGGATCAGCAGAAGTGACGTGAACAGTCTCTGGTTCGGCCATCTTGTCCGTAGACACTGGCTCGAAGGCGACCATCTTGTCCGTAGACACTGGCTCGAAGGCGGCCATCTTGTCCGTAGACACTGGCTCGGAGGAAGTGACATGAACGGTCTCTGAATCGGCCATCTTGTCCGTAGACACTGGCTCGGAGGAAGTGACGTGAACGGTCTCTGGCTCGGCCATCTTGTCCGTAGACACTGGCTCGGAGGAAGTGACGTGAACCGACTCTGGATCGGCCATTTTGTCCATAGACACTGGCTCTGTAGAAGTGATGTGAAGCGTCTCTGGCTGGATGTGGCTGACGTGAAGCGTCTCTGGCTGGACGTGGCTGACGTGAAGCGTCTCTGGCTGGACGTGGCTGGCGTGAAGCGTCTCTGGCTGGACGTGGCTGACGTGAAGCGTCTCTGGCTGGACGTGGCTGACGTGAAGCGTCTCTGGCTGGACGTAGCTGACGTGAAGCTCTTCTGTTCTGACCATTCTCAGAGGTAGATCCGCCAACTTGGATATCAAGCCCCAACGTGGATAAAAAGCTTTGACATCCTCAATCGCTGCGCCAACGACACCTGGGAACACAGGAATGGTGTCCACGACGGCCGAAGACTGAAAGGTTTCTTTCACAATAGGAGGCCTTGAGTTGTTGATCTTGACCACTGAAAAATCTGGCAAGGGTATGCTGGCAGTTGGCTGCTCAACGTGATTATACTGGTGACTGGCGGCTCTGACATGACTGCAATACCTACTGGTGGCTCTGACATGACAGCTCTGGCTAACGTTGTAAGCACTGGAGTATTCAGCACTAGAGTGGGCACGGATGGAAATTGCTGGTCAAGCTCCGTGGCCATCGGAGCTTGTCTCACGTAGCCCCCACCCAAAAAATGTTTAGGCGAAGCACCACCATCTACCACTCCCACAGTAAACTGGGACCCGCGCCACAATAATGCATAGTCCAGAAAGTCAATGAACGAACTTCGAGGTGCATCATGAATTAGCTTATCCTGGAGAAGAGGGTTAAGTCCGTAGCAGAAAAAGTCTATGAGAGCACAGTCCGGTAGATCAGAAGTATTTGCCACGTCAAGGAAAATGTTTACATGTTCTTCGAGTGTGCGGTTACCTTGACGCATACGAACTAGTTCAACTGCTGGATTCATGATGATGGAGTCTTCTGTAATGATTTGGTTGTGGTGGTGAGACAACATCCAGCAGACAGAGTGAAAATCCAAACGCAGTTTATTATCAAATGTAATCCAAGGTCATAGTCCATACCAGGCAGAGGGTCAAGCACATGTATCCAGTCCGAAATACAATTCCAATCCACAGAGGAAGACAGGAACCAGAAATCCAAAACACGGGAAAAGATAAATATAAAGAAACCAGTGACTGCTCAAAATACTGACAGAGTGTGAACCAAATCAAAAAGGCAAACAAACAAGACTCCATCCTGAATGAAGTCAAAAGGCATTTAAATAGACCAGGAGATGCTAAAATGAAACAAGACACAGCTGAAACAGATAAACTAATAATGAGCAGAGAGTTCTGGGAAATGAAGTCCGGGAATAACAGAGTCTAATGTAAATGGTGAGGAACTAGGCTGTCATCAGTTGATGATGTCATCACATGGCACCTGCAGCTGACAGGTGTAACAGATAATCATTTATTCTCTATCGTGTCGTATATCGAGAGAAACGCTTCTAGAACAAGAACAGATGTGGGCGGGGCTTGATGGGGAATAGAGAGCCTAAGCCCCTCCCCTTCCAGTGCACCATGGGACCTTATTTCGGAAAAATATTGTATGGTAGTCAATAGCGAGAGACAACAAATATTTGGATTCCGTTTGAATTGTGCCCTGAATTACACATATGATGTTTGTCAATTTAAAAGATACATTTTAAAGTCAAGAAAGTGGCAGTTTGATGTAAAACTGTTGAGGTATAAGACTGTGAAAATACGTAATTACAAAGACTACAAACCCAAAAGGCGCGCATGTGACGTCATACCTTTCCTCTCAATGAATGAAGCTAACTTAACTAAAGCTAACGACTGTCATGTTTTCTATAGTCTAACGTTATAATCGTAACGTTACGCCGTCATGCCTGTGTGTTTTGTACCAGACTGCACACAAACGAGCTTGGTGACGTACATAGTGCGAGACGAGAGATGTAGTTCATTGAGCGATTTTCACATAAAACTAAATGTTACTCTTCTGTTTTATGACAAACTGTGACTTTCTTGACTTTCATAATTATCTTTTAAATTGACAAACATCATATGTGTAATTCAGGGCACAGTTCAGACGGAATAAAAAGATAAGTTGTCTCTCGCCTTTGACTACCATACATATTTTTTCAGAAATAAGGTCCCATCCCATACAGAAATGTCATATATGTCAATATAAGTAAATTACATATATAATGTCAGTGCCCATGTATGTCTGCTGCCTATATGAGAATATATGCAAAATTCATATATATAAAACCACATAGACATATATGAAACATATATTTCAAAATATAGCAAAAATGGCCGTTTTCATGTAAGTGCCATATATTTTCCCGTATATGCACATAAATGTTAAATATATGTAAGACGCATATATGTATATATGCATATATGTACTTATTTCAATGCATAAGTATCACATGCATGTATGTTTACATACATGTATTAAATATGTGGGAAACAAATATGTATGTCACATATTTATACTTAATGTTGTCCATATATGACACGGGGAGAATAACACGGAGGAAGGCCGAGACACTGGGAGAATTACACGGAGGAAGGCCGAGATACGGGGAGAATCACACGGAGGACAGCCGAGACACGGGGAGAATCACACGGAGGAAGGCCGAGACACGGGGAGAATCACACGGAGGAAGGCCGAGACACGGGGAGAATCACACGGAGGACGGCCGAGACACTGGGAGAATTACACGGAGGAAGGCCGAGATTTGGGGAGAATCACACGGAGGACAGCCAAGACACGGGGAGAATCACACGGAGGAAGGCCGAGACACTGGGAGAATCAAACGGAGGAAGCCGAGACACTGGGAGAATCACACGGAGGACGGCCGAGACACTGGGAGAATCAAACGGAGGAAGCCGAGACACTGGAAGAATCACACGGAGGACGGCCGAGACACTGGGAGAATCACACGGAGGACGGCCGAGACACTGGGAGAATCACACGGAGGAAGGCCGAGACACTGGGAGAATCACACGGAGGACGGCCGAGACACTGGGAGAATCACACGGAGGAAGGCCGAGACACTGGGAGAATCACACGGAGGAAGGCCGAGACACTGGGAGAATCACACGGAGGAAGGCCGAGACACTGGGAGAATCACACGGAGGAAGGCCGAGACACTGGGAGAATCACACGGAGGAAGTCCGAGACACTGGGAGAATCACACGGAGGAAGGCCGAGACACTGGGAGAATCACACGGAGGAAGCCGAGACACTGGGTGAATCACACGGAGGAAGGCCGAGACACTGGGAGAATCACACGGAGGAAGTCCGAGACACTGGGAGAATCATACGGAGGAAGGCCGAGACATTGGGAGAATCACACGGAGGAAGGCCGAGACACTGGGAGAATCACACGGAGGAAGGCCGAGACACTGGGAGACTCACACGGAGGAAGTCCGAGACACTGGGAGAATCACACGGAGGAAGGCCGAGACACTGGGAGAATCACACGGAGGAAGGCCGAGACACTGGGAGAATCACACGGAGGAAGTCCGAGACACTGGGAGACACAAAAGGATGAAGGCCGAGACACTGGGAG
>JAPDVR010000011.1:1024965-1027465 GCA_026230005.1 Gila orcuttii
AATCTGTATTTGAAAATAAAGTGTATTTTATTTATTAAAATAATGTCATGAATAAAAATAAATAGTTAAAGCTGTAGTCGGCAAGTCTGGCAGATTGAGGGGACTTAGCCAAAATGTTGAATGTTTACAACTCTCATTTTTAACCCAACATTATTAAGTGATGTCATCAGAAGAGAAATGCGTGTTGTTTTCTGATGGCGACCTGTGATTGGCCGACAGAGCTGCTGATGTCATCAGAAGAGAAATGTGTGTTGTTTTCTGAAGGCTGCCTGTGATTGGCCGGCGGAGCTGCTGATGTCATCAGAAGAGAAACGCTTGTTGTTTTCTGTAGGCAGCCTGTGATTGGCGGACGGAGCTGCTGATGTCATCAGAAGAGAAATGTGTGTTGTTTTCTGAAGGGAGCCTGTGACTGGCTGACGGAGCTGCTGATGTCATCAGAACAGAAATGTGTGTTGTTTTCTGAAGGCAGCCCGTGATTGGCCGACGGAGCTGCTGATGTCATCAGAAGAGAAACGCTCGTTGTTTTCTGAAGGCAGCCTGTGATTGGCTGACGGAGCTGCTGATGTCATCAGAAGAGAAATGTGTGTTGTTTTCTGAAGGCAGCCTGTGATTGGCCGGCGGAGCTGCTGATGTCATCAGAAGAGAAATGTGTGTTGTTTTCTGAAGGCAGCCTGTGACTGGCTGATGGAGCTGGTGATGTCATCAGAAGAGAAATGTGTGTTGTTTTCTGAAGGCAGCCTGTGATTGGCTGATGGAGCTGGTGATGTCATCAGAAGAGAAATGTGTGTTGTTTTCTGAAGGCAGCCTGTGATTGGCTGATGGAGCTGGTGATGTCATCAGAAGAGAAATGTGTGTTGTTTTCTGAAGGCAGCCCGTGATTGGCCGACGGAGCTGGTGATGTCATCAGAAGAGAAATGTGTGTTGTTTTCTGAAGGCAGCCTGTGACTGGCTGATGGAGCTGGTGATGTCATCAGAAGAGAAATGTGTGTTGTTTTCTGAAGGCAGCCTGTGATTGGCTGACGGAGCTGCTGATGTCATCAGAACAGAAATGTGTGTTGTTTTCTGAAGGCAGCCTGTGATTGGCCGACGGAGCTGCTGATGTCATCAGAAGAGAAACGCTCGTTGTTTTCTGAAGGCAGCCTGTGATTGGCTGACGGAGCTGCTGATGTCATCAGAAGAGAAATGTGTGTTGTTTTCTGAAGGCAGCATGTGATTGGCCGACAGAGCTGCTGATGTCATCAGAAGAGAAATATGTGTTGTTTTCTGAAGGCAGCCTGTGATTGGCCGACGGAGCTGCTGATGTCATCGTCTGGCGCTGGACCTCTCAGACGGTGGATGATGTGTTTACATTCTCTCAAGCTTCCGCTGATGACTCCCCTGTTGTAGTTTAGCAAGACTTTGCCTAGCAGAAGGTAATTAATTCTTCAATTAAAATGTTGTTAAACATTTTTAATGAGCAGAAGACACGTGGGAGAGAGAGAGAGACGTGGAACTACGTTTAACCGGGGAAAGAGAAAACACAGGCGTTTGAAAGTTAGTGCTCGGTGACCCACTTTACCCAAAACAACAGCCAGAAAAAAGAAATATGAATGAAATATGGCGTGTTAGGGCTCAAAGGATGCGTCCTTTATATCAGGTGATTACGGTTTCATTTTTCCCTGGCTTTTATCATCAGAAAGCAAATTAGGCCAGCGTTACTCTCCAAACATCCCAGTCCGCACCCCTGAAAATCAACCTATTCCCAATGTAACAGATTTAATTAATAGTGTAGCAAAATAATCTGTTGCTAAGGATGAGGAGAAAAAAGGGAAGCTCATAATTGGGATGCTATCTACGCTCTATAATTAAAGTCAAGTGAGTGACACACAGGTTTATTCCTCTCCAAACAAACACTAGTTTCAGGGTCCGGTTGGTCGACGGCCTCAAGGTCGATAATCTCCATCGTACTTCATTACGCTTGTGTAGTTTCTTTCCTGCGACACCGGCCTCAATTAGAGACGTGTAAATGTGTTGTTTGCTTAATCACTCCAAAACTGGCCCTCAGGACTCGCCTAATGCAACTCCATTAACAGCCCATCAAAACAAAGATTCTGCTCCTAATGACCGTAATCTCGTTCCTTCGTCAGAATCTCAGACCCAAATCAGCGCGTGATGAACGAGTCCGACACAGACCTCGATATGATCCGGTTTCCTCTCGTTTTCTGGCCTCAGGAGGAGCGACACGAGCAGATAAACATCAGACAAACACCGTCATTTACTTCACGAGTGTGTGTTTGCTGCCAGTCCTCCGTCAGGCAACGGTGAAACTCAGAAACGGCTTGAAAGAGAAAGACATGCAACTCACCGTAGAATCATAATGACACAAAACTTCCCATAGCTTTATTTTATAGTGTGTATTTTGCCACTAATTCAAGTCGAGTCAAATTCTAGATATTCTAGAAACAAACTTTGTTGCATTATTATCTCTGTAAAGCTGCTTTGAAACAAACTATATTGTAAA
>JAPDVR010000011.1:1039965-1046566 GCA_026230005.1 Gila orcuttii
CCGTATCACACACACCTGTCCATAACCTGACCCGTATCACACACACCTGTCCGTATCACACACACCTGTCCATAACCTGACCCATATCACACACAACTGTCCATAACCTGACGCGTATCACACACACCTGTCCGTATCACACACAACTGTCCATAACCTGACCCGTATCACACACACCTGTCTGTATCACACACACCTGTCCGTATCACACACACCTGTCCATAACCTGACCCGTATCACAAACACCTGTTCATAACCTGACCAGTATCACACACACCTGTCCATAACCTGAGCCGTATCACACACTCCGGTCCATAACCTGACCCGCATCACATACACCTGTCCGTATCACACACACCTGTCCATATCCTGACCCGTATCACACACACACCTGTCCGTATCACACACACCTGTCCATAACCTGACCCGTATCACACACACACCTGTCCATATCACACACACACACCTATCCATAACCTCACCCGTATGACACACACCTGTCCATATCACACACACCTGCCCATAACCTGACCCGTATCACACACACTTGTCCGTATCACACACACATGTCCATAACCTGACCCGTATCACACACACCTGTCCATAAACTGACCCGTATCACACACACCTGTCCATAACCTGACCCTTATCACACACACCTGTCCATAACCTGACCCGCATCACACACACCTGTCCGTATCACACACACCTGTCCATAACCTGACCCATATCACACAAACCTGTCCGTATCACACACACCTGTCCGTAACCTGACCCGTATCACACACACCTGTCCGTATCACACACACCTGTCCATAACCTGACCCGTATCACACACACCTGTCTGTATCACACACACCGGTCCATAACCTGACCCGTATCACACACACACCTGTCTGTATCACACACACCTGTCCGTATCACACACACCTGTCCATAACCTGACCCGTATCACACACACCTGTCCATAACCTGACCAGTATCACACACACCTGTCCATAACCTGACCCGTATCACAAACACCTGTCCATAACCTGACCCATATCACACACACCTGTCCGTATCACACACACCTGTCCATAACCTGACCCGTATCACACACACCTGTCCGTATCACACACACCTGTCCATAACCTGACCTGTATCACACACACCTGTCAATAACCTGACCCGTATCACACACACCTGTCCGTGTCACACACACCGGTCCATAACCTCACCCGTATGACACACACCTGTCCGTATCACACACACCTGCCCATAACCTGACCCGTATCACACACACTTGTCCGTATCACACACACATGTCCATAACCTGACCCGTATCACACACACCTGTCCATAAACTGACCCGTATCACACACACCTGTCCATAACCTGACCCTTATCACACACACCTGTCCATAACCTGACCCGCATCACACACACCTGTCCGTATCACACACACCTGTCCATAACCTGACCCATATCACACAAACCTGTCCGTATCACACACACCTGTCCGTAACCTGACCCGTATCACACACACCTGTCCGTATCACACACACCTGTCCATAACCTGACCCGTATCACACACACCTGTCTGTATCACACACACCGGTCCATAACCTGACCCGTATCACACACACACCTGTCTGTATCACACACACCTGTCCGTATCACACACACCTGTCCATAACCTGACCCGTATCACACACACCTGTCCATAACCTCACCAGTATCACACACACCTGTCCATAACCTGACCCGTATCACACACACCTGTCCATAACCTCACCCGCATCACACACACCTGTCCGTATCACACACACCTGTCCATAACCTGACCCGTATCACACACACTTCTGTCCGTATCACACACACCTGTCCATAACCTGACCCGTATCACACACACACCTGTCCATATCACACACACCTGTCCATAACCTGACCCGTATCACACACACCTGTCCATATCACACACACCTGTCCATAACCTGACCCGTATCACACACACCTGTCCGTATCACACACATCTGTCCATAACCTGACCCGTATCACACACACACCTGTCCATATCACACACACCTGTCCATAATCTGACCCGTATCACACACACCTGTCCATATCACACACACCTGTCCATAACCTGACCCGTATCACACACACCTGTCCGTATCACACACACCTGTCCATAACCTGACCCGTATCACACACACATGTCCGTATCACACACACCTGTCCATAACCTGACCCGTATCACACACACCTGTCCATAAACTGACCCGTATCACACACACCTGTCCGTATCACACACACCTGTCCATAACCTGACCCGTATCACACACACCTGTCTGTATCACACACACCGGTCCATAACCTGACCCGTATCACACACACACCTGTCTGTATCACACACACCTGTCCGTATCACACACACCTGTCCATAACCTGACCCGTATCACACACACCTGTCCATAACCTCACCAGTATCACAGACACCTGTCCATAACCTGACCCGTATCACACACACCTGTCCATAACCTCACCCGCATCAAACACACCTGTCCGTATCACACACACCTGTCCATAACCTGACCCGTATCACACACATCTGTCCGTATCACACACACCTGTCCATAACCTGACCCGTATCACACACACACCTGTCCATATCACACACACCTGTCCATAACCTGACCCGTATCACACACACCTGTCCATATCACACACACCTGTCCATAACCTGACTCGTATCACACACACCTGTCCGTATCACACACACCTGTCCATAACCTGACCCGTATCATACACACATGTCCGTATCACACACACCTGTCCATAACCTGACCCGTATCACACACACCTGTCCGTATCACACACACCTGTCCATAACCTGACCCATATCACACACACCTGTCCATAACCTGACCCGTATCACACACACCTTTCCGTATCACACACAACTGTCCATAACCTGACCCGTATCACACACACCTGTCTGTATCACACACACCTGTCCGTATCACACACACCTGTCCATAACCTGACCCGTATAACAAACACCTGTCAATAACCTGACCAGTATCACACACACCTGTCCATAACCTGAGCCGTATCACACACTCCGGTCCATAACCTGACCCGCATCACACACACCTGTCCGTATCACACACACCTGTCCATAACCTGACCCGTATCACACACACACCTGTCCGTATCACACACACCTGTCCATAACCTGACCCGTATCACACACACCTGTCCATATCACACACACACCTGTCCATAACCTGACCCGTATCACACACACACCTGTCCGTATCACACACACACCTGTCCATAACCTCACCCGTATGACACACACCTGTCCGTATCACACACACCTGCCCATAACCTGACCCGTATCACACACACTTGTCCGTATCACACACACATGTCCATAACCTGACCCGTATCACACACACCTGTCCATAAACTGACCCGTATCACACAAACCTGTCCGTATCACACACACCTGTCCATAACCTGACCCTTATCACACACACCTGTCCATAACCTGACCCGCATCACACACACCTGTCCGTATCACACACACCTGTCCATAACCTGACCCATATCACACAAACCTGTCCGTATCACACACACCTGTGCGTAACCTGACCCGTATCACACACACCTGTCCGTATCACACACACCTGTCAATAACCTGACCCGTATCACACACACCTGTCCGTATCACACACACCTGTCCATAACCTGACCCGTATCACACACACCTGTCCGTATCACACACACCTGTCCATAACCTGACCCGTATCACACACACCTGTCAATAACCTGACCCGTATCACACACACCTGTCCGTATCACACACACCTGTCCATAACCTGACCCGTATCACACACACCTGTCCGTATCACACACACCTGTCCATAACCTGACCCATATCACACACACCTGTCCATAACCTGACCCGTATCACACACACCTGTCCGTATCACACACAACTGTCCATAACCTGACCCGTATCACACACACCTGTCTGTATCACACACACCTGTCCGTATCACACACACCTGTCCATAACCTGACCCGTATCACACACACCTGTCCATAACCTGACCCGTATCACACACACCTGTCCATATCACACACACACCTGTCCATAACCTGACCCGTATCACACACACACCTGTCCATATCACACACACACCTGTTCATAACCTCAGCCGTATGACACACACCTGTCCGTATCACACACACCTGCCCATAACCTGACCCGTATCACACACACTTGTCCGTATCACACACACATGTCCATAACCTGACCCGTATCACACACACCTGTCCATAAACTGACCCGTATCACACACACCTGTCCGTATCACACACACCTGTCCATAACCTGACCCTTATCACACACACCTGTCCATAACCTGACCCGCATCACACATACCTGTCCGTATCACACACACCTGTCCATAACCTGACCCATATCACACAAACCTGTCCGTATCACACACACCTGTCCGTAACCTGACCCGTATCACACACACCTGTCCGTATCACACACACCTGTCCATAACCTGACCCGTATCACACACACCTGTCTGTATCACACACACCGGTCCATAACCTGACCCGTATCACACACACACCTGTCTGTATCACACACACCTGTCCGTATCACACACACCTGTCCATAACCTGACCCGTATCACACACACCTGTCCATAACCTCACCAGTATCACACACACCTGTCCATAACCTGACCCGCATCACACATACCTGTCCGTATCACACACACCTGTCCATAACCTGACCCGTATCACACACACATCTGTCCGTATCACACACACCTGTCCATAACCTGACCCGTATCACACACACACCTGTCCATATCACACACACCTGTCCATAACCTGACCCGTATCACACACACCTGTCCATATCACACACACCTGTCCATAACCTGACCCGTATCACACACACCTGTCCGTATCACACACACCTGTCCATAACCTGACCCGTATCACACACACATGTCCGTATCACACACACCTGTCCATAACCTGACCCGTATCACACACACACCTGTCTGTATCACACACACCTGTCTGTATCACACACACCTGTCTGTATCACACACACCTGTCCATAACCTGACCCGTATCACACCGCAACATCAGCTAAAGTGTTTTACAGTACAACATCAACACAATAAGTACATTGTACTTATTTTTTGATGTAAGTACCTACTACTTAAAGACACTCAATATAAAGTGGGACCCTGAGGAATAAAGAAAATATCCAGGAAAAGAAAAAAAAAATATGGTAGCAAGGTTTTTGAGTAGTTTTTAAATACTTGATTTCTTTAATGGAATCTACCGGAACAAATCATGTAAAATCCCCTTAATTATTTAGTCTATGACACAATAAATTTTATATTTTTGTGAAATTAGCTTTTTTATTTTAACTTAAGTTGACTCTCAACTTAGGCTCAGTCCTATTAGCTTAGCTCCGCCCCTTAGGGAGTATTTTTATTAAAGCTAGTCAAGTTATTCAGTCAAGGGCAGTGAGGGATTTTCAGCTTCTCTTTTGTTGTTTGATTCATATGTATTAATGACTATCAATTGTCAGCATTTTTGAACAAATCCGTTGAACAATGCACTGAATTGTTCAACGGAAAATCCCCCCAAAAAAATCAGCGTTTTTGAATAAATCAAAATGATCCACTCTTAAAGACTGTCACTGCCTACTGGTGTAACTATTGAATCACTGTAAAATCCCAGCACTAATCCACAGACAGGCGGAGTGATACAGACGCGGTGAACAGTCCCAGAGCCAGAACTAACTCAAGTTTCTATTTTACTAAACCTTTTATTTAGGCTCCTACAGACATAAAGGTGTGGACTTCTAGAAAATACATGTTTCTTAAAAGACTTTTCAAAGCTGACATGGAATATCATAGGTGGATATCCCATGAAGGTAACTTTGCAAACTTATGTCGAACAGACATGAATATTAATAGAAAAGTCTCAGCAGTTTGTGTAGCGATAACAAGCCCTGACTGGTCGCGATATTCCTGAGCTCGAGATGAAAGGAAAAGGATTGTGTTTTTTTTCCCGGGCTCCGTTTCTCTCGCGCTCTGGGACACAATAGCTCGACCGGCTCTTCAATTAGTTTGCCATCTCAGACTGACGACTTGACAGGTCCAGCTAATTGTTAATCCAGCCATAAATGTTGCTCGGTGTAATTAATCACATAACAAAGCAGAGTTTCCAACAATGGTGTGTGTGTGTCGGCCCTGAATGAAGGTGTGACCCCCATTACAATAAACATCTCAAAGAGCCCAACGCAGGTCCGGCCAGTATTTAATCTTCATTTAGTGGCGATATGTGAGTGTTGACTGCAGATCAGTGTGTAAATACCAGCGCGGGTGAATGTTAATCTGAGTTCGGTGTGAAACGGCTCGGGGTCAAACACCATTTATCATTATATGACGAGGCATTCGGCCCGATTCACACGGCAGCTGGTGTGTGAGAGACAAAAGGTGGGCTATTCTTCGAAAGAGCGCGCGAGAGAAGTGTGTGTGCGTGTGTGTAAGAACACAAGAAA
>JAPDVR010000011.1:1046666-1049166 GCA_026230005.1 Gila orcuttii
TATTTAAGCATTATTCAAATTTAGATTAAACTATATATGTAGTTTCTTTTTATCTTTTTGTAAATATCCCAAGCTTTAAAATGTTGTATTATTGTATTGCCAATACAACTCTCTTCCCTTTGCAGAGAGATTACCTAGGCTTCTCCCACATAGACTCCTCCCACTGTGTGCAGACTCCTCCCAATGCTGATGGATTGCCTAAACTCCTCCCACATAGACTCCTCCCACTGTGTTCAGACTCCTCCCACTGCAGATATATTCTCTGCATCGTATACTGTCTGAGTAGGTACTACATTTGAATTTGAATTTACTACGTTTACGTTACCATTAAAAAAGTATGCGCTCTACAGTATGAATATGGGTAGTTTGAATGAAATCCGTGGCCTCACGGGATAGTAAAGTGTCTATCGAATGCGCACTTCAGAATCTTGGCAGAAGTAGTAGGTCATGCCTGGATTTTTCGCCTAATGCCTAAAGGACCCACCCATTGCCGATAGATTGCATAGGCTCCTCCCACTGTGTGCAGACTCCACCTATTGCCGATAGATTGCATAGGCTCCTCCCACTGTGTGCAGACTCCACCCATTGCCGATAGATTGCATAGGCTCCTCCCACTGTGTGCAGACTCCCCCCTTGCCGATAGATTGCATAGGCTCCTCCCACTGTGTAGACTCCACCCATTGCCGGTAGATTGTATAGGCTCCTCCCACTGTGTGCAGACTCCACCCATTGCCGATAGATTGCATAGGCTCCTCCCACTGTGTGCAGACTCCACCCATTGCCGATAAATTGCATAGGCTTCTACCACCATGTGTAGACTCCACCCATTGCCGATAGATTGCATAGGCTCTTCCCACTCTTTGTAGTCTCCACCAACTATTGCCGATAGATTGCATAGGCTCCTCCCACCGTGTGTAGACTCCACCCATTTCCGATAGATTGTATAGACTCCTCCCACTGTGTTTAGACTCCACCCATTGCAGATAGATTGCATAGGCTCCTCCCACTGTGTGCAGACTCCGCCCATTGTAGATAGATTGCATAGGCTCCTCCCACATAGACTCCTCCCACTGTGTGTAGTCTCTGCATTGAGAGTGTTCTGGCCCTCATTACAGTGAACAGTAAAAACAGCTAAAGAGATACCGTAAAGAGATCACCTCTGTCAGTGTGTAAGGAAATCACACAATTTCCCAGTCTGAAATATTTCAGTTCACACTAAGAGACCACAAGTTCCTTTTCCTGTGGGATATGACCAGCCAATCATTAGCAGCCAGTAATTACAACCAGGAAACTGTAAAAACAGCAGGAATTATTCCCTCATCCAGCTGAGCAACAACTTAAAATAAATGAAAAATATCAAACATCTCTGCGACGTTGCGTCATAAAAGCATGTGTGTGTGTTTCAGGTGTCAGTGTTTATACCCGCCGCTGCGATGCTGAGGTAAGCGTTGCGTGGCATTAGCCAGCGTGCCGCGAGCGCTAGCGTCAGAGGACACGGATGTACCTGTAGCATCACTCATCCGCGCGAGTCTTTATCCAGCGTGATGTTTTCATGTCATGCCGCGGGCGTCGAGCTGTTGTTACCAGCTAAACCCAATCAAATCTTTCTGAAGTCGTCGTCGTCGACGTGTGACACCGTCTAACCTTAATGCTAAATAATTAGCCAAGCGTGTGTCGCAGTGGGGTTCTCACCGCGGGGTGAGCTTTCTTTGATCATTATGCTAATTAAATCTGTCTGTGTTGACAGGTTGAGCGGGTGAGGAGCCGCGACAGGTAGGTGTCAGGAACACGTCGAACACCTGGTGTGTGTGACTCATTAAACTGTCATCGATGACCCGAGAGAGCCTGTGTCAACGAGAGAGAGAGAGAGAGAGAGAGAGAGAGAGAGAGAGAGAGAGAGAGAGAGAGAGAGAGTGAGAGAGAGTCATGCCGGACGCCCTCGTGTCAGTCACTCACGACAGCAGCTCGAGGGAGGAATTAACCGGCCCGCTCTGAGATGTGTCACACACACAAACACACAGACTAACCTGACCCCTAAACCTACACATCTCACACACACTCACACTCACACACACACTAACCCGACCCATCACACAAAACTTTCTGCACTTTTACATTTTCTGTATGATGTATAAGCTTGTTTCCTCAATTTAGGTCCACAGTGACACGAGTCACCACACACACACACTCTCACATACACAAACACACACACACACACTCAACCGGCCAAGGTGAGCTCAGTGAGGCGAGGATGTCAGAAACCTTCCATTAAAGCTTTTCTTTCACACCTCAAACCTCACAGGAGAAAGAGAGGCACACACTCCTGACGCACGTCAGTGAACGCAGCGCTTTAAGGGCCTCCAGTGTGTGTGTGTGTGTGTGTGTGTGTTCTGGATGGTTTTCAGCCCTCTGGGGTCAGTAAATGACCACCACTTCCCTCTCCATCACTACAGGACACTGGTAAACACACTCCTTTGTTCACTAGAAAACGTTTTTATCA
>JAPDVR010000011.1:1054166-1084166 GCA_026230005.1 Gila orcuttii
GCTGAGTCTTTCACAAGGTAAGAGAACCGCTGCGGAGTACGCTCTCACTTTTCGTACCCTCGCGGCTCAAACTGACTGGGTTGAAAGCACCCTAAAAACCATGTTCAGGAAGGGGTTAATCACCAAACTACACTCGCCTGTCGAGATGAGGGGAGGAGCTTTAGCGAATACATTGACTTGGCCATTTCTGTGAATAATCTGATTCGCTCCCGGCGCTCTACTCGTGCAGTGCCTCGCCACTTTCTGACTGCCACTCTCACACCCGAACCCATGCAGCTGGGGTTTAATCACCTTACTCCGGAGGAACGCGAATGCCGCATGCAGAATCACTTATGTCTCTACTGTGGTCAATCGGGTCACATAAAGATTGCTTGCCCGGTTCGACCTTCATCTAACTCCCAACCGGTGAGTGTCATTCCCAAGACTGACATCCCATCCACCAGCTTCACACTCCCTGTTCACCTACGTATCCAGGACAGAATTATTCCCACTACTGCTCTGCTCGATTCGGGAGCAGCGGGGAATTTCATTTCTGATAGGTTTGCTTCAGACTGCCAACTGAAACTAACTCCCTGTCATTCATCCCTAACAGTGGCGGCGTTAGATGGTCGACCCCTCGGAGACGGCAGGATTCAACGCATCACGGAAACAGTTAAGATACACATCGGTTCTCTGCACTCTGAGAGCATCCAATTCTATGTCATCCATGTCCCACACCACTCCATCATCCTTGGACTCCCCTGGCTACGCACCCATAACCCCCACATTTCCTGGCGAGAAGGTCAGATCACCCAATGGGAAACCACCTGTCAAAACCACTGCCTGTCCAAAGTTTCTCGTATTCCCCGATCCATTCCAGACACCCCCATTCCTGAGGTTTCCATGTTAAAGACTAACTCCAGTACCTGAATGCACAAGTTTACCCTCGAAGTATGCAGATCTCAGCTTGGCTTTCAGCAAGGAAAGAGCTTCTCAACTTCCTGATCATCGCCCAACTGACTGCGCCATAGATCTCATTCCTGGTACTACACCACCCAAGGGAAGTATTTTTCCATTGTCCCAAACCGAGTCCAAAGCCATGAAAAGTTACATCGAGGAAGAACTGGCTAAGGGGTTCATCAGACCTTCAACATCCCAAGCCTCAGCCGGCTTCTTCTTTGTTAAGAAAAAGGATGGAGGGTTACGCCCTTGCATCGATTTATCATGGACTGAACGAGAACACCATCAAGTTTCGGTATCCGCTACCTCTTGTTCCCGCCGCACTAGAACAGCTCCGCCAGGCCAAGTACTACACTAAGTTGGATCTCCGCAACGCTTACAACCTGATCCGCATCCGCAAAGGTGATGAATGGAAAACGGCATTTTCCACCACTAGTGGGCACTACGAGTACCGGGTTATGCCGTTCAGCCTGGCTAACAGTCCATCCGTCTTCCAGTCCTTTATGAATGACATTTTTCAGGACATGCTGGATAGATGGGTGATAGTATACATTGACAATATCCTAATCTACTCCACCTCTCTAGAGGAACACACTCGCCACGTCAGACTGGTCCTAAAACGGCTAATCCAATATCAACTATTCGCCAAAGCTGAGAAATGTGAGTTCCATTGCACCAGCACCTCCTTTTTAGGATACATTATCAGCCAGGAGGGGGTAGCCATAGACGAGAAAAAGGTCACGGCAGTTCTGGATTGGCCATTACCACAAATGGTGAAGGAGCTACAACGCTTCTTAGGATTTGCCAACTTCTATCGACGGTTCGTTAGAGGGTTCAGCACGGTGGTTGCTCCATTAACCACTATGACGAAACGCCAAACTTCCCGTCTGAACTGGTCCACAGAATCCTGTCAAGCCTTCAATCACCTCAAGACCCTCTTCACATCCGCTCCCATCCTACGACATCCAGATCCCGAATGCCAATTTATTGTAGAAGTCCTCCAATACAGGAGTGGGTGCCATCCTATCTCAACGCCAGGGTGATCCAGCCAGGGTGTATCCATGCGCTTTCTTCTCCCGAAAGTTGACCCCCGCTGAACGTAATTACGATGTGGGCAATCGTGAACTGCTAGCTATGAAGCTAGCACTCGAGGAGTGGCGACACTGGCTGGAAGGATCAACACAACCCTTTATTGTACTTACCGACCACACGAACCTAGAGTATCTGTAGTCAGCCAAACGCCTAAACCCACGCTAAGCTAGATGGGCTCTCTTCTTCAGCCGATTCCAGTTTACCGTAACCTGCAGACCAGGCACCAAGAACACCAAGGCCAACGCCCTTTCTCGTCAGACCGAAGAGACCTTCTCAGCCCATAACTCCGAAACTATTCTTCCCAGAACTCTACTGGTGGCTCCCATGCAATGGGACATAATCACTGAGATCGAGCACGCCAACCAACAAGTAACACCACCCTCCGATTGCCCTGCCAACCTCTTGTTCGCGCCAGAACCTCTACGCCTTCGACTCCTTGAACAAGTACACTCAACACCGAGCTCAGGTCACCCCGGCATCACCGCCACCACTCATCTACTCCGTAATCGCTTCTGGTGGCCTACGTTACTCACTGACGCCACGAAACATGTCCAGAACTGTGCCAACTTGCCACACCACCAAGTCTCCCAGACAACTACCCGCTGGTCTCTTGACCCCATTACCTACACCTCTTCGACCCTGGTCTCATATCGCCATTGACTTCATCACCGACCTACCCAATTCCCAAGGACACACCACCATTCTCACCATCGTTGACCGATTCTCCAAAGCATGTCGCTTGATCCCTCTACCCAAGCTCCCAACATCCCTCGAAACAGCTAAACTTCTCTGCACCAATGTATTCCGGTTTTACGGTCTACCTGACGACATAGTGTCCGACCAGGGCCCTCAGTTCACTTCCAGAGTGTGGAGTTCCTTCTTCAAGCATCTCAACGTCAACATCAGTCTCACATCCGGTTATCACCCCCAGTCCAACGGCCAGACGAAACGTCTCAATCAAGACGTCATTGGCTTTCTCCGCTCCTACTGCCAACAACAACAAACCGAGTGGAGTCGTATTCCTGTTTTGGGCTGAATATACCCAGAATTCGCTGGTTAAACCTGCTACAGGAATCACCCCCTTCAAGTGCATCTTGGGCTTCCAACCTCCTCTATTCCCGTGGTCCGGCGAACCCACAGATCTTCCTTCTGTCACGGAGTGGCTACAGAGGAGCGAGGAGATTTGGTACCAAGCCCACACTCGCCTCCTTCATGCTGTCCGATGACAGGAACAACAGGCCAACCGTCACCGCCGCCCAGCTCCTGAGTACCACCCTGGTCAATGGGTCTGGTTGTCCACCAAAGACATCAGACTCCGACTTCAATGCCGCAAACTCAGTCCCAAGTATGTTGGTCCGTTCCAAATTATAAGACAAATCACTCCTGTGTCTTTTCGATAAGACCTGCCCGCTAATTACCGTATTGCTCCAACTTTTCATGTCTCCCTTCTTAACCCTGCCGGTGGTCCGAGAGGAGAGCCGGAGGAGGGAGCCTCGCCGCAGACTCCCCATCTATCCTGGTTGACGGCGAGGAGACGTACCGTGTGCATGAGTTGCTTGACTCCAGACGTCGGGGTAACGCTTCAATATCTGGTTGATTGGGATGGGTTCGGTCCGGAGGAGCGATCCTGGGTCAACTCTGGGGATGTACTAGATCCTACACTCACTGAAGAGTTTCACCGGACGCACCCGGGAAAACCGGCCCCTCGACCTCGTGGGAGACCCCGACGTTGTTTGCCTCCTCGCGTCAGGAGCCGCTCACAGGGGGAGGCCTCTATTACAGAAGAGGCTCCCGTACCGCCTCCTCTGCACCACCGGAGGGAGCCATCTCCAGAATATTGAACTATATACGAACTCTAAATCCCATCATGCCTCTTAACTGGGACTGATTGCGCACACATCTGCATCTCATTCACACACACCTGTATCTCATTCACACACACACATATAAACCACTTCCACGCACCACACCAGTGCGAAGTCTTGATTTGCCCTGGCTATCACTACCGAGCGTTTATTCCTGTGGATTGTTTATTGCCTTTTGACCCTGGACTGTGTACCCCGTTTTCTGATCGTTCTCTGCCTACCCTGACCTGGATTGTTTACTGGACCTTGTCTCTCGCCGCCTGCCCCGACCATTGCCTGTTATCTGGTTTGTTCTCTGCCTATTCTCCATTGCCCTGTTTGCTGGTGTTGATTCTTGCCTGTTTGACGATTCTAATAAAAAGCTGCAAATGGATCCCATTGAGTCTGCTGCATCATTACAAGTCCAGCTTAAGGAAGTTCCGTGATGATTCATTTTGTTGTAAAAAAGTTATTAATTTAGTTCATATAGCCATTCTGGAGAAAACCGTGATGTCATCGTCTAGCTCAGTTCAGTTCTCATATAATGGCAGGAAGATCAATAATATTGTTGAATATTAAATTAAATGTTAAATTTAATGTCCCAAACTAAGCAATCCAAGCCAATGGCGACAAAGGTGAAAAAGGCAACAGTGGCAGGAACCAAGTGTGTGTGTGTGTGTGTATATATAGTGTGTTTCCAAATAAGTCCCTTATAAATCAGCTCTAGGTTTTGGAATAGAGTCCATTCGCACTTTCTTGTTTAGAAAGATTTTGCCAAGAAAATATACATAAATCTAAATGTGTGTGTGATGCACTTTAAGAGACGGCGCTGTTAAAATATATAGTCTGGTCACAATCTCTCAGTCTGTAACTTCACTAAAGCTGTGAAACTGGAAAACACTTTCAGATCTGAATTATACAGAAAAGCACATCTATTTCTATGACTATAAAGTGTGTGTGATTTAAAGAGGACCATGTGCTCGGTGAAAAGATCCCGACTCGCGCCAGCTTTTATCTTTGGCTCCAGGATCATCCAATGGCGTTCCAGCTCCATAATCGCTGCAATTTTCCAAACATCTTTAACTTCCGGCCCATAGAATCATATCCAGATGATCCGAGTCCAAGCGCATGACTCGCTTCACGACGAGATCGAGTCCAAAACGGGTAATGATGCAAATCAGAGGCACTTTAAAGACGTGCGGTTGGTTTTTAAACACACACACACACACACTCTCTCTCTCTCTCTCTCTCTCTCTCTCTCTCTCTCTCCTTCTTTCTCTCTCTCTCTCTCTCTCTCTCTCTCTCTCTCTGTCTCTCTCTCTGTCTCTCTCTCTCTCTCTCTCTCTCTCCTTCTTTCTCTCTCTCTCTCTCTCTCTCAATTCAATTCAATTCAAAATGTGCTTTATTGGCATGACAATTGTTTCAATGTATTGCCAAAGCATTTCCAAACATAATACATATACATGTACATAAGAAAAACAAAAACAAAAGGTAAGTAGAACAATTAATCAACATTTCAGAATTCTATGAACAATTTAGAATTCTGTGTGTGTGTGTGTGTGTGTGTGTGTGTGTGTGCGTGCGATCATGTTGATCTTTTCTATACATAGAAATTTGAAAAACAACTGATGCAAGACTTTAAATGTGTTTACTTTCAAAAGTGATCTTTCATGTTGACCAGAGATTGCTAATTGCTGAACAAAACGCTTCACTTTAAACCACACAAAGAATGTTTCACACAAATACATAAATCACTGTTTCAAAGGGTCGTAAACGGTTTGGAGGGGAAGAAGATTTGGCCAAGAAACAGAGAAGATTCAACCCTCAAGCTGAGGTCAAGAGAAGCACACACACACACACACACACACACACACACGCACGCACGCACGCACGCACGCACGCAACACACACACACACGCGCGCGCACGCGCACACACACACACACTCTCTCTCTCTCTGTCTCTCTCTCTCTCTGAGACACACACACTCTCTCTCTCTCTGAGACACACACTCTCTCTCTCTCTCTCTCTCTCTCTCTCTCTCTCTCTCTCTCTCTCTCTCTCTGAGACACACTCTCTCTCTCTCTCTCTCTCTCTCTCTCTCTCTCTCTCTCTCTCTCTCTCTCTCTCTCTCTCTCTCTCTCTCTGAGGCCTTGCCCACACGGAAACGCAGTATCAGGTCACTGAAACCGAACATTTAGGAAAACTCCTGCCAGGGTGAGGATTTTCAGAAACGCCGGTTGCAGTGTTGTCGTGTAGACAGTAAAACTGGGGGTTTTGCCTTGCGACGTCAGAGTGTGTGCCGTTATCCGCTGTGTTTGACGTCAGAGTGTGTGCCATTATCCGCTGTGTTTGACGTCAGAGTGTGTGCCACTGACGGCTCTTGACAGCGCTTGATAGCGTGTTTTTGCGTTTTCATGTAGACGGTTCTAAACTCCGGTTATAAAAATACCTGTGTCCGTGTGGACTAGGCCTTAGACACACACACACACACACACACACACACACGGCCCTATTTTAACGATCTAAAACGCAAGTGTCAAGCGCAAGTAACTTTGTGGGCGGATCTCGGCGCTGTTGCTGTTTAACCGGCGGGATAAATGACTCTTGCGCTCGACGCAAATCTAAAAGGGGTTGGTCTGAAGTAGCTTCATTATTCATAGGTGTGTTTTGGGCGTAACGTGAAATAAACCAATCAGAGCTTTATATCACATTCCCTTTAAGAGGATGATGAACGAGGTGCGCTTGTTCCATGCCGCAATAATATTATAACGGCGCATTTACCAGGCGCGCTTCAGAATCGGTTCTCAGCCGAGGAGATCAATGTTCTCGTCAGGGCCGTAAAGGAAAGAGAAGTGACATTGGGGATGGGACAAACCCACCCAAATTAGCTTTGGTTAAACATGCATATAATAATTTGGGTAAATGTGTAAGCTTTATGCCTATTTTCCCATCGTCATGGACACAACAATGATTTCCCTCGTGTTTTAATATTTTTCCTTATAATAATGTATGATTTGCAAAAAGGAAAATGCATCTGTGTAGATGAGAGAATCATCTACCGTGTATGCGCGTTGTTCACACTGTATTATGGCCAAGCATGCGCGCTTAAAATGGCATCTGAATGTACGCGCAACGCGCCACTGACTTTAGACTAGGTTTTTTCTGGTCAGTGGCGCGATTGTTTTCTGGAACTGCTAAATAGCTCCAGGGATTGTTTGCGCCGGAACACGCCTCCTTTTTTGCGCTGAACCGCCCAGGGAGCGCAAGTTCATTCCCTAGTTTACCGGCGTGCGTCTGTGGAGGGAAAAGTCCGCTTTGCGCGGGTGCAAAATACGAATGATACATGCGTCGGTGTACAAAGTCAATTGCACTGGGTGCAAGATAGGGCCCTTACTCTCTCTCTCTCTCTCTCTCTCTCTCAGACACACACACACAAACACACACTCACATTCTAAATGTCAACCACTGCATTCCTAATTGAGATGAACTTGGACCTGAAATTAAATGTTCTTTTAAACAAACAACAACAGCAACTGAACGCCAGAAGGCCAGAGAGAGTCAGTGAACGTCAGGCTTCCAGGAGCCGCTCACTAACTCACTGTCACTGTAGTGTACAGAGCACACACACTCCCACAGCACGCTTTATTCAGCGCATTCTATTCATATCACTTATTTTAATAATTATCACAAATTAGGTATCACTCAAAACCTTAAACACTTCAAATTGGACGTATATAATAGTATAATAATAGCTTAAACACTCAAAATTTCAATTGAAATTAGACGTTGCGAAAAAAAGTTTTAAAGTACCAATTGAGAATGGTACTTTAAAACATTTGAGTGGGCTCCTCCCCTAGTGGGCGGAGTCATGTCATATTTTTTTCAAATTTGTATTGTTTGTTATATTGTTATATTGTTTTGATTAAATCTTGATAAATCTTTATCAAAACACATATCATTGGAAAGCTCTGAGACTCAAGGTTCTGCTTTTTTGTGATAGAAGTGAATCTGTGACAGAAATGTATTTATTTGCACATTAAAATTTTGTAAAAAAAACAATGGAGTGTGGGTTAAACAAAATCTCTCAAAATCTTATTTTTTGTGAAATAATCTTCAAATTCAGAACACAGCTTGGTTCGACATCTGGCCTTTGATTTATACCAATTTTAGAGTCCAAATTATCTTGTAAAATATATATTTTGTATAAAATAAAAAGCGCCGCATGTTTGTCTAAGAGATCAACCTTATATCTGTATTCAAAAGCATTCATGAATTACAAGCACAAATATTGCATTTTCACGTCAATGCTCAGTTACTTTTGTTTTATTTTTTCAATCGCTAGGATTTTTCAATACTTCCGATATTTCCATACCAACTTACAGCTTCACAGCAGTTCATTTCACATGCAAAATGCACTAAAACTACCAAACAGTTTTGGAAAAGTGACCAAGGCATTAAAGAATGTGTCCCAGCGACTGTAGAACAAAAACCCTGTAGATCTCAGCAGAAATGAGAGTTATTTAATCTGAGTATGTGTAATGTGTCAGTCTTGTGTTTCCAAAATGTTTCTTCAGACAGTTCTTTTCTTTTACAGTTGTTTCTTAAACACAATGACTCTAACCTGTACAAACTTCATCTGTCTGCACCTTCATTATCATCATCATTATCATCAGGATGAATGAAATAAAGACACGCTGAAGGACAGTTTAGAGACACAACAATAGACGGAGAGAGAAACAGCGGGAGGAATCACTTAACATTCCCACATCAACAACATTTCTACTTCCCAATCCTTTATTTACAGTACGGCTTCAATTCCCAAGCTCCACTGTTTACCTCCAATAATAACATGGAACTATTAATCACAATCTCTCGCTTTTTACGGCATTTTCCTGTAAACTTCCACTCAGTGAGAACAAACAAAACACGTTCGGTCGCCATAGTATCAGAGCTGGGTTAAAGTCTTTCAGCATTTCTTCAAACTGTAAACAAAAAATGTGAAAGAGACGCGGTGCTGATGTGACCCAGACACCAGATCCTGACCAGGATCCACAGAGGTCAGAGGTCACCGTATTCAACATCTCCATCTAGTGTTATCCCTGTGTGTGTGTTTCTGCACAGCAACATCAGCTTTGGGAAAGTTATTAATCATCCGAAGCAGAATTAACTGTGCATGGGTCATAATGCACACGTCAAACACAGTCAATAATGTGTGTGAAAAGATCCACATGCCTTTAAATGTGTGGTTTATGGCGGACACACAGAATGTAAAGAACGGATTGACCATTTCTGCAGTTAGAGGAGAGAAGCACTGATGGGTTATACTCGAGGGAACAGATATGGCAATTACAGCTGTGAATGCTTTACTTATAGAAAGGAATATGGATGGAGGAAAGATTAGCGTTTGATGTACATATTGATAATTTGTTGAAGAAGCTTAGGCTAAAATTGGGTTCCCTTTCGAGGGAACTCCAACTGCGTCGAATGACACTTTGGGGGAAACGCCCCTCAGCGTAGCACCTCTGAAGTATGAATGAAACTGAGCCGATCTCTGATTGGTGCAACGTCATGACGTGATGTGTGACGGCACATAGGCGGAAGCTATAAAAGCAGCCGGCACACATAAGATGTCAGCTTTCTGTTCTTCAGCAAGCGCTATCTGTGACTGTTTGTCCTATTTATTGTTGTCTGTTACTGAGTGAACTGAATGAGTGAAATGGCGAGTGTGAGCTTCAGGAAGTGTGTGCATCCTTGCCCTCGCTACATCACGGGCGGGGACACACACCAACTGTGCACACATTGTTTGGGAATGCAGCACGCGCAGGCAGCTCTCGAGGGGGCTGCTTGCGAGGATTGTGAAAAGTTGACAATCCGTGTGCTGCGTTCCCGGCTGGCTATCTTTGATGAAGATGGTCAGCCTCGCGAGCCCCGTGGTGCGGGACCCGCGTCCGCTGAGGCGGCGCGGCGACGCTCTTCATGGGGCTCGCAAAAAGATCTGTCCGGGGATCTCGAGGCTGCCGAGGCACCTTCTCGGGATTCATCGGGCAATTCTGATGTCCTCGAGCCTCGCGCAGAAGCCCGCCCCGCGGCTTCTTCTGCGCGAGTCGAGGATCCGATGTTTGAGCTGTCTGCCTCCGAGGAGGTTGACTTGCTCAGCATCGAGGGCGGGGATTTCGGGGACGACTCGCCGCCCCATGTCCCCGCGTATGAGGAGCTGGTTGAGGTTGTTTCCCGTGCGGTGGCTCATTTAAATATCAGCTGGCCACAAGAGAGGCAGGAAGCGCAAACTAAAAGCAAACTGGATGAGCGCTTCCTGCAGCACAGGGAACAACCTCATCACCGGGGCTTGCCGTTCTTTCCCGATCTGCACAACGAGTTGTGTAGATCGTGGAAAAAACCACACTCTTCTCGTGTCTCCAATCCCCCTATTATTAATTATAGTAACATCATGGGGGCACGAGAGAACGGTTATGGGATGATGCCGCGCGTTGAACAGCCTTTGGCGAATTATTTATCGCCTGAGTCGGCATCATCCCTTAAAGCCCCGGTGCTGCCCACTAAGCCGTGTAGAGACACATCAGCGCTAGTGGGCAGGGCTTATATGGCTGCGGGTCGGGCTGGTGCGAGTCTTCACACCATGGCTATGCTCCAGGCGTACCAGGCCGACCTTCTTAAGGACATTGATGAGGGCGAGGGTCCAACTCCGGAAGATATTGCGGAGTTGAGGAAGGTCGCTGATTTGTCTCTCCGAGTCACCAAGGAGACGGCCCGCGCTGTCGGTCGCTCCATGGCAGCTATGGTGGTCTCGGAGAGGCATTTATGGTTAAATCTTACGGGCATCAGGGAGAAAGACAGGGCTTCCCTCCTTGATGCCCCGATTTCACCTTCTGGCCTGTTCGGCGACGCCGTTAATACCGTCGTCGACAGGTTTCAGGAGGCGAAAAGACAATCAGCGGCCTTCAAACAATATCTCCCTCGCCGCTCAGTGTCCAAGAAGTCTGCCCCCAGTGGGCAGCCGCAGCCACAGCCATCAGCCAGCTCCTCCGCCTATAGACAGGCTCAAAAACAGAGCGTCGTGTCTAGAGCCCCCCCTCAAGGAGCTTGGGGGCATAGACAGCGCTCTCAGGCGAAGCCTCAGCCTAAGCTGGGCGACCTGAGGGCCGTCCTGCAGGCTAAAAAGGCTTCGTCAAAGAGATCCTAGCTACTCTAGGATCTCTGCGGGCGGCCCCACCCATGGTGGAACGACCGAGGTCGTCTCCTTCACGGAGCCCGCAGGAAATCGATGTTGCTCTCCCGCCGTTAAACACGCTTCGGGACACATCGGTATCCAGCGAACGCAGGCTGCACTGTCCACCCCACAGGCTTGCGGTCAGGCAGCATTCGCGTCCGCCCATCGAGAATCGTTTTCGGTTCAGCCCTGCCGGGAATCTGCTTCAGGGGGCCAAGAACGAATCCCGATTAATACCCGAAGCCAGGCTCGAGAGCCTGGTTCCCTTGGTAAAATATTTCGATGCATGGAAATCTGGCGAATATTTCTCCTTGGGCCCTGCGCACCATTCAAAATGGGTACAGGCTGCAGTTCAGTTCCCGCCCACCCAGATTCAACGGGTGGTCTGGACTGTAGTCAACCCAGTGCAGGGTCGGGTATTGGAACAGGAAGTAAACTCCCTGCTGGCAAAGGAAGCTATAGATCGTATTCCTCCACCGGACAGGTAGTCCGGGTTTTACAGCCGCTACTTCATAGTTCCCAAGAAGGATGGGGGGTTGCGTCCAATAATAGATCTCAGGCACCTGAACCGTTCTCTGAGGAGATTCAGGTTCAAGATGCTCACTATTCCCATTATCGTGAGTCAAATTCAGTCCGAGGATTGGTTTGTCACGATAGATCTAAAGGACGCATACTTCCACATATCCATCCTTCCATCTCACAGGAAGTTCCTGAGGTTCGCTTTCGGGGGCGAAGCGTACCAATATCGGGTTCTTCCGTTCGGCCTAGCTCTCTCCCCTCGCACATTTACCAAATGTATGGATGCAGCTCTGGCACCGCTGAGGCTTCAGGGCATCAGGGTGCTCAATTATATCGACGACTGGCTGATTTTAGCGCAGTCACAGGAGCTGGCGGTTCGGCATCGAGATGTCGTCCTCGCCCACATCCAGAGCCTGGGGTTGAGACTCAACACGAAAAAGAGCGTGTTGACACCAGCCCAGAAAACTACGTTCCTGGGAGTGGTGTGGGACTCGGTCACGATGCGGGCACAATTGTCTCCCGCGTGGATCGAGTCCATCCTGACCACAGTGTCCAGGATAAGGCTAGGCCAAGCCATCACTGTGAAGCACTTCCAGAGAGTGTTGGGGCTCATGGCAGCAGCGTCCAGTGTCATTCCATTCGGCCTGCTGCACATGAGGGCCCTTCAGTGGTGGTTAAAAACCAAGGGGTTCTCCCCGAGGGGAAACCCGTTCCGCATGATCAGGGTTACGCGCAGATGCCTTCGTTCCCTATCTATGTGGAAGAAAGCTTGGTTTCTGTCCCAAGGGCCAGTGTTGGGAGCGTCATGTCGCCGGAGAACCGTTTCGACAGACGCCTCCCTCACGGGCTGGGGCGCGGTCATGGACGGCCGCTTTACGACAGGCCTATGGCAGGACCATCATGCCTCCTGGCACATAAACTGCCTGGAGATGTTGGCGGTGTTCCGAGCTCTGAGGAGCTTCCTGCCGGACCTCAAAGGTCATCATGTCCTTGTGAGGTCAGACAACATGTCGGTAGTGGCCTATATAAACCATCAGGGGGGTCTGAGGTCTCGCCCTCTATGCAGACTGGCGCATCAGATCCTCCTGTGGTCCCAGGGGAAGTTGTTGTCTCTAAAAGCAACATTCATCCCGGTGAGTCAAAATCAGGGAGCAGACATCCTGTCGAGACAGGGGCTGAGGCCCGGGGAGTGGAGACTCCACCCCGAGGTGGTGGAGTCAATAGCTCAGAGGTTCGGCCCAGTGGAAGTGGACTTGTTCGCGTCTCGAGAGACAACCCACTGTCCACTGTGGTTTTCCCTCACCCATCCAGCCCCGCTGGGGTTGGATGCCATGGTGCAGACGTGGCCGAGGCTACGTCTGTACGCTTTTCCCCCGATCGCTCTGCTCCCGGGAGTTTTAGAGAGAGTCCGTCGCGACGGGATCAGTCTACTGTTGGTAGCCCCGTTGTGGCCGGCCCGAGTATGGTTCTCCGACATAATTTTGCTCCTGGACGGCCCTCCATGGGAGATTCCCATCAGGAGGGACCTGCTGACACAGGCAGAGGGCTCAATATTTCACCCTCGGCCCGAGTTATGGAAACTGTGGGTCTGGCCCCTGAGGGGGCACAGTACCTAGAGGCCGGCCTATCAGCTGGAGTAGTGGAGACCATACTCAGCTCTAGAGCTCCATCCACGAGGAAATTGTACGGCCTAAAGTGGAACGTCTTCACCGTTTGGTGTAGGGAGCGTGAGGTGGACCCAGTTAACTGCCCAGTGGCTTCAGTGCTGGAGTTCCTCCAAGATCGCTTTTCCACTGGTCTTACCCCGTCCACACTCAAGGTGTACGTGGCTGCCATTGCGGCTTTCCACGCTCCTCTGAGTGATGGGCCTCTGGGGAGACACCAATTGGTCGTACGTTTCCTCCGTGGGGCTTGGAGGATGAGACCTGCGGCTCGTACCAGGGTTCCCACTTGGGACCTGGCAGTGGTTCTCGAAGGGCTGGCCGAGGCCCCCTTCGAGCCGCTGGAGTCGGCTGAGGCCAAGAACCTTTTGTTGAAGGTGGTCTTTTTGTTGGCCATTACTTCTCTGAGGAGGGTAGGAGATCTCCAGGCGCTCTCCATATCTAACGAGTGCCTGGAGTTTGCTCCAGGCAACATTAAGGCCATTCTTCACCCTAGGCCCGGCTATTTGCCTAAGGTGCCGTCCAGTGCGGCACGGCCTACGGTTCTGCAGGCTTTTCATCCTCCACCTCACGTGACGGCGAATGAAGAGAGACTTCACATGCTCTGCCCTGTCAGAGCACTGAGTATTTACATTCAGAGGTCCTCTTCATGGCGGAAGTCGGACCAGTTGCTGGTGTGTTTCGGGTCGCCCAGAAAGGGGCTTCCCGCCTCAAAGCAGACCATCAGCAACTGGATTGTCCAAGCGATTTCCACGGCCTATCAGGTGCGCGGTATGCCTTCACCTTTGGCCGTGAGGGCTCATTCTACCAGAGGCATGGCGTCCTCTAGAGCCCTTCTCGCGGGGGCCCCCATCCAGGAGGTCTGCGATGCAGCAGGATGGGCTACCCCTCATACCTTTATTAGGTTTTATAGTTTGGACATTCCGTCTACACCCGGCTCTCTTGTGCTCACGTCCTAAGTGTGCCTGTGAGCAGCTTCACACTAGGGCAGGCAGGGCGCGTTGTGGCGTAGTGGGTACTCGTTCCCCCAAAGTGTCATTCGACGCAGTTGGAGTTCCCTCGAAAGGGAACGTCCTCGGGTTACGACTGTAACCCTTGTTCCCTGAGAAGGGAACGAGAACTGCGTCCCTTGGCCACGCCTTCCCCTGCCTGGGAGCGCTTGCTTCATCACAGAAGCTGACATCTTATGTGTGCCGGCTGCTTTTATAGCTTCCGCCTATGTGCCGTCACACATCACGTCATGACGTTGCACCAATCAGAGATCGGCTCAGTTTCATTCATACTTCAGAGGCGCTACGCTGAGGGGCGTTTCCCCCAAAGTGTCATTCGACGCAGTTCTCGTTCCCTTGTCAGGGAACAAGGGTTACAGTCGTAACCCGAGGACGTTTCTTTTATCGTTTAAAAATTGTTTTCCTTACGAGGCCCGAAAGAAGAGAGTAGCAGAGTACAGTTTTATCTATAATTGATTACGGTGATATTTTATATATTCATGCTTCATCTCTACTTAGAAAATTAGTATTTCCTTTCTTTTTATGTTTCTTGGGCTTGGAATGAATTGCAAAATGAAGATGCACTTCCAACCTTGAGCACTTTTAAATGTCTCCTGCATAATTTGCAATTGTTTCTCTTGATTTGATTTGATTTGATTTGATTTATTTAATTTTGAATGTGTAAATTGTGGTATTGTCATTTTGTGATTCTTTTTGTGTGAAACTTTATATCTTGACCAGGACTCTCTGGAGGAAGGGATAGCAATATCTCAGTGTGATTATCCTGGATAAAGGATAATAAATAAAACCCAGTAATAAAATCTGTATAGAAAACTAGGAGTAAAACTATCGTGATTAAATGTTGTGGGTGGTTGCTAGGGCGTTGCTATGCGGTCACAGGTCTGATCTGCAATTACAAAAAAAATTAAATACAAGGGTTCACATACTTTTTCCACCCTGCATGGTTCATTAAATGCATGTAAACACATCCTGCTTTATTTGTGAATGCAGACCGTGTGATCAGATCACATTTCATGACCTATTTATGCCGAAATCCATAGTTTTTCCCGCGACCGCAGCTATTCTGGACATAAAAGCAGGGGATGAAAGGAGGCTCACGTTCAGATGATCACTAACAGTCGAGCACAAACGACCTGTGGTTCGTCAGTATGATGATATTTGCATGTTTACTTCATAACATCAGCGTGAAACACAAGCAAGTTCAGTTCATCAGAACACATCAGAGGAGCGCTTGATCCCGGGACTCGTGCACCTGATGCTTTACTGCCGCTGTGTGATGGACGACAGCACAGATGAATACAGTCGTATTATTAATGTAAGACTGACAGAACGATGGCGTGAGTTATGGCCGCCTTTAGTTCAGACTCGCCGTTTCATGAGGCCTTTTGCTGAAAGACATACATAAATGTCACTCGCAGTGACCATAAACTATTACACAGGCAATTGGTTAGAAGATTTCCTCTGTTATCTATCACGGTTATTTACTAGTGTTTCTTTGTGGGAGCTGGACTGTGTCTGCTGCATTATGAAGCGTGTGGTGTTTTCCAGGTGTTAGCGGGGCTTTTTCTGAGATGAAGACGCACCTAAAGCTCTATTACTATGATAATGAAGTGGAGGAAGCTCTGGGCCAAATGTAGAGCTCAGAAACGGCTTATTTAAATATCAAACCTGCACACACACACTGAGCGCAAACACAGGTACTGTTGAGGAGAGGGCTGTGTGACTCTCAGATGTTTCTCTTTCATACACTCTAAAAAATCTTGGGTTATTTTTTATACCAAAAAATCCTGAGTTGAGCCTTTTGGGTCATTTTTTTTTTTTGGGGGGGGGGGTATTTTGTCAGTGTTTGGATAGTTTTTGTGTTACCCAGATCCTGGGTCAGACATAACAGCCCAGTGTTTGGGTAGTTTTTGTGTTACCCAGATCCTGGGTTAGACATAACAGCCCAGTGTTTGGGTAGTTTTTGTGTTACCCAGATCCTGGGTCAGACATAACAACCCAGTGTTTGGGTAGTTTTTGTGTTACCCAGATCCTGGGTCAGACATAACAACCCAGTGTTTGGGTAGTTTTTGTGTTACCCAGAACCTGGGTCAGACATAACAGCCCAGTGTTTGAGTAGTTTTTGTGTTACCCAGATCCTGGGTCAGACATAACAACCCAGTGTTTGGGTAGTTTTTGTGTTACCCAGATCCTGGGTCAGACATAACAGCCCAGTGTTTGGGTAGTTTTTGTCTTACCCAGATCCTGGGTCAGACATAACAGCCCAGTGTTTGGGTAGTTTTTGTGTTACCCAGATCCTGGGTCAGACATAACAACCCAGTGTTTGGGTAGTTTTTGTGTTACCCAGATCCTGGGTCAGCAATAACAGCCCAGTGTTTGGGTAGTTTTTGTGTTACCCAGATCCTGGGTCAGACATAACAGCTCAGTGTTTGGGTAGTTTTTGTGTTACCCAGATCCTGGGTCAGACATAACAACCCAGTGTTTGGGTAGTTTTAGTGTTACCCAGATCCTGGGTCAGACATAACAACCCAGTGTTTGGGTAGTTTTTGTGTTACCCAGATCCTGGGTAAGACATAACAGCCCAGTGTTTGGGTAGTTTTTGTGTTACCCAGATCCTGGGTCAGACATAACAACCCAGTGTTTGGGTAGTTTTTGTGTTACCCAGATCCTGGGTCAGACATAACAGCCCAGTGTTTGGGTAGTTTTTGTGTTACCCAGATCCTGGGTCAGACATAACAACCCAGTGTTTGGGTAGTTTTTGTGTTACCCAGATCCTGGGTCAGACATAACAGCCCAGTGTTTGGGTAGTTTTTGTGTTACCCAGATCCTGGGTCAGACATAACAGACCAGTGTTTGGGTAGTTTTTGTGTTGCCCAGATCCTGGGTCAGACATAACAGCCCAGTGTTTGGGTAGTTTTTGTGTTATCCAGATTCTGGGTCAGATGTAACAACCCAGTGTTTGGGTAGTTTTTGTGTTACCCAGATCCTGGGTCAGACATAACAGCCCAGTGTTTGGGTAGTTTTTGTGTTACTTAGATCCTGGGTCAGACATAACAGACCAGTGTTTGGGTAGTTTTTGTGTTGCCCAGATCCTGGGTCAGACATAACAGCCCAGTGTTTGGGTAGTTTTTGTGTTATCCAGATTCTGGGTCAGATGTAACAACCCAGTGTTTGGGTAGTTTTTTAGTAACTCAGATTCTGGGTCCAACGTAACAACCTAATGTTTGGGTAGTGTTTATGTTACTCAGATCCAGAACAACCCAGTATTTGGGTAGTTTTTGTGTAAACTAGATCCTGGGTCCGACGTAACAACCTAATGTTTGGGTAGTTTTTGTGTTACTCAGATCCTGGGTCAGACGTAACAACCCAGTGTTTGGGTAGTTTTTGTGTAACCCAGATTCGGGGTCAGATGTAATAACCCAGTGATTGGGTAGTTTTTATGTTACCCAGATCCCGGGTCAGACGTAATAACCCAGGGGTTGAATTATTTATCGCAGACTTTTTGCGACCTCCTCAGGAGAAAGCAGTGCAGCTCTGTCAAATGATTCGTTATTGTGCTGTATATCGTTTAATTTTATGCAAAGGAACATATTTCCATCATGTGAAAAGACCAATGCGACACTCGCTTAGGTGACCATCACATGTTAGGATTTTTTTGCCAAATTTTATGATTTTATTCAAAAATATATAGAATATAAATTCTTAGAATGTTAAAATATGTTTTCATAAATGTACACTGATTGTTTATGGATAGGTTATGGAGTCACAGCATATTTCGGCTGCGAGTGAATCGCGTCTGGAGTTATAAGTTCCTCCGCTGAACACGACAGTGCAGGACAACAGAGATCGATCAATTACACTTGAATTACTTCTTAATGTTTAATTTTTTACTTACACGCGGAGTTGAGCACAAACACAGGTATCATTGAGGAGGTATCACAAACACAGGTATCACCTGTTAGGGTTAGGGTTAGGGTTAGCCATTTTTGAAAGTTGTGTACGGAAAAGCTTCTGTGGTCCCACCGTTAAAAAAATTTAACATGCTAGTCTTTTTGTCGTGATGTCGTGAAGCATCACAGATGCGACGTAGGTTGTCGCCCACTATGACACACTATACGAGATGATACGATCGAATCTTGCGTCCCGACGCCCGTTGTCGTTTACGAATCCCCACGACACCCTACGTCAAACGGATCGTGCCAAAATCGGGCTAAAATCGTGTAATCTGAACCAGGCATTACTCAAGCTTCATTTTCTGTTTTCTGACTAATCAACTTTCTCTCTTTTCCTCATATTATATTTTCTTTCCATTCTTCACTTCCTCATCCTTCTGCAAATTATCAACATATGATATTGCTGTGTTTATTATAAACGCTGCAGTTTTGTCGTCAGTCGCTTTAAATGCTCGAGCTCTTCAAAGCAGGATTGATTCTGATTGGCAGTCAAAGTTTTTATCGTTCATAAAATCACCCAAAAGGCTCAACCCAGGATTTAGGTAGAGAAAAATAACCCAAGATTTTTTAGAGTGTAATGCTGCGGTTTCTCTTATACAAAATAATGCAATAAAAACAGACTCAAACGAGGCACAATGAATGTGGAGAACAGCTCAGATCATTTGATGAGAAATGCATGTGAGAAACACATTTACTCTTCCTCTCATTGCCCTCGAATAGAAACAACTGAGATAATCTTGTGTGATCATTCATTTCCTAGCACTGTCCAAACAATAACCTTCATGCAAAATGCAACAGTCTGCTAGTGGACGAGCTTTGTGTGTGCGATCGATACTGGACACAGAGATCATGCATGAGCCCTCATGTCATCATTCACAAACACAGAATAAACTAATCGCACATCAAACTCTCAGAACGCCTCAGGACATCAGATCTGCGCTCTATATCACTGCCAAACACACAAAACACACACAATCAATCTCACACTGTTGAGAATCACTTTCAGTGAAACTCTCCCTCGATATGTATTAGTTTGAATACGATCTGATCATTTAATGAGTTGTTTTAATCGGAATACTAATTGCTGTTGAAGTACATGGGAGTGTATCTCGTTATGTAAATGAGTAATGATGTGATCGTGAATCTCCTGCAGTCATGTGATCATGTCAGGTGGGGTTTCTCATCTGTCCATGCTCTCTAGGAAAGCGCAATAGACACTGCTAACAAACTTAAGGTAAGACATGAATAGAAATATAAAACTGAAATGTGGCCTCATGATTAAATGCATCATTGAGTCAATATATAATAATACAGCCTGTTTGAAAACATTTGCAGAGACAGGACCTGGAAAAGCCTGTAAATTCATAAAATCTTACATGCTCATATAATGAGAATATGGAGGAAAAACAGCTCAATGTTATTCAGAGGCCCAAACTGAGCAAAAACATGCAATTTGGTGCAAATGCTGATATTTATATGGACAAAAAAACGAAATTTTGATGCTTGTAATGTAAATCAATGAGATCTTTATAACAGTATCGCAGACAAAAATGCATATCAATATGAGCCAATAATGTAAGTAAGATGATATTTAAATGCTCAGTTTTATGATCAAAGCTCTGTATTTTTAAAACATATGATGCAATGCAATACAATAATGATTGAGAGATGGAAAAATAAACCTTCATAAAAAACCTAATGATCATATTTGATTTATTTTTGATAATAAATTATGATGATAATCAATAAACCTACTTCAGTCCAGATGAAATATTACTAACAATATCAAAGTTATTATTGTGTTTACTTGATAAAATCAGTGCAGATTTGACAGATAGAGGAGATTGTGTGCGACAGGTTTATCAGATCATTTAGTGCCCTTAGAAGTGTGTAAAAATGAAGGTTCCTAAAGAGGGTTTTCACAGCAATGCCAAAGAAGAATCATTTTAGGTTCCCAAAACAACCTTTCAGTCAAAAGTTCTTGAAGTCCCCCTGTGGTGAAACTCCAGCTTTTAATGTTGTTAATATGTCTATGTGGTGTTTTTAATATGCTTTAACACAAACCATGTGTAAATTCATAAGTCGACAGCATTGCTGAGTATTTTCTCCTTAAAACTGCAGTGAACCAAAGACAGTCTCAGAAACACGCTTTGAAATCGCTGGTGTTTCTTACATCACAAACTACCTTGTAACCAATCAGATCAACGTGTGATCGTCAACGAGTGGATCTCTGAGTAAGTTAAAGGTGGCGGGGCTCATTTGCATATTCATAGAACCACGCATAATATCTCGTCCACTACATTCAAGATATTTTAAGACTTGAAGACATTTTTTTCAAGGAAAATATGTTATTTTGGTGATCAAAGATGAGTTTTAAGGGATAAAATTATTGACTACAGGGGGACTTCAAAAGAACCAATTTTTTGGCAGTATATCAAATATGAAAAGTCGTCCTTCCTTCAGATATTGATGTGGAATCAGGGGATCATTATTAGCGCTGGTGTAAATGATCTTTGTTCCTTCTATCTCGGTGTGTCAGCATCTTCACCTGCGCGTGCTTCAGATTTCAGAGGTGTGTGTGAATAACTGAGGCCTGTGAGACCCGCTCCGTCACTGTACCGGCATATCAAGCTAAAGCAGCAATAATTCTACTTCATTATGTCTATAGCAAAACCAATTAAACTGAAGAGTGGAGCAACTCGATCGCATCCTAATCCCTGATTACTGCCCTGACCTCGGGTGTGTGTGTGTGTGTGTGTGTTACACACTCTCTGCTCTCAGTGACCTCGGGTGTGTGTGTGTGTGTGTGTGTGTTACACACTCTCTGCTCTCAGTGACCTCGGGTGTGTGTGTTACACACTCTCTGCTCTCGCTGACCTCGGGTGTGTGTGTTACACACTCTCTGATCTCAGTGACCTCGGGTGTGTGTGTTACACACTCTCTGCTCTCAGTGACCTCGGGTGTGTGTGTTACACACTCTGCTCTCAGTGACCTCGGGTGTGTGTGTTACACACTCTCTGCTCTGTGACCTCGGGTGTGTGTGTTACACACTCTCTGCTCTTGCTGACCTCGGGTGTGTGTGTTACACACTCTCTGCTCTCGCTGACCTCGGGTGTGTGTGTGTTACACACTCTCTGCTCTAAGTGACCTCGGGTGTGTGTTACACACTCAATGCTCTCGCTGACCTCAGGTGTGTGTGTTACACACTCTCTGCTCTTGCTGACCTCGGTTGTGTGTGTTACACACTCTCTGCTCTCGCTGACCTCGGGTGTGTGTGTTACACACTCTCTGCTCTCGCTGACCTTGGGTGTGTGTGTTACACACTCTCTGCTCTCAGTGACCTCGGGTGTGTGTGTTACACACTCTCTGCTCTCGCTGACCTTGGGTGTGTGTGTTACACACTCTCTGCTCTCGCTGACCTCGGGTGTGTGTGTTACACACTCTCTGCTCTCGCTGACCTCAGTTGTGTGTGTTACACACTCATTGCTCTCAGTGACCTCGGGTGTGTGTGTTACACACTCTCTGCTCTCGCTGACCTCGGGTGTGTGTTACACACTCTCTGCTCTCGCTGACCTCAGGTGTGTGTGTTACACACTCACTGCTCTCGCTGACCTCGGGTATGTGTGTTACACACTCACTGCTCTCACTCACCTCGGGTGTGTGTGTTACACACTCACTGCTCTCACTGACCTTGGGTGTGTGTGTTACACACTCTCTGCTCTCGCTGACCTCGGGTGTGTGTGTTACACACTCTCTGCTCTCGCTGACCTCGGGTGTGTGTGTTACACACTCACTGCTCTCAGTGACCTCGGGTGTGTGTTACACACTCTCTGCTCTCGCTGACCTCGGTGTGTGTATTACACACTCACTGCTCTCACTGACCTTGGGTGTGTGTGTTACACACTCACTGCTCTCGCTGACCTCGGTGTGTGTTTTACATACTCACTGCTCTCAGTGACCTCGGGTGTGTGTGTTACACACTCACTACTCTCAGTGACATCGGGTGTGTGTGTTACACACTAACTGCTCTCAGTGACCTTGGGTGTGTGTGTTACACACTAACTGCTCTCAGTGACCTCGGGTGTGTGTGTTACATACTCACTGCTCTCAGTGACCTCGGGTGTGTGTGTTACACACTAACTGCTCTCAGTGACCTTGGGTGTGTGTGTTACACACTAACTGCTCTCAGTGACCTCGGGTGTGTGTGTTACATACTCACTGCTCTCAGTGACCTCGGGTGTGTGTGTTACACACTCACTGCTCTCAGTGACCTCGGGTGTGTGTGTTACACACTAACTGCTCTCAGTGACCTCGGGTGTGTGTGTTACACACTAACTGCTCTCAGTGACCTCGGGTGTGTGTGTTACACACTAACTGCTCTCAGTGACCTTGGGTGTGTGTGTTACACACTCTCTGCTCTCGCTGACCTCGGGTGTGTGTGTTACACACTCTCTGCTCTCAGTGACCTCGGGTGTGTGTGTTACACACTCACTACTCTCGCTGACCTTGGGTGTGTGTGTTACACACTCTCTGCTCTCGCTGACCTCAGGTGTGTGTGTTACACACTCACTGCTCTCGCTGACCTCAGGTGTGTGTGTGTTACACACTCTCTGCTCTGTGACCTCGGGTGTGTGTTACACACTCTCTGCTCTCACTGACCTCGGGTGTGTGTGTTACACACTCTCTGCTCTCGCTGACCTTGTGTGTGTGTGTGTGTGTGTGTGTGTGTGTTACACACGCTCTGCTCTCAGTGACCTCGGGTGTGTGTGTGTGTGTGTGTGTCACACACTCTCTGCTCTCAGTGACCTCGGGTGTGTGTGTTACACACTCTCTGCTCTCAGTGACCTCGGGTGTGTGTGTTACACACTCTCTGCTCTCGCTGACCTCGGGTGTGTGTGTTACACACTCTCTGCTCTCAGTGACCTCGGGTGTGTGTGTTACACACTCTCTGCTCTCAGTGACCTCGGGTGTGTGTGTTACACACTCTGCTCTCAGTGACCTCGGGTGTGTGTGTGTTACACACTCTCTGCTCTGTGACCTCGGGTGTGTGTGTTACACACTCTCTGCTCTTGCTGACCTCGGGTGTGTGTGTTACACACTCTCTGCTCTCGCTGACCTCGGGTGTGAGTGTTACACACTCACTGTTCTCAGTGACCTCGGGTGTGTGTGTTACACACTCTCTGCTCTCGCTGACCTTGGGTGTGTGTGTTACACACTCTCTGCTCTCGCTGACCTCGGGTGTGTGTGTGTTACACACTCTCTGCTCTCGCTGACCTCGGGTGTGTGTGTTACACACTCACTGCTCTCAGTGACCTCGGGTGTGTGTTACACACTCTCTGCTCTCGCTGACCTCGGGTGTGTGTATTACACACTCACTGCTCTCACTGACCTTGGGTGTGTGTGTTACACACTCACTGCTCTCTCTGACCTCGGTGTGTGTTTTACATACTCACTGCTCTCAGTGACCTCGGGTGTGTGTATTACACACTAACTGCTCTCAGTGACCTTGGGTGTGTGTGTTACACACTAACTGCTCTCAGTGACCTCGGGTGTGTGTGTTACATACTCACTGCTCTCAGTGACCTCGGGTGTGTGTGTTACACACTCACTACTCTCAGTGACCTCGGGTGTGTGTGTTACACACTAACTGCTCTCAGTGACCTCGGGTGTGTGTGTTACACACTAACTGCTCTCAGTGACCTTGGGTGTGTGTGTTACACACTCTCTGCTCTCGCTGACCTCGGGTGTGTGTGTTACACGCTCTCTGCTCTCAGTGACCTCGGGTGTGTGTGTTACACACTCACTGCTCTCGCTGACCTTGGGTGTGTGTGTTACACACTCTCTGCTCTCGCTGACCTCAGGTGTGTGTGTTACACACTCACTGCTCTCGCTGACCTCAGGTGTGTGTGTTACAAACTCACTGCTCTCAGTGACCTCGTGTGTGTGTGTTACACACTCTCTGCTCTCACTGACCTCGGGTGTGTGTGTTACACACTCTCTGCTCTCGCTGACCTCGGGTGTGAGTTACACACTCACTGCTCTCAGTAACCTCGGGTGTGTGTGTTACACACTCACTACTCTCAGTGACCTCGGGTGTGTGTATTACACACTAACTGCTCTCAGTGACCTTGGGTGTGTGTGTTACACACTAACTGCTCTCAGTGACCTCGGGTGTGTGTGTTACATACTCACTGCTCTCAGTGACCTCGGGTGTGTGTGTTACACACTCTCTGCTCTCGCTGACCTCGGGTGTGTGTTACACACTCACTGCTCTCAGTGACCTCGGGTGTGTGTGTTACACACTCACTACTCTCAGTGACCTCGGGTGTGTGTATTACACACTAACTGCTCTCAGTGACCTTGGGTGTGTGTGTTACACACTAACTGCTCTCAGTGACCTCGGGTGTGTGTGTTACATACTCACTGCTCTCAGTGACCTCGGGTGTGTGTGTTACACACTCACTGCTCTCAGTGACCTCGGGTGTGTGTGTTACACACTAACTGCTCTCAGTGACCTCGGGTGTGTGTGTTACACACTAACTGCTCTCAGTGACCTTGGGTGTGTGTGTTACACACTCTCTGCTCTCGCTGACCTCGGGTGTGTGTGTTACACGCTCTCTGCTCTCAGTGACCTCGGGTGTGTGTGTTACACACTCACTGCTCTCGCTGACCTTGGGTGTGTGTGTTACACACTCTCTGCTCTCGCTGACCTCAGGTGTGTGTGTTACACACTCACTGCTCTCGCTGACCTCAGGTGTGTGTGTTACAAACTCACTGCTCTCAGTGACCTCGTGTGTGTGTGTTACACACTCTCTGCTCTCACTGACCTCGGGTGTGTGTGTTACACACTCTCTGCTCTCGCTGACCTCGGGTGTGTGTTACACACTCACTGCTCTCAGTAACCTCGGGTGTGTGTGTTACACACTCACTACTCTCAGTGACCTCGGGTGTGTGTATTACACACTAACTGCTCTCAGTGACCTTGGGTGTGTGTGTTACACACTAACTGCTCTCAGTGACCTCGGGTGTGTGTGTTACATACTCACTGCTCTCAGTGACCTCGGGTGTGTGTGTTACACACTCACTACTCTCAGTGACCTCGGGTGTGTGTGTTACACACTAACTGCTCTCAGTGACCTCGGGTGTGTGTGTTACACACTAACTGCTCTCAGTGACCTTGGGTGTGTGTGTTACACACTCTCTGCTCTCGCTGACCTCGGGTGTGTGTGTTACACACTCTCTGCTCTCAGTGACCTCGGGTGTGTGTGTTACACACTCACTGCTCTCGCTGACCTTGGGTGTGTGTGTTACACACTCTCTGCTCTCGCTGACCTCAGGTGTGTGTGTTACACACTCACTGCTCTCGCTGACCTCAGGTGTGTGTGTTACAAACTCACTGCTCTCAGTGACCTCGTGTGTGTGTGTTACACACTCTCTGCTCTCACTGACCTCGGGTGTGTGTGTTACACACTCTCTGCTCTCGCTGACCTCGGGTGTGTGTTACACACTCACTGCTCTCAGTAACCTCGGGTGTGTGTGTTACACACTCACTGTCCTCGCTGACCTCGGGTGTGTGTGTTACACACTCTCTGCTCTCGCTGACCTCGGGTGTGTGTGTTACACACTAACTGCTCTCAGTGACCTCGGGTGTGTGTGTTACACACTCTCTGCTCTCGCTGACCTCGGGTGTGTGTGTTACACACTCTCTGCTCTCAGTGACCTCGGGTGTGTGTATTACACACTCACTGCTCTCGCTGACCTTGGGTGTGTGTGTTACACACTCTCTGCTCTCGCTGACCTCAGGTGTGTGTGTTACACACTCACTGCTCTCACTGACCTCAGGTGTTTGTGTTATACACTCTCTGCTCTCACTGACCTCGGGTGTGTGTGTTACACGCTCTCTGCTCTCAGTGACCTCGGGTGTGTGTGTTACACACTCACTGCTCTCGCTGACCTTGGGTGTGTGTGTTACACACTCTCTGCTCTCGCTGACCTCAGGTGTGTGTGTTACACACTCACTGCTCTCGCTGACCTCAGGTGTGTGTGTTACAAACTCACTGCTCTCAGTGACCTCGTGTGTGTGTGTTACACACTCTCTGCTCTCACTGACCTCGGGTGTGTGTGTTACACACTCTCTGCTCTCGCTGACCTCGGGTGTGAGTTACACACTCACTGCTCTCAGTAACCTCGGGTGTGTGTGTTACACACTCACTACTCTCAGTGACCTCGGGTGTGTGTATTACACACTAACTGCTCTCAGTGACCTTGGGTGTGTGTGTTACACACTAACTGCTCTCAGTGACCTCGGGTGTGTGTGTTACATACTCACTGCTCTCAGTGACCTCGGGTGTGTGTGTTACACACTCTCTGCTCTCGCTGACCTCGGGTGTGTGTTACACACTCACTGCTCTCAGTGACCTCGGGTGTGTGTGTTACACACTCACTACTCTCAGTGACCTCGGGTGTGTGTATTACACACTAACTGCTCTCAGTGACCTTGGGTGTGTGTGTTACACACTAACTGCTCTCAGTGACCTCGGGTGTGTGTGTTACATACTCACTGCTCTCAGTGACCTCGGGTGTGTGTGTTACACACTCACTACTCTCAGTGACCTCGGGTGTGTGTGTTACACACTAACTGCTCTCAGTGACCTCGGGTGTGTGTGTTACACACTAACTGCTCTCAGTGACCTTGGGTGTGTGTGTTACACACTCTCTGCTCTCGCTGACCTCGGGTGTGTGTGTTACACGCTCTCTGCTCTCAGTGACCTCGGGTGTGTGTGTTACACACTCACTGCTCTCGCTGACCTTGGGTGTGTGTGTTACACACTCTCTGCTCTCGCTGACCTCAGGTGTGTGTGTTACACACTCACTGCTCTCGCTGACCTCAGGTGTGTGTGTTACAAACTCACTGCTCTCAGTGACCTCGTGTGTGTGTGTTACACACTCTCTGCTCTCACTGACCTCGGGTGTGTGTGTTACACACTCTCTGCTCTCGCTGACCTCGGGTGTGTGTTACACACTCACTGCTCTCAGTAACCTCGGGTGTGTGTGTTACACACTCACTACTCTCAGTGACCTCGGGTGTGTGTATTACACACTAACTGCTCTCAGTGACCTTGGGTGTGTGTGTTACACACTAACTGCTCTCAGTGACCTCGGGTGTGTGTGTTACATACTCACTGCTCTCAGTGACCTCGGGTGTGTGTGTTACACACTCACTACTCTCAGTGACCTCGGGTGTGTGTGTTACACACTAACTGCTCTCAGTGACCTCGGGTGTGTGTGTTACACACTAACTGCTCTCAGTGACCTTGGGTGTGTGTGTTACACACTCTCTGCTCTCGCTGACCTCGGGTGTGTGTGTTACACACTCTCTGCTCTCAGTGACCTCGGGTGTGTGTGTTACACACTCACTGCTCTCGCTGACCTTGGGTGTGTGTGTTACACACTCTCTGCTCTCGCTGACCTCAGGTGTGTGTGTTACACACTCACTGCTCTCGCTGACCTCAGGTGTGTGTGTTACAAACTCACTGCTCTCAGTGACCTCGTGTGTGTGTGTTACACACTCTCTGCTCTCACTGACCTCGGGTGTGTGTGTTACACACTCTCTGCTCTCGCTGACCTCGGGTGTGTGTTACACACTCACTGCTCTCAGTAACCTCGGGTGTGTGTTACACACTCACTGTCCTCGCTGACCTCGGGTGTGTGTGTTACACACTCTCTGCTCTCGCTGACCTCGGGTGTGTGTGTTACACACTAACTGCTCTCAGTGACCTCGGGTGTGTGTGTTACACACTCTCTGCTCTCGCTGACCTCGGGTGTGTGTGTTACACACTCTCTGCTCTCAGTGACCTCGGGTGTGTGTATTACACACTCACTGCTCTCGCTGACCTTGGGTGTGTGTGTTACACACTCTCTGCTCTCGCTGACCTCAGGTGTGTGTGTTACACACTCACTGCTCTCACTGACCTCAGGTGTTTGTGTTATACACTCTCTGCTCTCACTGACCTCGGGTGTGTGTGTTACACACTCTCTGCTCTCGCTGACCTCGGGTGTGTGTTACACACTCACTGTCCTCGCTGACCTCGGCTGTGTGTGTTACACACTCACTGCTCTTGCTGACCTTGGGTGTGTGTGTTACACACTCTCTGCTCTCGCTGACCTCGGGTGTGTGTGTTACACACTCTCTGCTCTCGCTGATCTCGGGTGTTTGTGTTACACACTCTGTCAGAAGGGAACATGGGGAAGGATCCAGGCATCTTCATTGTGATATGGGATGTTGGGAAGTATTACAGCAGTGGTTTATTATATATGTGCTGATTAGTTGCATTATAAGTTTATAACATGTAAACATGTGTTTTGTACGTTCAGGCGTGGCTTTCGGAGTGTGTTAGTGTTCTCTCTGTCAACTACACTTCAAATAAACAGGTTCAGCTGACTTGAACAGAAGTTTCTCCATCGATTTGCTTGTGTTTTCTGTGAGTTTTAACAGCCAGACGTGCTGAACTTACAGTAGACAGTCACTCAACTCACACAACCTTAAACACACACCAGTTTACACAAGCACTTGCAGATAAACCACCGGGGCTAGTTGTCACACAGGGAAACTGAATAATATAGTAATAAACAAAATGGCTAATATAAATAATTTTAATTCTTTTTGATAACCTCTAATGCCACTGCTGCTTTTGACTTCCTCAGTTGTGTTTTTAAAACAGATTATTACTGATTTGAGACGACTCAACGCCGGTGATATGTTATGCCCTAAATTAATACATGATTAACTAACTGTATTTTTTTCTATGTACATTTCTGAAATGCACTTTCTTTAAAGCTGCTTTGAAACAATATGTATTGTGAAAAGCGCTATACAAATAAATTTGAATTGAATTGAATTGAATTTGACTGCACTGATACTATCGGATGAGAAGAATACTTGGTAACACTTTACAAAAAGGTTCATTAGTTAACATTAGTTAATGTAATAACTAACAAAGAGCAATACATTTGTTAGAGTATTTATTAATCTTTGTTAATGTTAGTTAATAAAAATCCTGTTGTTCATGTTTGTTCACAGTGCATTAACTAATGTTAACAAATAACAACCTTTGATTTGAATAATGTATTAGTAAATGTTGAAATTAAAATTAACTAAGATTAATCAATGCTGTAGAAGTCTTGTAAGACTAAGGTAGTTAAGTAATGTTAACTAATAAACCTTATTGTAAAGTGTTACTGAAAATTTGAATTGAACTGAATAGTAACATTATTGTCTTCAGTATTCAGTCTCATATTTGCATCATTGATTTTGTTATTTTCCTGTTTATTACTGTGAAGCTGCTCTGAAACATTCTGCATTGTATAAAGCGCTTTAGAAATAAAGCTGACCTGACTTTTCCATTTAGGCAAAATGAATTAATTCTTTTGTGTTTTCTAATTATGTTACTGAAAAATTATTAAAAATCTTATAATGCATTTTCAAAACTGACTTGCTGTAGATTGTGCGTTTTTTGTTTGTTTTAGTTTAGATTGAGGTATACTTCTTAAATCAGTGTCATAACTGGCAGATTCCCACTGTCACAACTTACCCCACAGAGTGTGACAACATGCCCCGGTCTGAGTGTGAGTGTGTGTGTGTGTTTTACACGCGAGAAGCAGGTGAAAGTGAATTTGGGTCTGACAGATTTTATAGAAAGTCTTTTAATCCTCTACTATGACAATGACTTTTAATATTTGCACTTCAGAAAGA
>JAPDVR010000011.1:1091666-1101666 GCA_026230005.1 Gila orcuttii
TTATGTTGTATTTATATGAGAGTTTGCGTTGGATAAATCTTCAGAGGTCAGACTCTCAGAATCCCGGGAAGCTCCGGCTCATAAACAGAAATCAAACACATTATGATTATGATTATGCCTGTGTGTTTTATGCTAAAGATGAGCTTATGTGATCAGCACACTTCCCTCTATATTCCAATATACTTTATTATAGAGTTTAATTGTGTATCTAGATATGAAGTGCTATCTTTCACACGCTGAAAAAACCAACAAAGAGTCTTTTATTCCGTCTGCGGTTCATCCCGTGCTATTAAAAGGTCTGAAATATCTCTGAAGATATTTTGCTCCTAATTGGAAATAATTAACTTTGCCATCTCGCAGGCTTCAAAGTTATATTGTTCCTTTATGTATCCGAGTAATTAATTTTTAATTTACCACTTGAATGCAAATTCTCATCCACAAATATTATTCATCATTTTTTTTACTGTGCCAAATACTGAAATATTTATAAGCGTGCCCACAAAAGGGTCCAGAAGAAAAGATTTTTGATATTTAATGGCAGTTTTGTGAGTTTTCTGTCCGCAGTGAAGATAGCGTGGAGTTTCTTCAGTCGTTACGAGCGCGAGAGTTCGTCAGTTTCCGCATTATCTTACTGGCCTGAAAATGTCACTTTGCTACAACATAATTCTTAGTATTTTCTTTGTTCTGTGCTGTTGATTAAAACGGGTTGTCGAGTGTAAAGATTCACCGACACACACAGAAGCTCCTGCTCCGTTTAAAAGCATCTCGGCTGCTGTGAATGAAACAGGTTTAGATGGTGATGTTCATTTAGTTTAATTCACATTTTTGCACGATTATGTAAAGTCTGAATACGTGCGTAAAACAGTTACGGCCTCAGGGTGTGTGTGTGTGTGTGTGTTTGAGACGGTGTGTGTGAGACAGTGTGTGTCTGTCTACAGGCTTTCATAAAAACCTAGGAAGGTTTTTTTTTTTTTTTTTTAAGTTTTGTTACAAGCTGTTCACAAAAAAGTGATTAATACATGAACATTCTTACATATAGCCGATTTAAAAGTAGGCTTTTTTATTTACATTGGAATATTTTGGGATAAATGTGACATGAGATTCACCCAGATTTGTGCTGTTCATTAACTTGAATTAAATCCATCAGTTAATCATTCATGTTCAATATGAAATATTCAGAATGTTTGTTAATTGTGAGACGCAGCACCAAATGCATCAGACTCATGTGTGTTTTAATATCTCATATGATACACACATGAGAAGTGTAGAGCTGCTTTGTCCCAGCTAACAAAAATACGTTCTATAAAGTCTTTGCTAACGTAGGTTATGAAAGCATTATTTCTGAATGTTAAAGTCATCATGAAAGGGAAGTTGTGCTGGTCTTTTCTCCTCTATTGTGTCGTATATAGAGTGAAACGCTTCAGGAACAAGAACAGATGTGGGCGGGGCTTGATTGTGTCTGTGGGGAATTGATTGGATGGTTGTGGTTTGCTATTGGCTGATCTCGTGTGAGTGATCATCACCCGCCCACATCATCAGAGAAGAGAAGAGATGCTGCAAGAGGAACTTATTCTGATTCAACATTATTAACACAACAATGATGTGCACTCATAAATCATTTACAATAAACACTGCAATATTCCAGGGATGCACCAATATGAACATTTTGGCCTGTGCAGCCAGTCCAGTTCTTCCACACCAAACTCCTCATCCATGTCTTTATGGACCTGCTTTGTGCACTGGTGCGCAGTCATGCTGGAACAGGAATGTCCCCAAACTCTTCCCACAAAGTTAGGAGCATGAAGCATTGACAGTTCCTTTCACTGAAAGAAACCCAACCCCTGAAAAACAACCCCACACCATAATCCCCCCTCCACCAAACTTTACACTTGGAACAATGCAGTCAGGCAAGTACCGTTCTCCTGGCAACCGCCAAACCCAGACTCGTCTATCGGATTGGCATTCCAGAGAACACGACTTCACTGCTCTAGAGTCCAGTGATGGTGCTTTACACCACTGCATCCCACGCTTTACACCACTGCACCCCACGCTTTACACCACTACTGCATCCCACGCTTTACACCACTGCATCCCACGCTTTACACCACTGCATCCCACGCTTTACACCACTGCATCCCACGCTTTACACCACTGCATCCCACGCTTTACACCACTACTGCATCCCACGCTTTACACCACTGCATCCCACGCTTTACACCACTGCATCCCACGCTTTACACCACTGCATCCCACGCTTTACACCACTGCACCCCACGCTTTACACCACTACTGCATCCCACGCTTTACACCACTGCATCCCACGCTTTACACCACTGCATCCCACGCTTTACACCACTACTGCATCCCACGCTTTACACCACTGCATCCCACGCTTTACACCACTGCATCCCACGCTTTACACCACTGCATCCCACGCTTTACACCACTGCATCCCACGCTTTACACCACTGCATCCCACACTTTACACCACTGCATCCCACACTTTACACCACTGTATCCCACGCTTTATACCACTGCATCCCACGCTTTACGCCACTGCATTCCATGCTTTACACCACTGCATCCCACGCTTTACTCCACTGCATCCCACGCTTTACACCACTGCATCCCACGCTTTACACCACTGCATCCCACATTTTACACCACTGCATCCCACGCTTTACACCACTGCATCCACACTTTACTACACTGCATTCCATGCTTTACACCACTGCATCCCACGCTTTAGACCACTGCATCCCACGCTTTACACCACTGCATCCCACGCTTTACACCACTGCATCCCACACTTTACACCACTGCATCCACACTTTACTACACTGCATTCCACGCTTTACACCACTGCATCCCACGCTTTAGGCCACTGCATCCCATGCTTTACACCACTGCATCCCACGCTTTACACCACTGCATCCCACACTTTACACCACTGCATCCCACGCTTTACACCACTGCATCCCACGCTTTACGCTTTACACCACTGCATCCCACGCTTTACACCACTGCATCCCACACTTTACACCACTGCATCCCACGCTTTACACCACTGCATCCCACGCTTTACACCACTGCATCCCAGACTTTACACCACTGCATCCCACGCTTTACACCACTGCATCCCACACTTTACACCACTGCATCCCACACTTTCACCACTGCATCCCACGCTTTGCATTGCACTTGGTGATGTAAGGCTTGGATACAGCTGCTCGGCCTAAAATTTTCCATAAAAATACGTCTCAGGTTACGTATGTAACCCTGGTTCCCTGAGAGGGAACGAGATGCTGCGTTGAGACACGGTGGGAACGCTCTGCGTGATTGCGTCGTGAAGCACGTGTATAATCAGTCCAATGGAAGAGCGAGACGTCATAGGCGGGTGACGTCATAGACCAGGAAGCTATAAAGCACACCAGAAAACAGACCGCGACAGCTTCTGAAAAGGCCTGAAGCAAGTCGATCAGGGCATGCAGGAAGTATGGCAGGAGAACGCAGCGTCTCGTTCCCTCTCAGGGAACCAGGGTTACATACGTAACCTGAGACGTTCCCTTTCAAGGGAACTCGAGCTGCGTTGAGACGCGGTGGGAACCCCATATCCACTACGCCATAATGAGAAATGCCCGTTCTGTGTGGAGTCCTTGCGCACACTAAGAAACAAGCAGCCTAGCCCCGGGAGTGGAGAGGTCTAGGTCGTAAAATCTGACAAATGTATGCGGTGAGGACCAGCCTGCCGCATTACAAATGTCCTGAAGGGAAACCCCCGAAATTAAAGCCTTAGAGGCAGCCATACTCCTAGTAGAATGGGCGCGGACAGCCATAGGTGAAGGCTGTCCGGCCGCTTCATAAGCAAGTGAGATAGCCTCAACTACCCACTTGCTCATTACCTGTCTCGATGCCGGGCAACCTTTCTTGGTTGAACTGAAGCAGACAAATAACTGCTCTGATCTAAGCCACAGGGCAGCTCTGTGAACGTAGGCATCCAAAGCCCTAACGGGACATAACAGATTGAGACTTTCCTGATCTGGGGTAATGAAAGGTGGAGGGCAAAAAGCCTGCAGCACAATAGGGCCCCCCACATTAGCGGGGACCTTAGGAATGTAACCCGGCCTAGGGTGTAAAAATGCTTTCACCATACCAGGTGCAAATTCCAGACATGAAGGAGCCACCGACAAGGCTTGCAGATCTCCAATTCTCTTGATAGAAGAAATAGCGAGAAGAAATAGAGTTTTTAGTGTAAGGAATTTCTCTGAAACCTCTTCAATAGGCTCGAAGGGAGCCAGGGCCAGACCCTCAAGTACAATGGCCAAATCCCAAGCCGGTGCTCTAGAGTGCAGTGCAGGCCTCAGCCTCAATGTACCACGAAGAAAACGAATAATAAGAGGATCTCTCCCAAGAGAAGAAGCCCCCAGAGGGGAGCGATAAGCAGATATAGCCGCTACGTACACCTTTAAGGTGGAGGGAGATAATCCAGCAGAGAAACGGTCTTGAAGGAAATCGAGAACTGTACCAACCGGGCAGTTAACAGGATTTAAAAAGCGTTCTCCACACCATGTAGAGAACAGTTTCCATTTCAATGAATATAGTTTCCTCGTGGAAGGAGCTCTGGATTGAAGGATGGTCTCAACGACCTCAGTCGAGAGACCAGATTCTAAGAGCTGGGCCCCCTCAGAGGCCAAGCCCACAGTTTCCACAACTCCGGGCGAGGGTGAAATATCGTGCCCCCTGCTTGAGATAACAAGTCCCTTCTGACAGGAATCTCCATGGGAGAGCCGTGAAGGAGGGACACTAGGTCCGAGAACCACACTCGGGTCGGCCAGTGCGGGGCTACTAATAGTAGATGAGCCCCTTCTTGGCGAACCCTCTCCAGAACTCCCGGAAGCAATGATATCGGGGGGGATGCGTACAGGTGCAGCATCGGCCACACCTGTACCATAGCGTCCAGTCCGAGAGGAGCTGGATATGTGAGGGAGAACCAAAGCTGACAATGGGTTGTATCGTAAGATGCGAAAAGATCTACCTGAGCTTGACCATAGTTCTCCCATAGGAGCTCCACCACCTCGGGGTGAAGTCTCCACTCCCCGGGCCTCAGCCCCTGCCTTGACAGGATATCTGCTCCCACATTCAAACACCCTGGAATATAAACTGCTCTGAGTGACAGTAATTTCCCCTGGGCCCATAGGAGGATCTGATGAGCCAGTTTGCATAATAATCGGGACCTCAGACCCCCTTGGTGGTTGATGTAAGAGACCACCGATGTGTTGTCTGTGCGGACAAGCACATGATGGCCTCTCAGGTCTGGCAGGAAGTATTTGAGAGCCTGAAATACCGCCATCATCTCTAGTCGGTTTATATGCCACGAAAGCTGATGGTCCTGCCAGACACCTGTCGCCGAGCGGCCACTCATGACCGCCCCCCCAGCCTGTGAGGGAAGCATCCGTCGATAGCGTTACGCGTCGACAAGAAGCCCCCAAAACTGGGCCTTAGGCACGTAGGCATTGCCGCGTAACCTTGATCGTGCGAAACGGATTTCCCCTCGGAGAAAACCCCTTGGTCCTGAGCCACCACTGCAGGGGTCTCATGTGCAGAAGGCCAAAAGTAATTACGTTGGACGCAGCTGCCATGAGACCCACCAGTCTCTGGAACTGTTTCACAGTGAGTGACTGGCCTAGTTTTACCATCTTTACGGCTGTGAGAATCACAGAAATACGTGCTGGAGACAATCGTGCTTGCATAGTTGTCGAATCCCACATCACCCCTAAAAAAGTGGTCCTCTGGGCTGGGAGGAGAACACTCTTCTTGGTGTTTAGCCGCAACCCCAACCTCTTTATGTGAGACAGAACGACATCTCGATGCCGAACTGCCAACTGCTCGGAACGAGCCAGGATCAACCAGTCGTCGATATAGTTTAATACGCGAATGCCCTGGAGTCTCAGAGGAGCCAGCGCTGCATCCACGCATTTCGTAAAGGTGCGGGGTGATAAACCTAGGCCGAATGGAAGGACCCGATATTGGTATGCTTCGCCCCCGAAAGCAAACCTCAGGAACTTCCTGTGATGAGGATGAATGGATACATGAAAGTAAGCGTCCTTCAAGTCTATTGTGACAAACCAGTCCGCGGACTGAATCTGTGATACAATCTGTTTGAGTGTAAGCATCTTGAACTTGAGTTTCTGAACTCTGCTGTTTAACTGACGCAGATCTAGAATAGGACGCAACCCCCCATCCTTCTTGGGAACGATGAAGTAACGGCTGTAAAACCCTGACTCTCTGCTGGGAGGAGAAACCCTTTCTATAGCCCCTTTTCGCAGAAGCGTCAGTACTTCTAGCTCCATGGCCCGAGCCTGCCTCGGGTCCACCACTGTGGGAAGGACCCCTTGAAATCTGGGCGGACGAGAACCGAACTGAATTCTGTAACCGTTTTCTATTATATGCAGGACCCACTGAGAAATATTTGGCAGTAGTTTCCACGCTGCCAGAAATTCTACTAAGGGGACCAGTCTCTCGAGACTGGCCTCGGGATTCGGTTGTACGGATATTTCGGTGCCCTGAAGCGGCGAACCGGCAGGGAACAACCGAACTGACCGTTCTACGATCCTCCTCGGAGAATCGTATGGGGACGCTGACACCTCGGTGCCCTGAAGCGGCGAACCGGCAGGGAACAACCGATGTGGCAGCGCTGCGACTCTCCTCAGAGAATCGCCCCCCAGAGGGTGCCGAGGATGAACGATTTCTCGAAAACGTCCCTCCTCGGAGGGGACCACCCTCAGAAGCCTGACGCCTTGGGCGTCAGGACTTCTTCTTAGCCCAAGCCTTCTAAGAGATGACAGTCCTCAGATCTTGCCTACCCCTAGCTGGCCTGGACTGCGACCGCCACCCAGGTTCCCCAGATTGTGGAGGAGCCCGAGTGGCGACGCTCTGTTTTTGATGCACTCTGTGCTGTGAGGAGCTTGTACTCGGACGAGACTGCTCGGATTTAATAATCATTTTCCGCCCAGCAGTCTCGGGGACATCGAAACGTCGAGGAAGAAACCTCTGGAACGCAGCCGATTGTTTTTTCGTTTCTTGAAACCTATCGACGACACAATTGATAGCGTCGCCGAACAAACTTGAAGGTGACAGTGGCGCGTCCAGAAGAACAGACCTATCTTTATCTTTTATATCAGACAGATTTAACCAAAGATGCCTATCCGTGGCCACCAGGGCTGCCATAGAACGGCCCACTGATTTGGCCGTCTCCTTAGTGGCCCGGAGAGACAGGTCTGTTGCGCGACGTTATTCTCGAATTGCGTCAGCGCTGACTTCCTCACGTTCATCGATATCCTTCAGCAGATCAGCCTGGTATGCCTGCAGTATAGACATAGTATGCAGACATGACGCAGCCTGACCTGCTGCCGAATAAGCTTTACCCACCAGCGAAGATGTAGATTTTAATGGCTTGGTGGGTAACGTCGGGGCTTTTAATGATGACGATGACTCGGGAGAGAGATAGCTCGCGAGCGTCTCTTCAGCCCAAGGCACCGTCAAATAACCATAGTCAGATGCACCCAAAACATTACTGTAGTTGGAAGTTTGTGGGTTAAATACTCTGAATGACGCCGGTTTATTCCACGATCTCGAAACCTCATTGTGGAGATCGGGAAAAAACGGGAGTCCCCGACGTGGAGGCTGTGTTATAGATGGTAGAAATCTTTCATCTAATAAACTTTTCTTAGAAACACTCTGAGAATCATCGGCTGGCCATTCAATATTTAATCTAGATACAGCACGAGATAAAACCTCCATAAGCTCCTCATCATTACTGGAGGCATGAGCTGGCGAAGACTCAAAATCCCCCATATCAACACTGACGACATCCAGATCCTCAGAACTGGATAGCCTCAGCAATGGTGCCCCAACCTGGGAAGGAGAAGGCGCAGCGCGGGCTCCTTCCTGGGCAGAGGCACCGGATCCAGCAGGTAAGGGTTGAGAAAGGGCTGGGCCCGTCTCAAGCCCCGCTACTAGATCCATATGCGAACCCCAAGATGAAAGCCTTCGCTGTGCCTCGGCAGCAGCGGGACCCGCACCTCGGGGAGCGCGAACCGAACCGTCCTCCTCAAAGAACGCCCGGCGAGAGCGGAGCGTCCTCACGGACAGCTTCTCGCAATGCTCACAGTCAGCTCCCTCGAGAACTGACTGGGCATGCTCCACTCCCAAACAAGCAACACAAAGCTGATGTGTGTCCCCACCCGTGATAAAACGAGGGCAAGGGACAACACAACGCTTGAATTCTTGTTTCGCCATAATATATATATATATATAGATAGATAATGTGCTTGTGACAGACAACAGTAAATAGACAAGGACAGTATACAGAGAGCGCTTGCTGAAGGCAACAGAAGCTGTCGCGGTCTGTTTTCTGGTGTGCTTTATAGCTTCCTGGTCTATGACGTCATCACCCGCCTATGACGTCTCGCTCTTCCATTGGACTGATTATACACGTGCTTCACGACGCAATCACGCAGAGCATTCCCACCGCGTCTCAACGCAGCTCGAGTTCCCTTGAAAGGGAACAAGATTTGTCCATTTCTTGGTGACTTTAAAGTAACATTCCAAACATTCCAAATCTCAAATTTTCTCTGAAACAAGTAATAACATTTAAAAAACCTTAGACGTCCAACTATTACGTTTAATAAAAAAAAACTTTCATGAACGATGTAGCCTATAGATAACTGTCGCGCTAACCTTAAAAAAATTATTTTAGACCAGATAATGAACGTCCTCATAATGTTATTGGAAAAACACGTTCCCTATTATCTGGAGCCGCGGAGAAACACACCTGACGTCTCATGTGATCGTCAGCAGAGGTCAGGTGTTGAGCGCAGGTGTGTCGATGCTGTTGTTCATGTTCTACATCTGACCTGGAATCAGTGCCAGAGGATCAGAGCTTCAGTGGACAGAGAGTCTGGGAAACCAGCAGGCCGGTCTCTCTCTCTCTCTCTCTCTCTGTCTCTGGCACACACTTCTCCCCGGAGCTGAATTACAATCCCAGCACTGCGAGTTTTAGCACGACAGGTGTTAATAGATCCAAAAACTAACCTCTCGCATTCACACGCACGCAGATGAAAGCACACGCACATTTCACACACACTCACTCACACACACACACTCACGCTCGAGCTGCTGGAGTCACAGGGCCACCTGTCTGTCCTGTCGTCCAGGTGGGCACCGGATAGAGTTTCGCGTCATAAACGCGTGTTTCTCCACTGTTATGGGAACAACAGATGCTTCCGTATCTCTGGAATATGAAATCATCTCTGGATCTGAGAAGCAGCAGACGGGTCAGACATGCAACAATCGTTCTCTCCTTATGTGTCTGTCTTTCAGTCAATGCTTAATATTTTACCATATTAAACTCTTATATTCATCCCAGCTCACAGGGAACGTTCTCTCAGCGTAATGAACAAACATTCTTCTAGTAACATTCCTTCAGAGTTATCTGGTCTTTAATAACATTAAAGCGCAAAAACATTATTTGGAACTTTTTTTTTTAAACATTTCAGTTGGATGTTTTTTTTTAAATGTTTCTACTTGTTTCAGAACGTTCAGAGAACATTCAAAAGTAACACTCCCATAATGTTTGAAGAATGATACAATGGAAAGTTTCTCTAATTTAAAGTATTTTTAAACATTTTAAAGACTGGATGTTTTCATCTTTCCGAGAACATTCAGAAATAACTTAATGGGAATGGTAGAAAAAAATATTTTTGTTAGCTGGGTTAGTGCTAAAAAGTATTACTTCGTTATTTGTTGCTTTGTATATAATGATACATTTTGGAGCACCTTTTGGCTTATGAATATGGTAATTCTTCATTAATGCGGTATATTTATTGGATTCTGGATGTAAAATCCCATATATTTTCTTCACAGAGAAACAGATATTTTTAACAATATCACACAACCACAGACCTGTTGTCTCGTGAGATTTTAAAATGATTATATACGC
>JAPDVR010000011.1:1111389-1128584 GCA_026230005.1 Gila orcuttii
TCTCTCTCTCTCTCTCTCTCTCCTCTCTCTCTCTCTCTCTCTCCTGATCAGTATTCCTGGTCTGTTAATTAGCGTTTGGAATATTCCGGCGTTACTTTCTGACAGGTGCAGTCGGTCTGCTGGGGTCCAAGACTCTGAGAGATTCGACATGAGAAAGATTCTCAAACACACACACACTGAACGTGTTAATTTCATCCCCCATCTGTTATTACATAATCACTGCCAATGTGTCTCAGCTAAAGACAGCAGAAAAAAACACTGAATACAGGGAGAGAGAGAGAGAGAGAGAGAGAGAGATAGACAGGGAGAGAGAGAGAGAGAGAGAGAGAGAGAGATAGAGAGGAGGAGAGAGAGAGAGAGAGATAGAGAGAGACAGAGAGAGAGGGAGGGTCTCTCCCTCCCTCTCTCTCTGTCTCTCTCTATCTCTCTCTCTCTCTCTCTAGAGATAGAGAGGGAGGGAGAGAGAGAGAGAGAGAGAGAGAGAGAGAGAGTGAGAGAGAGAGGGAGAGAGAGAGAGATGGAAAGAGAGAGTGAGAGAGAGAGGGAGAGGAGAGATAGAGAGGGAGAGAGAGAGAGAGAGAGAGACAGAGAGGAGAGAGAGAGTGAGAGAGAGAGAGAGACAGAGAGGGAGAGAGAGAGAGAGAGAGAGAGAGAGTGAGAGAGAGAGGAGAGGAGAGAGAGAGAGGGAAAGAGAGAGTGAGAGAGAGAGGGAGAGAGAGATAGAGAGGGAGAGAGAGAGACAGAGAGGGAGAGAGAGAGTGAGAGAGAGAGAGAGAGAGAGAGAGAGAGAGAGAGAGAGAGAGACAGAGAGGGAGAGAGAGGGAGGGAGAGAGAGAGAGAGAGAGAGAGAGAGAGAGGGAGAGAGAGAGTGAGAGAGAGAGGGAGAGATAGAGAGGGAGAGAGAGAGAGAGACAGAGAGGGAGAGAGAGAGAGAGAGCGCTCTGGTCAAGTGAAGGTCTTTATGATGCTTCAGTCTTATTTCTGTGATATTAAAATAAACTGCTTTAAAATTTCAATTTTACACATGAATACAATTCTAAAAACACAAGACAAAATAAGGTGAAAAAACGTAGAATTCACATCAAAACTGGATACTACGGAAGAGGATTAGGGCCTTCTCAAAATGTTGAGAATAAACTCATTATACTCGTTTATTTTCGATAAATTTTTTCTCAAAATAACGACTTTATTCTCTAAATTTAATGAGTTTATTCTCAACATTGTATTCGATTTTTTTTCTCTAATTTAACAAGTTTTTTCTCGAAACGACTTTATTCTATAAATTTAATGAGTTTATTTTCAACATTGAATTGCGACTTTTTTTAAAAATTTAACGAGTTTTTTTTCTCAAAACAATGATTATTCTCGAAATTTAATGAGTTTATCTCAACATTTTATTTCGACTTTTTTTCTCTAATTGAACTAGTTTTTTCTCGAAACGACTTTATTCTCGAAATTTAATAAGTTTATTCTCAACATTGTATTGCGACTTTTTTTTTAATTTAATGAGATTTTTTCTCGAAACGACTTTATTCTCAAAATTTAATGAGTTTATTCTCAACATTGTATTGCAAGTTTTTTTTTCTCAACAAACGACTATTCTCGAAATTTAATGAGTTTATTCTCAACATTGTATTTCAACTTTTTTTCTCTAAATTTAACAACTTTTTTCTCTAAATGACTTTATTCCCGAAATTTAATGAGTTTATTCTCAACATTGTATTTCGACTTTTTTTAACACGTTTTTTCTCTCGAAACAACGACTTTATTCTCAACATTGTATTTCGACTTTTTTCTAAAATTTAACACGTTTTTTTTCTCGAAACGACTTTATTCTCAGAATTTAATGAGTTTATTCACAACATTGTATTCCACTTTTTTTCTCGAAAATTAACGATTTTTTTCTTGAAAAACAACGAGTTTTTTCTCGAAACACGACGAATTTTTTCTCGAAACACGACGACTTTATTCTCAAAATGTAATGATTTTATTCCCAACATTGCGTTTTCAACTTTTTTTTCTAAATTAAAAAAAAAAATTCTCAAAACAACGACTTTATTCTCGAAATTTAATGAGTTTATTCCCAACATTGTGTTTCGACTCTCTTCTTGAAATTTAACGAGGTTAATCTTGCATTATAATTACTTTTTTTATTATTGCTTGGCCCTAATCCTCTTCCATAGGATACATTTTAGATATGATTTAGAAGAGAGAAAAAAGTTTGGGATTCTTTTAACTGTATTGGCAGTCAGAAGGTCACAGGTCAGCGATCTGAACCCGTATCAAACTAAATCAATCCTGCCGGGAGGCAGTGGATGTTGTTGCAGTAAGGTTGTAAATGTGTGTGAATTCCTTCCGAGGGACGTGAGCTCTTCCAGTGTGTCCCGACGTGGGAACGCTCGCTGTAATCGTTTGTTCAATTATTTTTCTTGGACGCTGCACCTGAACTGAAGCACAGACGGCTCGAGATCCACGTAAAGCGCTGAGCCCGCGGGGCCGGTCACGTGACCAGCGCTCAGCGCGAGCTAAGACTCGCCGTGACACTGACGAGGCTCTCGGGGAGTAATTTACACCGGATCCCTCGGCCTGTTTGACCTCCGCTTGACAAGCTCACAAAGCATTTTTGTCTGTTGTATTTTACCACCGGACAGATCAAACACCGTAACAGTCGTTTACAGAGGAAAGGAAACAGGAGGATGTTACCTACACACACACACACACACTTCTGAAGTGTTTAACATGTCATGCATAAATGCCTCAGATGTTCATAAACGGCATGAATCGCGGTGCTGTTGACCTGTTCACACTCAATTCCCTCATGGTTGACACACTTTTTAGAGGCTTTTCCATGCCGATTTTTCATTTTTCATGTGTCTGTTTAGTTGTGCATTTTATTTATTAATTATAGAATCATTCAGTCTCTACATTCTGAGCCATGTTGTAAAGTGGCAATAAACACAAACGATCACACATTAAATTATATGGTAATGCACAGAGCGGCACACATAAACAGCCGACAGTCAAATGAATGTTTTTACCCCAAATATTATTCATACTAAATATATGTTTATTTAAGATGTACATTTTATCATACAAGTTTTATGAAAAGCAGTAAGCTTTAAAATGAGTTTGCCATGGTTTTAGGTCCTAACCCCTTCATTCTTTGGCTAAAAACACACTTTATACGTGGAAAAATCACTGTAATGCACAGACAATCATGGGTTTATTGCTTGAAGTATCTTTGTAAACAATGTTACTATTTAAATATTATTAATTATAATGAATATTTACATTAATATTAATACTTTTATGTCTTATAATTTTAGAAAAAAAAGAAACTGACACTAGATGTTTTAGGTACTTAAATATACATTTTATTTTTATTATTTCTATTAATTATAAATCTGTTTATTTAAATCTGTTATTTAAATATATATTTTATTATTACTATTTAAATAAATATCATTGTTTATATATTTAAAAACAATAATATTATTTTAATTTAAATATGATACATTATTTTCTTTATAATTTTAGAGTAAACTGATAATATATTATATTAATTATTATTATATTTAAATATGTAATCATATAAATGTATATTTATTTATAATTACTATTTATATAACTATAACTGATTATATATACATTAATAATAATACATAATTTTAATTTAAATATGATTCAAATATATATATATATATAATTATATCATTTTAGAGCAAACTGAAACTAGCACTAAAATTAATATATGAATACAAGTATTTATTTTTATTATTTCTATAAATAATATATCAGATTCTTGTATAAAACACATGTATGTGTGTGTTCTTCAGAGGACAGATGAATGAGTCTCTGGATCTGCAGTAAATTATTCCTGTGGTCACGGAGAGCGACGCCCGCGGGGTAAAACAGGGAATCAGTGGGATGTGCAGCGGATGAGTGTCCGTCACCGGATCTGCTCCACTCACACACACACACACACACACACACACACACACACACACACACACACACACACACACACACACACACACACACACACACACACACACACACACACACACACACACACACACAAACACACACACACACACACACACACACACTGTTCCCAGCACTGCAGTGTCTAAATGAGGCGGATTAACTTAACTAGCTGTGTTAGGAAACAGCGCTCTGGATTAGAGCCAGTCGGAGCATTCATTCATGCAGCCACTGCAAACCCTTAAACCACATCACAGCTCACTGACACACACACACACACACACACACACACACACACACACACACACACACACACACACACACACACACACACACACACACACACACACTCTAACACTCACTCTCACTGACTCACACATAAACACACACTCACTCACTCACTCACTCACTCACACACACACACACTAGAGCCCGACCGATATGGATTTTTGGGGGCCGATGCCGATAAAAAAAAAGCCTGATACCGATATATCGGCCGATATTATTTATGTGTACAGTAGCAATATTATTTATGTGTATTATAGTACAGTATACCAGTCAAAAGTTTGGACACACTTTCCTATTGGTGTGTACAAACTTTTGATGGGTACTGTATATAGAATACACAGTATTTAAACAGAATAAATATATAAATGTTTTGCAATGATTACTCAAATGTGGTGATCAAACACTTGTGTGACAAAGATATGTAATGGAGGCAGGGGGAATGATAGAATGAGAATGATACATTTGAGCTGTAACCAAACTAGTTTGCATTGCATGTTATATTATATTATATTATATTATAAATACTGTTGCATAATCTTCACTAACGACTTTGTCTTTTAATTTAGTCACGTTATATAAAACAACTTGTATCAATAAATATATCAAAAGTGTCACTGACATTATCTTCTATTTTTAGTCTTAATTCCTCTAATCTCTACCAGTGGAGGAAGAACTCAGATCTTTTTACTAAAGTAAAATGTATAATATCATAATGAAAACGTTTTTAATTACATAATGTACAGACTTTTATACTATTTTAAATAAGTAGTAAGCAAAATGTACCTACTAAACGTGAAACTAGGCTACTCTTAATGCAAAATGGCCCTATATAAAGTGTTATAATTATATAAATTATTTAGGGATGCACCGAAATGAAAATTCTTGGCCGAAGCCGAATAATAATTAAACGTTTGGCCGAAGGCCGAAGGCCGAACACCGTTTTTTCCATTTATTTTGCCAATTTTTTCACCATTGCATTTAATTAAATAGTAAAAATATGCTTTTTACTATTTTGTCTTGCTTTTCAGAGAAAAAAAATCAAATTGCAAAAATACAATTTATTTAACACTGAATTTTTTGTAACATTGCAGCAGATATTATTTAAACAAAGCACAATATAACTTAAAATAAATAAATAAGTAAAATAAAAAATATATTTTTATTTGGCCATCTTTGAAGCCCCCCTTCTTGAATAGCCTATGTTAGGCCTATAACTGACTAAAGAAAGAATGTAACTAAAAAAGTGCATTGAAAAGTGCAAAAAAATATGGATGAACCCACAACAAATGAATAATTGTCCTAGACTTAAGCCTACTTTTGCGGTTTACATACACTTTATCGTGTGCGTTGACATGTTTGCATGGATTGCCTCAGATCGTTTCAATACAGCGCGCGCTCTCCGTGGCGATTAGCAGATAAGGAGTTGAGAACGACTGACATCTCTCTCTTTTCATACAGTCAGATTACATAAACAGAGAATATTTGTTTTCGTTTTGAATTAGATAATTTAAAAGTAGACAATTAAATGATTATGTCACGTTTCAGTATGTTTGAGTTATGTTCTGTGATCTTGTTTCCCCCTGTCTTTGTGATTTTGGTTTAGTCCTGTTAGTGTTTCCCGGTCTGTTTAATTAGTAATTCCCTTCACCTGTGTTCTGTTAATCATCCCATTAGTCCCTGTTCATTTAAGCCTTGTGTTTTCCCTCAGTGTTTGTTGGTCGTCGTCCGTGTATGGTTGTATGTTCTCTGAAGTCCTGGCATTTGTTCTTTTGTTCCTGTTTATTTCTGTAAGTTGAGTTTTGTTAATAAATCAACTATACTGCAGTGCCCATGTCCTCTTCTTCAGCTACCTGCACACTAACCTGACAGAACAACCAACCTTTAAAAGAAAAAACCTCCAGTGAAAGCTTCCAGTAGAAGATGGAGATAGATAAGCAGGCTTTTTTAGGAACCCGCAAAGCAATTTTCCGGGGGATTCGTGGAGGTCACAGGGGAAGATATGGGCGATATGGGTCTAGACAGCTTTTTCAATATCAACATCTCTGCGTCCAGCCCAATCCTCATCTCATTCGCCCTGTCGAGCAAGAGCCAGAGCCAGTCTTCGAGCAAGAGCCAGAGCCAGTCTTCGAGCAAGAGCCAGTCTTCGAGCAAGAGCAAGAGCCAGAGCCAGTCTTCGAGCAAGAGCCAGAGCCAGTCTTCGAACAAGAGCCAGAGCCAGTCTTCGAGCAAGAGCCAGAGCCCGTCGCCTGTTTGCCAGAACCGGAGCCAATCGCCTGCGCGCCAGAGACTGAATACGCCGCGCTTGGATCTGCTCATGAGGACACGGTACTGATTGTGGCTGTTCTATGTGTGTGGGCGGCACGCACATCAGCTCTGGCCCATGAGTCCAGTTCCGAGTCCCATGATGTGCTGGCCCCGTCCAGTTCCGAGTCCCATGATGTGCTGGTCCCGTCCAGTCCTGCGCCAGAGCCCGTTGATCCTGCGCCAGAGCCCACTGATCCTGCGCCAGAGCCCACTGATCCTGCGCCAGAGCCCACTGATCCTGCGCCAGAGCCCACTGATCCTGCGCCAGAGCCCGTTGATCCTGCGCCAGAGCCCGTTGATCCTGCGCCAGAGCCCACTGATCCTGCGCCAGAGCTCACTGATCCTGCGCCAGAGCCCACTGATCCTGCGCCAGAGCCCACTGATCCTGCGCCAGAGCCCACTGATCCTGCGCCAGAGCCCACTGATCCTGCGCCAGAGCCCACTGATCCTGCGCCAGAGCCCACTGATCCTGCGCCAGAGCCCACTGATCCTGCGCCAGAGCCCACTGATCCTGCGCCAGAGCCCACTGATCCTGCGCCAGAGCCCACTGATCCTGCGCCAGAGCCCACTGATCCTGCGCCAGAGCCCACTGATCCTGCGCCAGAGCCCACTGATCCTGCGCCAGAGCCCACTGATCCTGCGCCAGAGCCCACTGATCCTGCGCCAGAGCCCACTGATCCTGCGCCAGAGCCCACTGATCCTGCGCCAGAGCCCACTGATCCTGCGTCCAGTTCCGAGTCCCATGATGTGCTGGTCCCGTCCAGTCCTGCGCCAGAGCCCGTTGATCCTGCGCCAGAGCCCACTGATCCTGCGCCAGAGCCTCCTCCGCCGGTCCTGCCCAGCCCAAGACCCTCTTTGCTGCCGGATCCCCCCTTTCCTGTCACTGATCCTGCGCCAGAGCCCACTGATCCTGCGCCAGAGCCCACTGATCCTGCGCCAGAGCCCACTGATCCTGCGCCAGAGCCCACTGATCCTCCGCCGGTCCTGCCCAGCCCAAGACCCTCTTTGCTGCCGGATCCCCCCTTTCCTGTCATTTTCCCCATTAAAATTTTGGGGGGGCGCCCACCCGAAGGGTCTTCACCGCCATGGCCACCTGAAGAAATATCTCTGTAGTATAGGCTGACAGCAGAGAAATCAATTCAGTGAATTACACTGCGCAAATCAAAAGTAATAGTCTACTACCCACTGGATGAAGAAAGGTTGGCTCTCAACAGAACATATAATATTCATTTTATTTTATTTTTCGTGTTCGCATTTATGAGGAAAAAACGGACGTGACAAGCTCCGAAAGCGGCACTAAAGTGCTTTAAAACTTTCACATAGACCTCGAACAGAAAGCACAAAGCCTTTCATTAAAGTCAATTTCGTTTTGTATTAATTATATCTTAATATTAATCAATGTTTCATCAACCAAATGCCTGGATTTAATAAATAAGAAGTAAATATAACAGACAATAGATAATCTTGAAACGAAGGCGCCGGCGAGTGAACTGCAATTCGTCTCATAAATGAACCGAAACTCAGCGTATAGACCTGAGAAATATATCTATTGAAATGTCTACTTTTAAACATAACAAATCAAAACGAAAGACAAACTGCTCTCTGCTTATGTCATCCTTCTGAAATGTACATTTCTCTCTGGCGCCTTCAAAGATCGCGAGTCCGCATCCTCAACTTCATCTTTACAGCCCACAATGACTGAAAACACTTGTTATTAATAAACAATTAAAATGTCTCCTTGCTATATTTGATGTATTCATATAATTGCTTTTGCCAGTTCATTGTGACAGCTTTTAGGTGCTTTATTGGCAGCGCCACCCTTACATGAATCACCGCACGCCGCATTTTTTTTTTTTATATTCATTTATCGGCCAATATAAATGCCGATACCGATAGTTATGAAAATGCCTAATATCGGCCGATAATGTCGATATATCTGTCGGGCTCTAACACACACACACACACACTCACAGACACATTCACTCACTCACTCACTCACACAATCACTCACTCACTCACTCACACACACACACACACACACACACACACTCACTCAATCACTCACTCACTCATTCACACACACACACACACACACACTTACTCATTTACACACACACACACTCACTCACTCACTCAATCACTCACACACTCACTGACTCACACACACTCACTCACACAATCACTGACAAACACACACACACACTCTAACACTCACTCTCACTCACTCACTCACTCACTCACTGACTCACACACACACACACACACACACACACACTCTAACACTCACTCTCACTGACTCACACATAAACACTCATTCACACACACGCACACACTCACTCACTCACACACTCACTCACACTTACTCATTTACACACACACACACACTCACTCACAGACACTCACTCACACACACACTCACTCACACAATCACTGACACACACACACACACACTCTAACACTCACTCTCACTCACTCACTCACTGACTCACACACACACACACTCTAACACTCACTCTCACTGACTCACACATAAACACACACTCACTATCTCACTCACTCACTCACACACACACACACACACACGCTCACTCACCACACACTCACACACACACACACACACTCACTCACTCACTCACTCACTCACACACTCACTCACACATACTCTAACACTCACTCACTCACACACACTCACTCACTCACTCACTCACACACACTCACTCATTCACACACACACACACACACACACACACACACACTCACTCACTCACTCACTCACACGCGGCTCAGATTCACGTATGTAGTGAGATCCACGGGTCACATGACTGGTCACATGACTGCATGTGTATAGGAGACTCGTGTACTACGACCACAGCACTGAAACATCATCAAACAGACTCACTTACTAACCTTATATTTCTCATCGTGGCAGAAACACACGATCAGAAGCTCAGAAGTTCATCGGCAGTCGCACAGCTGAAAGAACCAATCAGACACAGTGCAACTCAATTATAAACATTTCTACTCAATATTTCATGTTGCAACTGTTTTAAATGATATCCCTATGAAACTGAACATATAAAACGTCTCGGGTTACAACTGTAACCCTTGTTCCCCGAGAAGGGAATGAGACACTGCGTCGTCGTCGTGACAACACTATGGGGAACGCCCTTAGCGTAACGCTTCTGAAGTATGAATGAAATCTGTCCAATCCTGATTGGTGCTGCGTCATGACGTAGTAGATGACGGCACAACCGGAAGATACAAAGGGACGCTGGCACACACACACATTAGCTCCTTTGCGATGAAGCAAGCGCTCTGCCCGTGATAGGTGTGGCGACGAGACGCAGTGTCTCGTTCCCTTCTCGGGGAACAAGGGTTACAGTCGTAACCCGAGACGTCGTGACGACACTATGGGGAACGTAATACCCACTATGCCACACCGTAATTACGCCCGCCCTGGTGTGAAGCTGGGAGACCAGGCACACTTAGGACGCGAGCACTCTGGCGCCAGGCGTCAAGGGGAGTTGCAGACTGTAAAAACGTATGAAGGTGTGCGGGGTGGCCCACCCGGCCGCCTCGCAGATCTCCTGAAGCGAGACGCCAGAAAGGAGGGCCACCGAGGAGGCCATGCTCCTGGTGGAATTCGCCCTCACGGCCATAGGTGAAGGCAAATTGCGCACCTGATAAGCCGTGGCTATAGCCTGGACAATCCAATTACTTATTGTCTGTTTAGATGCAGGCAGCCCTTTCTTGGGTGATCCAAAGCACACCAAAAACTGGTCTGACTTCCTCCACTGAGAAGACTTCTCCAAATAAACTCTTAGGGCTCTGACTGGGCAGAGCAGGTGAAGTCTCCCCTCTTCCGCCGTCCCATGAGGTGGAGGGTGGAAGGCCTGAAGAACCACTGACCGTGCCGCACTAGACGACTTGGGCACATAGCCCGGCCTAGGATGTAAGATGGCCTTAACACCGCCAGGGGCAAACTCCAGGCAAGTTGGTGTTATAGCCAAGGCCTGGAGATCCCCCACTCTCCTCAGAGAGGTGATGGCAAGGAGAAAGGCCACCTTGAAGGTCAGGTTCTTTGCCTCAGCCGACTCCAGTGATTCAAATGGAGCCTCAGCCAACCCTTCTAGAACCACCGCCAGGTCCCAAGTTGGGACTCTGGAGTGAGCCGCAGGCCTCATCCTCCGAGCCCCATGGAGGAAACGTACAACCATATGGTGCTTTCCCAAAGGCCCAGCACCTATAGGCGAGTGGAAAGCCACAATGGCAGCCACATACACCTTAAGTGTGGACGGGGTAAGACCGGCGGAGAAACGATCTTGGAGGAACTCCAGCACTGAAGCCACTGGGCAGTTAACTAGGTCCACCTCACACTCTCTACACCTATGTGGAAAATACATTCCACTTTAGGCTGTACAGTCTCCTGGTGGAAGGAGCCCTGGAGCTGAGTAGGGTCTCGACAACATCTGCTGACAGGCCAGCCTCCAGGTACCGAGCCCCCTCAGGGGCCAGACCCAGAGGTTCGACAGCTCTGGCCGGGGGTGAAATATTGTGCCCCCTGCCTGAGACAGCAGTTCCCTCCTCAGAGGGACCTGTCACGGGAGGCCGTCTAGCAGTGCTACAATGTCCCAGAACCATATCCGGGTCGGCCAGCGGGGTGGGCCGCTGGATAGGCTGATCCCTTCCCGGCGGACCCGCTCCAAGACTCCCGGGAGCAGAGCGATCGGGGGAAATGTGTACAGACGGAGCCTCGGCCATGTCTGTGTCATAGCGTCCAGCCCCAGCGGAGCTGGATACCTGAGAGAGAACCACAGTGAACAGTGGGACGTCTCTTGAGACGCGAACAGATCCACTTCCACTGGGCCGAATCTCACGCACATGGCCTCCACCACCTCGGGGTGGAGTCGCCACTCCCCGGGCCTCAGCCCCTGCCTCGACAGGACGTCTGCTTCCTGATTTTGGATCCCGGGGACATACATTGCTCTGAGAGACGACAGTTTCCTCTGGGACCACAGAAGGATCTGGTGTGCCAGTCTGCATAGAGGGCGCGACCTCAGACCCCCCTGATGATTCAGATACGCGACTACAGAAGTGTTGTCCGAGCGTATCAGGACATGGTGGCCGCGGAGGTCCGGGAAAAAACTCCGCAGAGCTTTGTAGACCGCCAGCATTTCCAGGCGAATTGATGTGCCAGGAAAAATGCCGGGTCTCCCATAGACCTTTCGCAAAGCGGCCGTCCATGACCGCGCCCCAACCAGTGAGAGAGGCATCTGTTGAAACGATTTTCCGGCAACATGATGCTCCCAGCACCGGTCCTTGGGACAGGAACCAAGGTTTCCTCCATATGAAAAGGGAAAGAAGGCATCTGCGCGTTACCCTGATCATACGGAACGGATTTCCCCTCGGGGAAAACCCCTTGGCTCTCAACCACCACTGTAGGGGTCTCATGTGTAGCAGGCCAAAAGGTATGATGTTGGACGCTGCTGCCATGAGCCCCAGCAGTCTCTGAAACTGCTTCACAGTGAGGTTGTGGCCTAGCTTCAATCTGGAGACCATCGCCAGTATGGACTCCACGCGCGCAGGAGACATCTGTGCCCGCATCGTCGTGGAATTCCACACAACTCCCAGGAACGTAGTCCTCTGGCAGGGCGTCAACACACTCTTTTTTGTGTTGAGTCTCAACCCCAGACTCTGGATGTGGGCGAGGACGACATCTCGATGCCGAATCGCCAGCTCTCGCGACTGGGCCAGAATCAGCCAGTCGTCGATGTAATTGAGCACCCTGACGCCCTCGAGCCTCAGGGGTGCTAGAGCTGCATCCATGCATTTTGTAAAAGTGCGAGGGGAGAGAGCTAGACCGAACAGAAGAACCCGATATTGGAACGCTTCGCCCCCGAAAGCGAACCTCAGGATCTTCCTGTGACATGGAAGGATGGATATATGGAAGTATGCGTCCTTCAGATCTAACGTGACGAACCAGTCCTTGAACTGGATCTGACTCACGATGGCTGGAATTGCGAGCATCTTGAACCTGAACCTCCTCAGAGAACGATTCAAGTGCCTGAGGTCTATTACTGGACGCAACCCCCCATCCTTCTTGGGAACTATGAAGTACCGGCTGTAGAACCCGGACTCCCTGTCTGGCAGAGGAACACATTCTATGGCCTCCTTGACCAACAGGGATTGAACTTCCTGTTCCATAACCCGAACCTGCTCTGGGCCGACCACAGTCCAGACCACCCCGTTGAACTTTGGGGAGGGGAGCTGAACTGCAGCCTGTAACCCAGCTCTACAGTACGCAGGGCCCACGCAGATATATTCGGAAGGCATGACCATGCGCCGAGATAATCTACTAAGGGAACCAGCCTCTCGAGGCTGGCCTCGGGTGTTACCCAAGACTCGTTCCCGACCCCCTGAAGCGGCTGGCCGGCAGGGAGCGGTCGACAACGATTTTGGGTGGGCGGACGCGTTCGCTGTCCAGCCGCAGGTCTTACTAGGTCTTACCGCAGAGCTTACGTGCGTACGCGGGAAATCAGCGTGGCCCGAAGCGTACTGGCCGGCGGGAACACAGCACTGATTTCCCGAGAGCTCCGGGGGGGAAGCGACCTCGATCGCTCCGCCCCGGGGGGGACAGCTCTCAGCGGTCCGGCTGCTCGAGCCTGGCTTCGGGTATCAATACCTCGTTCTCGACCCCCTGAAGCGGATCTCCGGCAGGGTTCGACCGAAAACGATTCTCGATGGGCGGACGCGATTGCTGCCTAGCCGCAAGCCTGTGGGGCAGACAGAGCAGTGTGCGTTCGCTGGAAACCGATGTGTCCCGAAGCGCACTTAACGGCGGGATACAGACATCGACTTCCTGAGGGCTTCCCTGAGGGGAGGCTCTTTCGGTTTCGCTCTCGACACCCTGAAGCGGAGGACCGGCAGGGAATAATCAAAAACCGTTTCTGATGGGCAAACACGAGCACTGCCTGGCCGCAAGCCCTTGGGGCGGCAGACAGAGCAGCGTGCGTTCGCTGCTCATCATTTTAATTCCTCAGAATTAAATGCAGTCATAAACACTGTATAAGTGAAACACGGTCTGAATGGTAGGCTGAATTAAAATGTCTAACTTAATATAATATTCATTTATAATATTATCAGATAATATTCCATCATTTTAATTTCTTAAAATTAAATGCAGCCATAATACCAAACAATACTGTTTGTGTTATACGGTCTCTAATCTTACAATATATTTGGCTTTCATCCCTCAAGAAGAAAGTCAACAGGTGCGAGGCTGAAATATCCGACAGCGCACGGATATACGCGTCGAGATATTTCTCAATGAACAGCTGCCAGCACCCTCAGGAGCTGACTGTGAATGCCTCGCACCCAAACAGTATTATTTCACAGATCGCATGTGTCCCTTTCATTGCAGACCCGTACTCTACGCGCTGCCTCGGCAAACGCGAGATTCGAGTCATTCACAATATATTTGGTTTTCATCTCTCGAGAAGAAAATCAACGAGGGCGAGGCTGAAACATCCAAAAACGCACGGCTGTGCGCGTCGAGATGTTTCTCAATGAACACAGCCAGCACCCTCAGGAGCTGACTGTTCGTGCCTCGCACACACACAGAATCTTTATTGCAAAGCAGACCCGTAATCTACGCACTGCCTCAACAAAGCGAGATCCTAGTCACAGAATCTTTATTGCAGAGTAGACCCGTAATCAACGCGCTGCCTCGGCAAACGCGAGATCCGAGCCACTATAGATTCTATATTGCAATGCAGCTTATTTAGGACAATTCTTATGGGACAAACAACACCAAATAGGACAGACAGTTTGACACAGAGCGCTTGCTGAAGAGCAAAAAGCTAATGTGTGTGTGTGCCGGCGTCCCTTTGTATCTTCCGGTTGTGCTGTCATCTACTACGTCATGACGCAGCACCAATCAGGATTGGACAGATTTCATTCATTCATTCACTTCAGATGCGTTAAGCTAAGGGCGTTCCCCATAGTGTCATCACGACGATGACGCAGTGCGAGTTCCCTCGAAGGGGAACGCCTCAAGACTGGAACAATGTTCCTGAATAGAAATATTCAGAAATATTCATTGACTGTTGAATAATGTCTGTTTTCAGACAGGTTTCCTGAACACTAGTCCCGCCCCAAAACTCACCTGATTGGTGGAGTCAGAAGTCATGATTGAGCGTCACAGATGATGCGTTCTGGTCATCTGGCTGAAACGAGAACGAGAACCTTTTCTACAAAATATTCAACAAGATTTAAAACTGTACAAAATGAATAAAGAATGAGCATCTGTGTTTTTATTCAATTTATGAAGATGCTATACATTCAAGCGTTGTATATTCTATCACAATCATACAATATGCAGTATGTTCTACATACAACTTTTTAAATGATTGATTCAAATATTAGCACAAAAACATTATTTATACATCATTCATGGAGCGTTGTTTCTAGTTGATGTTTGTCTAACGTTTTTTTAAATGTAACGTTATTTTAAATGTAACGTTTTTTAAATGTAACGTTTTTTAAATGTTACATATTTTTAAATGTAACGTATTTTAAATGTAACGTATTTTAAATGTAACTACTTGTTTCAGAACGTTCAGAGAACATTCAAAAGTAACATTCCATAATATTTGAAGAATGATACAATGAAATGTTCCATTAACGTTCAAATAACAAAAAAAAAAAACAAAAACAAAAAAAAAGAGTTTAAAACAATAAAACGTTCAGGGAACAATCAGAAATAAATAACGTCTAAATAACTTAATGGGAATATTAGCAGAACATTTTTAGAACATAATTTTGTGAACTGAGTGACAAAGTTGAACAGTGAATATAAATGGGGTGGTGATGGCGCAGTGGATAAGACACATGCCTTTGGTGTGAGAGACCCGGGTTCGAATCCACTGTGAGACACCAATGTGTCCCTGAGCAAGACACTTAACTCCTAGTTGCTCCAGAGGCGTGCGACCTCTAAAACATAGCAATTGTAAGTCGCTTTGGATAAAAGCGTCAGCTAAATGAATAAATGTAAATGACATCACCATCGAGAATATTCTGCAGTAACTCACAGAGTTTTATCATATGTATTTTAAAGTGATTTGATCTCAAACTAAAGTCCCTGGCTGTTGATTATCTCTCTAAGCGGGAGAACATGAAAAGATTATCTTTTCTCATATTTTGTAAAGCGAAATCTTTTCAGTGTGCTCAGAGTCTGTGATGTGTGTGTGTGCGTGTGTGTGTGTGTGTGTGAGAGAGAGAGAGAGAGTGTGTGTGTGTGTGTGTGTGTGTGAGAGAGAGAGTGTGTGTGTGTGTGTGTTTGTGTGTGTGTGTGTGCTGAGGGGAACACACCATTCAATTGTGTATGTCAAGGCCTCTATTCCTCAAATCTAATGTAGTGTCTCTCTCTCTCTCTCTCTCTCTCTCTCTCTCTCTCTCTCTCTCTCTCATGCTCCAACTGTTTTCTACTAACTTAAGTATCTGTCAGCTATAAAACACACAGAAAGAGTCCATCACAAACTCTCGTTCCTCAATCCTCCAGGGTTGGGAATTCCGGCTCTCTCCGTCTCTATCCAGAGCTGAGCACTGACAGGCCGGCGAACCGGGGCGAGCGAGGCGAGCGGGGCGAGCGAGGCGAGAAGCTCTCTTATCAGGGGCTCACAGTCTGAAAACAAGAGAGAAACCTCTCAAAACAGGGAAAACACATCGTTCCAACTTACAAATCAGTCCGCAGAGGTCTGGAAGAGAGAGGAGCGCGCACACACACACACACACGGGCTAACGAGAGACCGGAGCGCTTTACATCATGACACTGAGTCCCATGCGCTGGCTATCACCATTATATATTTACTATATGCAGAATACATGTATTAAACATAAACCACACTGGACTTTGCATTCAAAAATATATTTACAAAAGTAGTTTATCATCTTGTTTAGTTGTTTATCAAATTGACACAATACTGATTTATTTTTTATTGTAACTGATTTGAATTTTCACTTGTTTTTGTTGTCAGAAATCCCCGTTTCAATTTGATGGGATCATTTGAATTCTGCTTTGAAAATAACAACAACAAAAAATCTATTTCTGCTAGAATTAAAGGCTACCAATTATGTTATTATTTTTTACAGAATTATAAAAGAGATAAAAGTAGTTTTTTTTTATCGTTTAGTTATTTATCAAATTGACACAATACTGATTTATTTTTTATTTGACCGATTTGAATGTCCCTATTTCAATTCCATTGACAGCCAATAAAAACAACAAAAATAAAATTCTACTACTATTGAAATTAAATGATTGAAATTATAATTGTTAGGCACTATATATAAACGAATGAAAACCTGATATCCCGTGTGTATACGGACCCGTCTCGTACACTAGATGAAGGTGAAGGTGCGATTCAGACAAAAAATCTCTATTATGAATTTTTAAAGCCAGACAAGTCATTTTATGGAGTAAGACACACGCCTGCGCACATATATACTCAAACACTCATATCTATAGACTAAACACGTGATCCGCATGTGCGCCGTCAGCGTTTCACAGATTCACGTTTCTGAAGTTTACACGGAGATGATCACGCTTTTCAACATTTCTC
>JAPDVR010000011.1:1128684-1138684 GCA_026230005.1 Gila orcuttii
GTGCAAAGACTAAATCAAACCCTACTTACAAAAACAAAAAAAATCAATAATCAATAAATAAAAGGTAAAGCAACGTTTTTCGCCCATCATTTCTGAACCGGAACATGCTTGACCTTTCAGCGTGATTACGTAATGTGTGTCGCATCACAGCTCGTGCAAGACCAGCATTAGTGATTATAAGTATATAAATGTTTATTTAGTTATAAATGTGCGCTGGTTTGTCTAGATCAGACTCTTATTCCTCGGCTGGATCGTGTCGAGACTTTGAAGCTGCACTGAAACTCACACTTGGATCTTCGACCCGTTGGACTCATTGAAGTCACTATATGGAGAAAATCCTGGAGTGTTTTCCTCAAAAACCTTCATTTCAACTTTCATTTTCGACTGAAGAAAGAAAGACATGAATATCTTGGATGACATGGGAGAGAGTAAATTATCAGGAAATTTTAATTCTGAAGTGAACTAATCCTTTAATGCCCCAAACGTCTCAGTTCCAGCATTCTCCGTGTGTTTGCGCAGCCGGACACGGAGAAGGTCAGGAAGATCGGAAGCATGTTGATGATGTGTTTACAGACTGAGTGTTTTCTTGCTTTCGATCTCATGTTCACGTGTGTGTTCTGCCGTTCTCATGCATCGACTCTGGGAAAAAGAGTGTGTGATGATGAAAACACTTCCCAGGGTAAATCTCTCTCCGCCTGTTTCCACGCCTGTCCGTCTTTGCATTTCCCCATCTTGGGAATTCTCTTCACTCGGATTGTTTTGACAAGTTTTCCTGCCTTTCTCCTGTTCAGATGTGGAGTTTCCGAGTGTCTTTTATGGCGTCCGGAGCGGATCCACTCTTGTAGGATTAATTCCCATCTGTTGTCTAGTGGAAAACTGGGAAGCAACCAGTGAAAGTGAGTCTTTCCAGCTTCAGCCAGAGTCAGATTGACATGCATCTGCGTTTCTGAGCTTCACCACTAGATGGCAGCGATTCAGTCTCTGAACTACATGTTCACAGTGTCCTTTAAACGTCATGCCTTATTCATCAGTGAGCTGGAGATATATATACTAAAGTTTATTCAGACATCTTCAACATTTCTCACATTATCACAGTTTATTCACTCGCATAAAATATGAGCAGAACTCAGAGTTATTAAATCAGTTGATATTTGACTGGTTTTGTCCGTCCTTCTGTTAGACTCTCACACATGAATTATGTTGAATATCTGTCAGCTGTTAAATTTAACTACACAATTAGATAATACCAGTTTAGCTCAACCAGTTACCAAGCAATGCTTCATGTTGTTCAGTCTGTGCTGTAAAAAGGTGCATTAGTTATTAAAGAAAAAACACTTCAGCAAAACATGATCAGCTCAAAGTTTCAGAATAATTATTGGTCCCAAATTTTTATAAATATTACTAGTAGTCACTGTATGAAGAATATTTGGGCATAATATGTCACAGTTTACTTTATTTTGCTCTCCTCATTTACATAAATGAACTATAGTGTCCTGCACAAACTAGTTAAAAAATATAAAAAATTATATCTGGTGTCTGAATAATCTTTGGTTTGACTGTATATATATATATATATATATATAACTATGCTGGTTTACAGATACTGCTGCACGACATGTTTCAGGACTGACATGGTGTGTGAGGAAGAAATAAAACTGCTTATTAATTCAATCACACCAGGAAGTTAGCAGTGCAAACATCTCGTGAATGTTATGCAATTTGCATCAAGTCCATTTATGTATGATGCTTTAAATTGCTTTTTTAATTGTGTAGCCGCTGATTATGTCACAAATTAGCAGCATTCACACTAGCCATGCACTGTAACCAAAGACTTTAACGAAACACACCAGCAACCGCTAATTAGCAGACGAACACTACCGGGACACGGATAATATCACTTTAAATATTCATGGCAGAGTGAGAAAAATCAATCAATCAATAAATAGATTTTAAAAATCTTAATGAGCCTTTGGCAGACGCTTCCTGAATGAAGCCGAAGCTATTAGAGAAAACGATATAATCAGAAATAATTCAGAGATACTGTGATGAATCAGACCAACAAAAACACATGAAGCCTTTAAAATATAAATCCAAATATTAGATTTCCTCTTCCTGGGAAAACTTTCTAACTTTCAGTAAGAGCCAAGCTAACAGAAATATGTATGTTTTGCTAATGTTCTTATTAAGTTCTGAAACCGTTCTCTGAAGGGATGCACATCTATCAAAGATTTGGCCGATACCAATAATTCTTTATATTTGAAAGCCGATAACCGGTATATTGGCCAATAAATCTAAATCCAAATTTGTATATAATTTTTGAGAGCCTGATTACAAAAACAAAAGTCTCACCATTAACAGCCATATCCCAAACACACATTTATAATGTTCTTATTATAATGTTATATGTGTTAAACTGTTTTTTCTTGGTTATTAGAATGTTAAAGAAACATTCCATTGCATTCTTCAAACATTATGGGAACGCTACTTTTGAATGTTCTCTGAACGTTCTGAAACATTTATAAAATGTTACATCCAACTAAAATGTTTCAGTTAAAAGTTCAAAATGATGTTTTTGTGCTTGAACGTTATTAAAGAGCAGATGTTCCTGGAAGTTAAAGAGTGTTTCTCTTCATCTGAGATCATCTGAGAAACATCTCTTTTGTCCAGTGTTTTACGACTCTTAAATTACCATCGCCTCCAGACCCTTCGCCACGTTTCCCCACAAACAATTAATCCTGCTGTTGACTGACAGTGTTGTCGGAACGCAGGACGGTTTACGCCGTTATTACAAGCGTTTCCATGTCCGTGGCACTTTGGATTATTTGAGATTATGTTGTAATCCTCATAAATCCTCATTGCATTAAGATTTGTCCAAACGCAGCGCTGATGAAGTCTTAAGCATGTTATGAGACTGTCGTCATTATTTCTTCTTGAGAGACGTGTCTCCTGTCAGCGTCTCCATCAGGATCGGGAATTACACACATCAGGTCTGCACTAGTCTTCTCAATTCACTCACAGTTGCTCTCTTTATGACCAGTTTCATATCTTTCCTGCGTTGAGAGATGCATTTCTCTTTCTCTTGTTCATTACTTAAAATAGTAATCCTGAGAAAAGTGTAAAAGCAGTAAGAATGAGCATTTACTACATTACAAGATCTTTCACGATCAATAGTTTAGCTCTAAATGTTCAGAGAATGATAATTTACTACTTTCAAATATGTACGACTCTTTCTTCTGCAAACTTTAACAAAGAAAAAAAACATTGATAAATAAAAAATAAAGTCTATAATAAAATAATTGGCAAAAGCACAGAAATGTTTAGTTTCTTCACAAACATCTGGTGCTTTTGATTCGCTTTATCATTTCTGACAAACTTATAAAACAAATCAAATTTGTCAGAAAAACATGAGCAGAAGGATTAGAGGAATAATGTTCCTTTAATTTATCAGGAAAATAAACACAAACATTGAGTGTTATGAATGCTGTTTTTATTGTATTAACAATTTTATGGTAATTTTACACTAAGGTCTCATTTGTAAACATTAATTAATGCATTAACAAACAATGAGCATTACAGTTTTTAACGCACTTATTAATGTTAGTAAAAATATATTTGTGCTTTGTTAGTTTAGTGCATTAGCTAATATTAACAGATACAACTTTTGAGTAATAATGTATTAGTAAATGTTGAAGTTAACATCAAATAAGATTAATAAATAATATAGAAGTATTTTTCATTGTTAGTTCATGTTAATGCATTTTTTTGTATATTTATTTCACTTAAATTTAATTTGCACCAGCCCAAATTAAACAATAGATGCTTTGATTCCCTTTATTATTTCTGACAAATTTATAAAATAAATCAAATTTGTCAGAAAAACATGGCAGAAGGATTAGAGGAATACAATTCCAAAACACATCAATTTATACTTTTTATCAAGAAAATAAACAAAAACACTGAGTGTTATAAATGCAATTGTTTTTGTATTAATAATTTTATGGCAACTTTAAACTAAGGTTTAGCATTTTTAACGCACTAACGTTAGTAAAAATATAATTGTGCTTTGTTAGTTCAGTGCATTAATATTAACAGATACAACTTTTGACTTTAATAACGTATTAGTAAATGTTGATTAATAAATGATGTAGAAGTATTGTTCATTGTTAGTTCATGTTATGTTTGTATATTTATTTCACTTACTTAGATTTAATTTCCCAGCCAAAATAAAACAACAGAGAAAATGCTTCTCAAACATATATGTTGTAAGATGTCATGAAAGGTCATAATAAACATTAATTAATGCATTAACTAACAACGAACATTACATTTTTAATGCACTTATTAGTGTTAGTAAAAATATAATTGTTAATTGTTAGTGCAGTGCATTAACTAAAATTAACAGATACAAACTTTGACTATAATAATGTATTAGTAAATGTTGAAGTTAAAGGTCCCACTTTATATTAAGTGGCTTTAAGTACTATGTACTTACATTGAAATTAATAATTTGATACAATGTTTTTTACATTGTACTTATATTTTGAAAATACCTGCATGTAATTACAGCTGTAATTAATTTATGTAATTAGATTTGTAATTACACTGTTGCCCCTTCCCTTACACCTTAACCTTCCCTTAAACCGACCCATATCACACACACCTGACCCTAACCTTACCCGTATCACACACACCTGACACTAACCTTACCCGTATCACACACACCTGACCCTAACCTTACCCGTATCACACACACCTGACACTAACCTTACCCATATCACACACACCTGACCCTAATCTTACCCGTATCACACACACCTGACCCTAACCTTACCCATATCACACACACCTGACACTAACCTTACCCGTATCACACACACCTGACACTAACCTTACCCGTATCACACACACCTGACCCTAACCTTACCCGTATCACACACACCTGACCCTAACCTTACCCATATCACACACACCTGACCCTAATCTTACCCGTATCACACACACCTGACCCTAACCTTACCCGTATCACACACACCTGACCCTAACCTTACCCGTATCACACACACCTGACCCTAATCTTACCCGTATCACACACACCTGACCCTAACCTTACCCGTTTCACACACACCTGACCCTAACCTTACCCGTTTCACACACACCTGACCCTAACCTTACCCGTTTCACACACACCTGACCCTAACTTTACCCGTATCACACACACCTGACCCTAACCTTACCCGTATCACACACACACACCTGACCCTAACCTTACCCGTATCACACACACCTGACCCTAACCTTACCCGTATCACACACACCTGACCCTAACCTTACCCGTATCACACACACCTGACCCTAATCTTACCCGTATCACACACACCTGACCCTAACCTGACCCGTTTCACACACACCTGACCCTAACCTTACCCGTTTCACACACACCTGACCCTAACTTTACCCGTATCACACACACCTGACCCTAACCTTACCCGTATCACACACACCTGACCCTAACCTTACCCGTATCACACACACACCTGACCCTAACCTTACCCGTATCACACACACCTGACCCTAACCTTACCCGTATCACACACACCTGACCCTAACTTTACCCGTATCACACACACCTGACCCTAACCTTACCCGTATCACACACACACCTGACCCTAACCTTACCCGTATCACACACACCTGACCCTAACCTTACCCGTATCACACACACCTGACCCTAACCTTACCCGTATCACACACACACCTGACCCTAACCTTACCCGTATCACACACACCTGACCCTAACCTTACCCGTATCACACACACCTGACCCTAACCTTACCCGTATCACACCTCAATAGCAGCAATTAATTAAAGTGTTTTACAATACAACCTTAACACAATAAGTACATTGTACTTATTTTTCGATGCAAGTACATAGTACTTAAAGCCACTTAATATAAAGTGGGACCAAGTTAATTAAGATTGATAAATGATGTAAAATTATTGTTCATTGTTAGTGCATGATATTGTACTTTTTTTTTTTGTATATGTATTTCACTTAAATTTAATTTGCCAGCCCAAATAAAACAATAGAGAAAATGCTTCTCAAACACGTGTTGTAAGATGTCATGAAAGGTCATAATTCTGGGATTAGTGTAAGTCAGCTCGTAACGACGCATACAGTGAGCAGTGTGTGCGTGTGTGTGTGTGTGTGTGTGTGTTTATGAGACATCAGAAATGCAAACAGAGCATCTGGTGTGACTTTGAGGACTAGTTGTCAGGAGAAAGTAGGTTAGAGTTTGTTTTAAGGACATGTGACCCGACGACCTTGGCTGTGTTCCTGCTCGTGTCAGTCGTGTTCCTCCGGCCACACACACACACACACACACACACACACACCGGTCAGAGAGCAGCAGCAGCCTAGAGAGCCCATCACAAACACACACAGTCAAACGCAAACCCTCGTTGCTGGCAGTTCGAGGACGAGTCCAAGTTTCCCTGAGTTTGTGCTTTCCCACAATGCACTGCGGCGCAGGGGTCAAACCCCTCTAAACATGGAGATGTTAAACTTTGTTTAATCTACAATTTCAACACTAGCAGGAAACAATGGCCACATATTTGGAGGTTGTTGAGAGTGCGCTAGTATTTCTGGAGTTTACGCGGCTCATACGCACATGCCATAACACAGCGCCGCTCCGTCAACAGATGTAAACAAAACACTCTTTACGCCGAGATTCCCAGTCTGAAGAACTGTGTATTCTGAAGAATCCTGTGTAGCCGAAGCCCACGACACCGGGACCTTCAGATGAGGTGTTTATACGCTGCTCAGATTCACAAGCAACAAACAGCGAGTGAGAGCAGCTGGAGCTCAATATGAATATGAATAAGGTGCGTCACATGACACATGCTCAGAAGACAAGCTCAATATTGAGCCATGAACGGGTTCCATCATGGGATCATCTTTACTTAGAGAGTTAGTAATTAGTTAAGTTCGATGTAATCACTTAGTCCTTAGTTAGTAATTAGTTCAGTTAGTAATTAATTGATTGGTTGGTTAGTAATTAGTTAAGTTAGTGATTAGTTAGTTTAGTTGGTTGGTTTGTTAATAATTTGTTCAGTTAGTAATTAGTTAGTTTAGTTGTTTGGTTTGTTAGTAATTAGTTCAGTTAGTAATTAGTTTGGTTGGTTGGATGGTTGGTTGGTTTAGTTAGTAATTAGTTAGTTTAGTTGGTTGGTTTGTTAGTAATTAGTTCGGTTAGTAATTAGTTGGTTTAGTTGGTTGGTTTGTTGGTTGGTTTAGGTAGTAATTAGGTAGTTTAGTTGGTTGGTTTGTTAGTAATTAGTTCAGTTAGTAATTAGTTAGTTTAGTTGGTTGGTTTGTTAGTAATTGGTTTAGTGAGTAATTAGTTAGTTTAGTTGGTTGGTTTGTTGGTTGGTTTAAGTTAGTAATTAGTTAGTTTAGTTGGTTGGTTTGTTAGTAATTAGTTTAGTTAGTAATTAGTTAGTTTAGTTGGTTGGTTTGTTAGTAATTAGTTCAGTTAGTAATTAGTTAGTTTAGTTGGTTGGTTTGTTAGTAATTAGTTAGTTTAGTTGGTTGGTTTGTTAGTAATTAGTTCAGTTAGTAATTAGTTAGTTTAGTTGGTTGGTTTGTTAGTAATTAGTTCAGTTAGTAATTAGTTAGTTTAGTTGGTTGGATGGTTGGTTGGTTTAGTTAGTAATTAGGTAGTTTAGTTGGTTGGTTGGTTTGTTAGTTATTAGTTCAGTTAGTAATTAGTTAGTTTAGTTGGTTGGTTTGTTGGTTGGTTTAGGTAGTAATTAGGTAGTTTAGTTGGTTGGTTTGTTAGTAATTAGTTCAGTTAGTAATTAGTTAGTTTAGTTGGTTGGTTTGTTGGTTGGTTTAAGTAGTAATTAGTTAGTTTAGTTGGTTGGTTTGTTGGTTGGTTTAGGTAGTAATTAGGTAGTTTAGTTTGGTTTGTTAGTAATTAGTTTAGTGAGTAATTAGTTAGTTTAGTTGGTTGGTTTGTTGCTTGGTTTAGTTAGTAATTAGTTAGTTTAGTTGGTTGGTTTGTTAGTAATTAGTTAAGTTAAGGCTTGTTCGACTTGAAGCAGTGCTGCACAGACCGATCGGTGTGTGACATTAAAGTACCGCAAGAGCAATTCAATAATATGGAGCGTCTAATTAACTAATTACTAACAAACCAACCAACTAAACTAACTAATTACTAACTGAAGTAATTACTAACAAACCAAACAACCAAACTAACTTATAAACTTTATTTAACCAGGAAAGAGAACTCACTGAGATTTAAAATCTCTTTTACTGGAGTGTCCTGGCCAAGATAGGCAGCTGAGTTTACATAGACAATTTATATCAAAGTTACAACACACAAACATAAACAAACATCATTATATAAGTATAAAATATGCATATTGTTAGAAACAATTACACACCATTAATTTACTCTGATGATTGTTTAATAAATATTTAAATTGACCACAAGATACTACATTTTTTAACTTAATCTTAGTCTGGAGAAGATTCCAATCCGAGGCCGCAGCATATTTAAAAGAGGTTTTACCCATCTCGGTTCTGGCAAAAGGCACAGACAAATTGTGGGTCGATTTAGATTTTAAGTTTGCTTTCCAATCGCTCTCGCGGTAGTGTAGCGTGTAGCGATCGATCTGTGCAGCACTGCTTCAGGTCGAACAAACTTATTAGTTTGCAATTAGTTAGTTTAGTTGGTTACTTGGTTGGTAAGTAATTAGTTCAGTTAGTAATTAGTTAGTTTAGTTGGTTGCTTGGTTGGTAAGTAATTAGTTCAGTTAGTAATTAGTTAGTTTAGTTGGTTGGTTTAGTTGGTTGGTTGGTTGGTTAGTAATTAGATCAGTTAGTAATTAGTTAGTTTAGTTGGTTGGCTGGTTGGTTAGTAATTAGTTTAGTTGGTTGGTTATTAAGTAAGTAATTACTTCAAGTTAGTAATTAGTTAGTAATTAGTTTATTTAGTTGGTTGGTTGGTTGGTTGGTAGTAATTAGTTTAGTTAGTAATCAGTTTAGTTCATTGGTTATTTACCATAGTTGGTTATTTACTAACTAATTAGTTCAGTTAGTAATAAGGTAGTTTAGTTAGTTAGTAATTAGTTAGTTTAGTTGGTTGGTTGGTTGGTTGGTTGGTTGGTTAGTAAGTAGTTTAATTAGTAATCAGTTTAGTTCGTTGGTTATTAAGTTAGCAATTAGTTCACTTAGTAATAAGTTAGTTTAGTTAGTTAGTAATTAGTTTATTTAGTAATTAGTTCAGTAAGTAATAAGTTAGTTTAGTTAGTTAGTAATTAGTTAGTAATTAGTTAGTTTAGTTGGTTGGTTGGTAACTAGTTTAGTTAGTAATCAGTTTAGTTTGTTGGTTATTAAGTTAGTAATTAGTTCAGTTAGTAATAAGTTAGTTTAGTTAGTAATTAGTTTAATTAGTTGGTTGCTTGGTTGGTAGTAATTAGTTTAGTTAGTAAGCAGTTTAGTTCGTTGGTTATTAAGTTAGTAATTAGTTCAGTTAGTAATAAGTTAGTTTAGTTGGTAAGTAATTAGTTAGTTTAGATGGTTGGTTGGTTTGTTGGTTAGTAATTACTTCAGTTAATAATTAGTTTAGTTGGTTGATTAGTTAGTAATTCGTTAGTTCAGTTGGTTGGTTGGTTATTAATTACTTCAGTTAGTAATTAGTATTAGTATTTAGTTGGTTAATAAGCAATTAGTTCAGTTAGTTAGCAATTGGTTAGTTGGTTAGCTTAGATGGTTTGTCATTAGTTAGTTAGTAATTAGTTCAGTTAGTTAGTTAGCAATTAGTTAGCTTAGATGGTTTGTCATTAATTAGTTAGTAATTAGTTCAGTTGGTTAGTAATTAGTTAATAATTAGTTAGTTTACTTGGTTGGTTATTTAGTAATTAGTTCAGTTACTTAGTATTTAGTTTAGTTGGTTAGTTAGTAATTAGTTAATAATTAGTTTGGATAATTAGTAAT
>JAPDVR010000011.1:1143684-1146184 GCA_026230005.1 Gila orcuttii
GAGTGGAGAGATGGAGGGAGGATGAGAGATGAGGAGGAGATGACATCACTGTTGCTGTTACTGCTCTTCGGCCAGTTCTGTACACCACGACCTGACCCGGAGACACACAGGACTCGAAAACTGAGAGAATGTGTTGTTTGTAGTTCAGAGACAAACAACAGTCCTGATTGGCAAGAACGGCAGAGAAGTGTTCGCCTCACACTTAGAGAGCTGAGTTTGTGGCGTTCGAAGCCTGGACATTAATGACAGGGAAAAGTGTTGACGATTTACCACAGATTATCGCAATTCGTTTGCGGTTGTCATGATTTTTGGGGAAACATTGAAATATTTCTTTGGAAAACATTGAAAAGTCAGATGGTTGAACTTTTCTTAATGCTGAGTTAGTATCAAATTTGATGGATGATATTTTGTTGGCTGATCAAATATCTTTTTGTAAATGCGCAGCGCATACTAACAAAAAAGACGCAGCTAAAAAGCCTGATATTTCTGACTCCTTACAGAGCATGCAGTCTTTTTGGAGGAAATCCGCGATTATATATATATATAGTATATATATATATATATATATATATATATATATATATATATATATAGCAGTATTAACGACACAAGTGTTGATGGCAAACTTTGTTTACCGAAACATTTCTATAACCACTATATGCTGAATTGATCCACGGGTTGGATCAAAAGGGAAGATAACTTTTGTTTGGGAAAAAAGTTTAAACAAACTTTTGTTTTAGTTGAATCACTAAAATCCATTAGACATCTAAACCATGCACTGGTACTGTAAGTTGCCAGAGGCGTGTCATCTATCATGGTGGAGACTAACATATAACAATAAACTAGTCAGAAATGTCACTTCTATCGTTTAAGGTCTGTATTATTATTTTATAGACTTCTTTAAAGTCATTAGTTTGACTTTTAAAACATATAAATACAAATTGCCTTCTTAGTGACAATCATTTCTTTAAACATCTCTGTGTATGATTTTCATCTGAAACACTTTGATTTACTAAAAATATCTTATCACTTATTATGTCACAGGATCAGAAAGCTGCATTTAGCTCTGTCTTTTCATAAACTTGTAACATTTTCATTCTACTATCTTTTAAATCAAGCCCTGTTTGTATCCTATAATCCAACAGTGAACAAAACAATAGTCATAAATGGCATCATCTGCGTTTGTATGAAACAAGAGAGAGCGAGTCCACGATACTGGATGCCATAATTAGTAGTAGTAGTAAAATCTTTATTTGTCCCTTTACAGGGCAATTTAAGTAGCTTCAACCTCACAAACATACAAATTTGATAAAACAAGAAAAAAAAAGAAAAAAAAAAAAAAGAAAAAAAACATCACAGAAACCCCGGGCATTTATGATAAATCTTCGTATAGCTACTATTTTAAAATTCACAGTACCTTTTCTTTGTTTCAAATAAGTATTTACACTCATAACTGCGTTTGAAACAAAAGACCTAGAGGCTTTAGCGGTCCTCCACTTGGGCACTCTATATCGCTTTCCTGAAAGAAGCAATTCAAATTCTAGAAGCAAAATGTGGGATGTATCCTCTAGGATAGTTAAAGACTTCCTAAGAACATTTCTCTCGCACAAAGCAGACAAACCCAACTGAACAGATCCTGTAATATTTGACCCTAAATTAATAATGTGCTGAAGCTGGGATCAACTTTTAACATTTAATCCATAAAACCAACAGATCATAGCAAAGGTTAAAACACTTTCAATGAAAGATCTATCAAACATTATCAAAATGGATTTATCTACTTCAAAGGACTTAAGCTTCCTCAGTAAATATAACCTTTTTTGTGTTTTCGATACAATAGAATTTGTGTTTTCCACCCACCTAAGTTTATCATCAATCAATGTACCCAAATACTTATATGAACTGACCTTCTCAACCTCTTTACCCACAATAACTACTTTAGATGGAGTTCCGACAGAATTATAAAATTCTATATCCTTTCTATATTCTATATCCTGAAGTCACTGTAAGCTCTTGAGGTTTTTGTAAGATTTTGGATAGTAATGACTCAAGTGTTACTAAATCTTTCTAAAGTGTTACCAAATCCATCGGAAGGAATTACTATTCAAAATCTTACAAAAACCTCAAGAGCTTACAGTGACTTCAGTCAATATTTGGTATTTATCATGTTTTTCACTTTAGAATACTGATCCAAAAAATTTGTAGTTCCTTTAGAAGAATATAGTAACACTTGTTTCATTACTAATGGGTTACCGTTACCTTTTATTATAAATTATGCATTATGCATAATCATGTTAATTAAAATGCCTTTTAAACTTAGTTTAGATGAATTCAGAAAGTAAAGCGAGTTCACTTTGATTTCATGTTGACTTTATAAACAGCCGTAAGTGAGTGAACTCAAACACATCTCTCTCTCTCGGTGTCTCTCGTCCAAAGCGCCCGTAACTCTCTCTCTCTCTCTCTCTCTCTCTCTCTGTGTGTGTGTGTGTGTGTGTGTGTG
>JAPDVR010000011.1:1153684-1158684 GCA_026230005.1 Gila orcuttii
CGTCATCGTCATGCTAGCAGATTCTGACCTGGATGGACCGGTTCGGACTGAATTTGGGGGTAACCGCTCAAACGGTAAGCAAAGTTTTTAAGTCACATTTTATAACTAGAAAATTACTAAATAAATTTTGAGTGTGCCTGACTCAGGCCCATACGTGTTGGGTTAATTAATATTGTGTGTATGGACATTCTAGTTTAACCGCGAACCGCCGTTGTGTGCTAGCTTAACCATGCACCAACCGCCGCCGGTGTGTGTGTGTGTGTGTGTGTGTGTGTGTGTGTGTAACGTTACGTACGTACGTGTGTGTACGGGCAGACTAGTTTAACCGCAAACCGCCGTTGTGTGCTAGGGAGTGTGTGTGTGTGTACTTTCCATCCACAAACTTTAAAAATAAGGTTGAGATTTCACATTCTTCTTCTTTCTGGAAGTGGGAAGGTTGCCTTCATGAAGACCCGTCTCTACAAGATAATCTGTGGTGAGTTTGCTTTATCATAGTAGTTGTGTAACAATGTTTTAAATAATTGAATATAGTAAGCAGAATAATAATTCATAAGAAAATTCATTTTAGTTGGAGGACTCTACAGAGCATGCTCTAATATTACATATAATACTCCATTCTGGGCTCTAGACTAACTTCTCTACTGGCAGCACTGGTTACTGCAACTGCCTTTTGTTGCTCGCCCAAGCACATGATTATCAATGACCTTGCACGTTGATAAATACTAATTTATATACTTGAAACATTGGCAATGCCACAAAAGTTGATATTTGCAAAATATTTTAATTTGAGAAGTTAGCGTTTGTTAATACTGATCTGTTTTTTCCCCCCCTCATCAGACCCTGTCTTGAACTCATTTGATACAACTACAACAAAAGTAGAGGAATACATGGCCAAATACTTGAAATATGCACCAGAGAGGATGGGTGACGGCGGCAGAAAGAAGTAACAAGAAGGGAAGATTTAACCAGCCGTGTTCAATGTTGCCCAATGTTTGAGCCGTTTTTCTAAAGGTTAAAGTTCGACACGTGTAAAATTATGTTGTGTGAAATGTTGGCACACTTGCAGCCATGTAATAAAGCATGTTTCTTACGTCAGTGAAATGTCTTTATTAATCTTCTTCCTGGTCTTGCTTTGACCAATTGGCTTCTTCCTAGCTGACTGTGCGTGTCCGCAAACTTAGTGTTTATGTATCCATTTCAAGGTGTTTGGTGTTACTGTTGAACACATCAATACTTTAGTGGAAACAGTTTAACAAAATAAACTGTGTTGAAAAGCAGGACTTTATAGTGACGATGAAATTTCAACGTTGATTGGATTTGCAAAAATCTAAACTAAAATCAATATTGATTCAATGCTGGCGAATTCACCTATGTTGAGAAACGTGACGTTGGAATGACGTTGCTATTTCAACGTTGATTAGATTTGCAAAATCTAAACAAAATTCAATGGTTATCCAACACTGGCACCTGACGTTGATTCAACATTGACTCGACGTTAAAATGCCAGCTGGGAAACGTTTGCGTGGTGGTGTAAATGTAAAAATAAAGTAATATATAATGACTTTACTTAAGTTTTGTTGATGTATTGTCTGATATTGACTTTAAAGGGATAGATCACTGAAATACTGTATTATCATTCTGTCATAATTGAATCATGACGTTCCAAAACTGTATGACTTTGTCTCTTGCAATCCACAAAAGATATTTTTTTTAAATGTTTAAACTGTTTTTGTCAATACAATAAAAATCAGTGGGGTCCAAAAGAGAAAAAAAACTTGTTTATGATTACTATTCCTTAAAAAGGTATAAAGACACAGCAATGCATTGCTCTCATCAACACAGGTTAACATTCACAAACACTGAAGCTTACATTAGATTCACTACGACATCGAGAAAACACGAGCAAACAAGTGTTACATGTTCATATCTGAATATTACTTTCAAACTAAAAATTAGCACTATATACAGTGAGGACCTGCTGGTACGAGGCGGAGACCGTAAACCTGTCAGTGTGTGTGTGTGTGTGTGTGTGTGTGTGACCTGACGGTCAGTAATAACACTGAGGGTCTCACACAATAAAGCTTCTATCAGAGCTCATTCATCACGGACTGAAGACACTCTGAACTCATTCACATCTGATATACATCAGGAGGAGAGCAACACACACACACACACACACACACAACCACACACACACACAGCTCCAGCACACTAATGTACACAATACACAACATATGCAAGCGTCAACAAATACACAAACAATATATCACTATACACAGCACATAATGTTTTCTAACTGCACATTCTAACGTGAAATCGCACAACCTAATATAATAATTAATGATTAAAAACACTAACAACACTATAAACTCATGCACACCGTCAGCGGCCTGTAAAACGTAATTTACGTGACTCATGCAAATGCAGCAGGAAATGAATATTAATCTGCGATTGTGATTCAGATATGCAGATGACAGTCAGGAAGGGTGACCTCCACACGACCCCGACGCTCAAACCAGCACACATGAAGACACTACACACACACACACACACACACACACACACACACCACGAGAATCACATCAGACCGACTCAGACCAGCACACATGAAGACACTAAACACACACACACACACACACACACAGCACGAGAATCACATCAGACCGAATCAGACCAGCACACATGAAGACACTACACACACACACACACACACACACACCACGAGAATCACATCAGACCGACTCAGACCAGCACACATGAAGACACTACACACACACACACACACACCACGAGAATCACATCAGACCGACTCAGACCAGCACACATGAAGACACTACACACACACACACACACACACCACGAGAATCACATCAGACCGACTCAGACCAGCACACATGTAGACACTACACACACACACACACACACACACCACGAGAATCACATCAGACCGAATCAGACCAGCACACATGAAGACACTACACACACACACACACACACCACGAGAATCACATCAGACCGACTCAGACCAGCACACATGAAGACACTACACACACACACACACACACACCACGAGAATCACATCAGACCGAATCAGACCAGCACACATGACGACACTAAACACACACACACACACACACACACACACCACAAGAATCACATCAGACCGACTCAGACCAGCACACATGAAGACACTACACACACACACACACACACACCACGAGAATCACATCAGACCGACTCAGACCAGCACACATGAAGACACTACACACACACACACACACACACCACGAGAATCACATCAGACCGACTCAGACCAGCACACATGAAGACACTACACACACACACACACACACACCACGAGAATCACATCAGACCGAATCAGACCAGCACACATGACGACACTAAACACACACACACACACACACACACACCACAAGAATCACATCAGACCGACTCAGACCAGCACACATGAAGACACTACACACACACACACACACACACCACGAGAATCACATCAGACCGACTCAGACCAGCACACATGAAGACACTACACACACACACACACACACACCACGAGAATCACATCAGACCGAATCAGACCAGCACACATGACGACACTAAACACACACACACACACACACACACCACAAGAATCACATCAGACCGACTCAGACCAGCACACATGAAGACACTACACACACACACACACACACACCACGAGAATCACATCAGACCGACTCAGACCAGCACACATGAAGACACTACACACACACACACACACACACCACGAGAATCACATCAGACCGACTCAGACCAGCACACATGAAGACACTACACACACACACACACACACACCACGAGAATCACATCAGACCGAATCAGACCAGCACACATGACGACACTAAACACACACACACACACACACACACACACCACAAGAATCACATCAGACCGACTCAGACCAGCACACATGAAGACACTACACACACACACACCCACACACACACCACGAGAATCACATCAGACCGAATCAGACCAGCACACATGACGACACTACACACACACACACACACACACACACACACACACACACACACACACACCACGAGAATCACATCAGACCGACTCAGACCAGCACACATGAAGACACTACACACACACACACACACCACGAGAATCACATCAGACCGAATCAGACCAGCACACATGACGACACTACACACACACACACACACACACACATACACACACACACACACACACACACACACACACACACACACACACACCACGAGAATCACATCAGACCGAATCAGACCAGCACACATGACGACACTACACACACACACACACACACACACACACCACGAGAATCACATCAGACCGACTCAGACCAGCACACATGAAGACACTACACACACACACACACACACACACCACGAGAATCACATCAGACCGACTCAGACCAGCACACATGAAGACACTACACACACACACACACACACACACCACGAGAATCACATCAGACCGAATCAGACCAGCACACATGACGACACTAAACACACACACACACACACACACCACAAGAATCACATCAGACCGACTCAGACCAGCACACATGAAGACACTACACACACACACACACACACACCACGAGAATCACATCAGACCGAATCAGACCAGCACACATGAAGACACTACACACACACACACCACGAGAATCACATCAAACCGAATCAGACCAGCACACATGAAGACACTACACACACACACACACACACACACCACAAGAATCACATCAGACCGACTCAGACCAGCACACATGAAGACACTACACACACACACACACACACACACCACGAGAATCACATCAAACCGAATCAGACCAGCACACATGAAGACACTAAACACACACACACACACACACACCACAAGAATCACATCAGACCGACTCAGACCAGCATACATGAAGACACTACACACACACACACACACACACA
>JAPDVR010000011.1:1163684-1178684 GCA_026230005.1 Gila orcuttii
CACACATGACAACACTAAACACACACACACACACCCACACACACACACACCACGAGAATCACATCAAACCGACTCAGACCAGCACATATGACGACACTACACACACACACACACACCCACACACACACACACAAACACACCACGAGAATCACATCAGACCGACTCAAACCAGCACACATGACGACACTACACACACACACACACACACACACACCACGAGAATCACATCAGACCGAATCAGACCAGCACACATGACGACACAAAACACACACACACCCACACACACACACACCACGAGAATCACATCAGACCGACTCAAACCAGCACATGAAGACACTACACACACACACACACACACACACACCACGAGAATCACATCAGACCGACTCAAACCAGCACATGAAGACACTACACACACACACACACACCACGAGAATCACATCAGATCGACTCAAACCAGCACACATGAAGACACTACACACACACACACACACACACACACACCACGAGAATCACATCAGATCGACTCAAACCACCACACATGAAGACACTAAACACACACACACACACACACACACACACACCACGAGAATCACATCAGACCGACTCAAACCAGCACACATGAAGACACTACACACACACACACACACACACCACGAGAATCACATCAGACCGACTCAAACCAGCACATGAAGACACTACACACACACACACACACACCACGAGAATCACATCAGACCGACTCAAACCAGCACATGAAGACACTACACACACACACACACACACACACACACACACCACGAGAATCACATCAGACCGACTCAAACCAGCACATGAAGACACTACACACACACACACACACCACGAGAATCACATCAGACCGACTCAAACCAGCACACATGAAGACACTACACACACACACACCACGAGAATCACATCAGACCGACTCAAACCAGCACACATGAAGACACTACACACACACACACACACACACCACGAGAATCACATCAGACCGACTCAAACCAGCACACATGACGACACTAAACACACACACACCCACACACACACACACCACGAGAATCACATCAGACCGACTCAAACCAGCACATGAAGACACTACACACACACACACACACACACACCACGAGAATCACATCAGACCGACTCAAACCAGCACATGAAGACACTACACACACACACACACACCACGAGAATCACATCAGATCGACTCAAACCAGCACACATGAAGACACTACACACACACACACACACACACACACACCACGAGAATCACATCAGACCGAATCAGACCAGCACACATGACGACACTAAACACACACACACCCACACACACACACACACACACCACGAGAATCACATCAGACCGACTCAAACCAGCACATGAAGACACTACACACACACACACACACACACACACCACGAGAATCACATCAGACCGACTCAAACCAGCACATGAAGACACTACACACACACACACACACCACGAGAATCACATCAGATCGACTCAAACCAGCACACATGAAGACACTACACACACACACACACACACACACACACACCACGAGAATCACATCAGATCGACTCAAACCACCACACATGAAGACACTAAACACACACACACACACACACACACACACCACGAGAATCACATCAGACCGACTCAAACCAGCACACATGAAGACACTACACACACACACACACACACACACACCACGAGAATCACATCAGACCGAATCAGACCAGCACACATGACGACACTAAACACACACACACACACACACACACACCACGAGAATCACATCAGACCGACTCAGACCAGCACACATGAAGACACTACACACAACACACACACCCACACACACACACCACGAGAATCACATCAGACCGAATCAGACCAGCACACGACAACACTAAACACACACACACACACACACACACACACACCACGAGAATCACATCAGACCGAATCAGACCAGCACACATGACGACACTAAACACACACACACACACACACACACACCACGAGAATCACATCAGACCGACTCAGACCAGCACACATGAAGACACTACACACAACACACACACACACACACACACACCACGAGAATCACATCAGACCGAATCAGACCAGCACACATGACGACACTAAACACACACACACCCACACACACACACACACACACCACGAGAATCACATCAGACCGAATCAGACCAGCACACATGACAACACTAAACACACACACACACACCCACACACACACACACCACGAGAATCACATCAAACCGACTCAGACCAGCACATATGACGACACTACACACACACACACACACCCACACACACACACACAAACACACCACGAGAATCACATCAGACCGACTCAAACCAGCACACATGACGACACTACACACACACACACACACACACCACGAGAATCACATCAGACCAGCACACATGACGACACTAAACACACACACACCCACACACACACACACCACGAGAATCACATCAGACCGACTCAAACCAGCACATGAAGACACTACACACACACACACACACACACACACCACGAGAATCACATCAGACCGACTCAAACCAGCACATGAAGACACTACACACACACACACACACCACGAGAATCACATCAGATCGACTCAAACCAGCACACATGAAGACACTACACACACACACACACACACACACACACCACGAGAATCACATCAGATCGACTCAAACCACCACACATGAAGACACTAAACACACACACACACACACACACACACACCACGAGAATCACATCAGACCGACTCAAACCAGCACACATGAAGACACTACACACACACACACACACACACCACGAGAATCACATCAGACCGACTCAAACCAGCACATGAAGACACTACACACACACACACACACACCACGAGAATCACATCAGACCGACTCAAACCAGCACATGAAGACACTACACACACACACACACACACACACACACACACCACGAGAATCACATCAGACCGACTCAAACCAGCACATGAAGACACTACACACACACACACACACCACGAGAATCACATCAGACCGACTCAAACCAGCACACATGAAGACACTACACACACACACACCACGAGAATCACATCAGACCGACTCAAACCAGCACACATGAAGACACTACACACACACACACACACACACCACGAGAATCACATCAGACCGACTCAAACCAGCACACATGAAGACACTACACACACACACACACACACACACACACCACGAGAATCACATCAGACCGACTCAAACCAGCACACATGAAGACACTACACACACACACACACACACACACTACGAGAATCACATCAGACCGACTCAAACCAGCACACATGAAGACACTACACACACACACACACACACACACCACGAGAATCACATCAGACCAGCACACATGCCGACACTACACACACACACACACACACACACACACCACGAGAATCACATCAGACCGACTCAAACCAGCACACATGAAGACACTACACACACACACACACACACACCACGAGAATCACATCAGACCGACTCAAACCAGCACACATGAAGACACTACACACACACACACACACACACACACACCACGAGAATCACATCAGACCGACTCAAACCAGCACATGAAGACACTACACACACACACACACACACACACACACCACGAGAATCACATCAGACCGACTCAAACCAGCACACATGAAGACACTACACACACACACACACACACACACACACCACGAGAATCACATCAGACCGACTCAAACCAGCACACATGAAGACACTACACACACACACACACACACACACCACGAGAATCACATCAGACCGACTCAAACCAGCACACATGAAGACACTACACACACACACACACACACACCACGAGAATCACATCAGACCGACTCAAACCAGCACACATGAAGACACTACACACACACACACCCACACACACACACCACGAGAATCACATCAGACCGAATCAGACCAGCACACATGACGACACTAAACACACACACACCCACACACACACACACACACACCACGAGAATCACATCAGACCGAATCAGACCAGCACACATGACGACACTAAACACACACACACACACCCACACACACACACACCACGAGAATCACATCAAACCGACTCAGACCAGCACATATGACGACACTAAACACACACACACACACCCACACACACACACACACACAAACACACCACGAGAATCACATCAGACCGACTCAAACCAGCACACATGACGACACTACACACACACACACACACACACACCACGAGAATCACATCAGACCGAATCAGACCAGCACACATGACGACACTAAACACACACACACCCACACACACACACACACACACCACGAGAATCACATCAGACCGACTCAAACCAGCACATGAAGACACTACACACACACACACACACACACACACCACGAGAGTCACATCAGACCGACTCAAACCAGCACATGAAGACACTACACACACACACACACACCACGAGAATCACATCAGATCGACTCAAACCAGCACACATGAAGACACTACACACACACACACACACACCACGAGAATCACATCAGATCGACTCAAACCACCACACATGAAGACACTAAACACACACACACACACACACACACACCACGAGAATCACATCAGACCGACTCAAACCAGCACACATGAAGACACTACACACACACACACACACACACACCACGAGAATCACATCAGACCGACTCAAACCAGCACACATGAAGACACTACACACACACACACACACACACACTACGAGAATCACATCAGACCGACTCAAACCAGCACACATGAAGACACTACACACACACACACACACACACACCACGAGAATCACATCAGACCAGCACACATGCCGACACTACACACACACACACACACACACACACACACCACGAGAATCACATCAGACCGACTCAAACCAGCACACATGAAGACACTACACACACACACACACACACACCACGAGAATCACATCAGACCGACTCAAACCAGCACACATGAAGACACTACACACACACACACACACACACCACGAGAATCACATCAGACCGACTCAAACCAGCACATGAAGACACTACACACACCACGAGAATCACATCAGACCGACTCAAACCAGCACATGAAGACACTACACACACACACACACACACACACACACACCACGAGAATCACATCAGACCAACTCAGACCAGCACACATGCCGACACTACACACACACACACACACACACACACCACGAGAATCACATCAGACCGACTCAAACCAGCACATGAAGACACTACACACACACACACACACACACCACGAGAATCACATCAGACCGACTCAAACCAGCACACATGAAGACACTACACACACACACACACACACACACACACCACGAGAATCACATCAGACCGACTCAAACCAGCACATGAAGACACTACACACACACACACACACACACACCACGAGAATCACATCAGACCGACTCAAACCAGCACACATGAAGACACTACACACACACACACACACACACACACCACGAGAATCACATCAGACCAACTCAGACCAGCACACATGCCGACACTACACACACACACACACACACACACACACCACGAGAATCACATCAGACCGACTCAAACCAGCACATGACGACACTAAACACACACACACACACACACTACGAGAATCACATCAGACCGACTCAAACCAGCACACATGAAGACACTACACACACACACACACACACACACCACGAGAATCACATCAGACCGACTCAAACCAGCACACATGAAGACACTACACACACACACACACACACACACCACGAGAATCACATCAGACCGACTCAGACCAGCACACATGCCGACACTACACACACACACACACACACACACACACACACCACGAGAATCACATCAGACCGACTCAAACCAGCACATGACGACACTAAACACACACACACACACACACACTACGAGAATCACATCAGACCGACTCAAACCAGCACACATGAAGACACTAAACACACACACACACACACACACACCACGAGAATCACATCAGACCGACTCAAACCAGCACACATGAAGACACTACACACACACACACACACACACACACCACGAGAATCACATCAGACCGACTCAAACCAGCACATGAAGACACTACACACACACACACACACACACACACCACGAGAATCACATCAGACCAACTCAGACCAGCACACATGCCGACACTACACACACACACACACACACACACACACACACCACGAGAATCACATCAGACCGACTCAAACCAGCACATGACGACACTAAACACACACACACACACACACACTACGAGAATCACATCAGACCGACTCAAACCAGCACACATGAAGACACTACACACACACACACACACACACACCACGAGAATCACATCAGACCGACTCAAACCAGCACACATGCCGACACTACACACACACACACACACACACACACACCACGAGAATCACATCAGACCGACTCAAACCAGCACATGACGACACTAAACACACACACACACACACACACTACGAGAATCACATCAGACCGACTCAAACCAGCACACATGAAGACACTACACACACACACACACACACACACCACGAGAATCACATCAGACCGACTCAAACCAGCACACATGAAGACACTACACACACACACACACACACACACACCACGAGAATCACATCAGACCGACTCAAACCAGCACACATGAAGACACTACACACACACACACACACACACACACCACGAGAATCACATCAGACCGACTCAAACCAGCACACATGAAGACACTACACACACACACACACACACACACACCACGAGAATCACATCAGACCGACTCAAACCAGCACACATGAAGACACTACACACACACACACACACACACACACCACGAGAATCACATCAGACCAACTCAGACCAGCACACATGCCGACACTACACACACACACACACACACACACACACCACGAGAATCACATCAGACCGACTCAAACCAGCACATGACGACACTAAACACACACACACACACACACACTACGAGAATCACATCAGACCGACTCAAACCAGCACACATGAAGACACTACACACACACACACACACACACACACCACGAGAATCACATCAGACCGACTCAAACCAGCACACATGAAGACACTACACACACACACACACACACCACGAGAATCACATCAGACCGACTCAAACCAGCACACATGAAGACACTACACACACACACACACACACACCACGAGAATCACATCAGACCGACTCAAACCAGCACACATGAAGACACTACACACACACACACACACACACACACCACGAGAATCACATCAGACCAACTCAGACCAGCACACATGCCGACACTACACACACACACACACACACACACACACCACGAGAATCACATCAGACCGACTCAAACCAGCACATGACGACACTAAACACACACACACACACACACACTACGAGAATCACATCAGACCGACTCAAACCAGCACACATGAAGACACTACACACACACACACACACACACACCACGAGAATCACATCAGACCGACTCAAACCAGCACATGACGACACTAAACACACACACACACACACACACTACGAGAATCACATCAGACCGACTCAAACCAGCACACATGAAGACACTACACACACACACACACACACACACACACCACGAGAATCACATCAGACCGACTCAAACCAGCACATGACGACACTAAACACACACACACACACACTACGAGAATCACATCAGACCGACTCAAACCAGCACACATGAAGACACTACACACACACACACACACACACACACCACGAGAATCACATCAGACCGACTCAAACCAGCACATGACGACACTAAACACACACACACACACACACACTACGAGAATCACATCAGACCGACTCAAACCAGCACACATGAAGACACTACACACACACACACACACACACACACCACGAGAATCACATCAGACCGACTCAAACCAGCACATACACTGCACAAGATAGATATGAACATGTGTTTTGTTACAATCAGCAGACTTAAAGTTTATTTCTGCCAGGCTGATATAAACTGTGAAATATAAAATCGTAATTGTTTGAAAAAAAGTTTGAATTGTGAAGCAAAAAATCACAAAAGATATAGGGCCCTATTTTAACGATCTGAAACGCAAGTGTCAAAGCGCAAAGCACAAGTAACTTTGTGGGCGGATCTCGGCGCTGTTGCTATTTAACCGGCGGGATAAATGACTCTTGCGCCTGGCGCAAATCTAAAAGGGGTTGGTCTGAAGTAGCTTCATTATTCATAGGTGTGGTTTGGGCGTAACGTGAAATAAACCAATCAGAGCGTCATCCAACATACCCTTTAAGAGCAGGTGCGCATGTTGCATGGCGGATTGTTATTACTATGGCGCATTTACCAGGCGCGCGCCAGGAGCGGTTCACAACCGAGGAGACCGATGTTCTCGTCAGGGCCGTAAAAGAAAGAGAATTGACATTGGTAAGCTAGATTTATGCCTATTTTTTCACATCTTCATGGACACCACAATGATTTCCCTCGTGTGGTAATATATTTCCTTGTTATAATGTATGATTTGCAAAAATAAAAACTGCTGCATCTGTGTTGATGAGAGAATCAAAGTGTATGCGCGTTGTGCACCCGCTACATTATGGCCAAGCATGCGCGCTTAAAATAGCATTATGAACAACGCGCAACGCGCCACTGACTTTAGACCAGGTTTTTTTTTGGTCAGTGGCGGAATTGTTTTCTGGAAGTGCAAAATAGCTCCAGGGATTGTTTGCGCCGGAACACGCCTCCTTTTTGCGCCGACCCGCCCAGGGAGCGCAAGTTCATTTCCTAGTTTACTGACGTGCGTCTGTGGAGGGAAAAGTCCGCTTTGCGCGGGTGCAAAATAGGAATGATACATGCGGCAGTGTACAAAGTCATTTGCGCCGGGTGCAAGATAGGGCCCATAAACTTGCAAATATAAACTCGGAATTATGAGAAAAATTATATAAACTTACAAAAGAAAAACTTGCAAATATAAAAAAAAAGTTAGAATTTTGAAAAATAAACTCGCAAAAGATAAACTCGGAATTGTGAGAAAAATGTCAGAATTAGTTAGAATTGCGATATATATAAACTTGCAATTACTTTTTTATTTATTGTTATTCCATGGCAAAAACAAGCTTCCACATAAACGTCTTTAGCAAATAGAAATAAAAATCCCCAAAGATTGCGTGTTCTTCCTCCTCCAGTCATCAGGACACAACATCCACGTTTATAACTCACCGGGACCTTTTACACTGCAAATATCACAGAACAATAAAATAAATCCCAGCACATTCATCTTTACTCTTATCAGATGAGCTTTATTGCTCCAAACCATTACGGCCCAATCCCACGGCTCCGGTGTCGCAGCCGGGCCGGGACGGATGACAGCGTGTCAGGATGAGGCATGTGCTCATCCGGTCCGGAACGCGGATCTATCGGTGCGATCGGGGGGGTGACGTGACCCGACACACACACGTTCTGCTGGTCACTGGCTCATCTGAGAACACACATCAATAACACTGACCTCGCCACGCTTTCATTACACTCTGGAAACGGTTTTCGTTTGTTAAGTTTGTTTGCAGGAGTTTAGATTACTCACGGCTTTTAGAGGAAGAGTTTCAGGATGTTTCCGTGACATTCGTTAAAGATATATCACGCCCTTTTATAAAGTCTTGATGTTGTTCTTGGGCTCTACTAGAAGAGGTTTTCCAGGGGCCTATATCACCTCTTCTGGCACAATTACCAGTTTATATGTGCACGTTTATATCTTTTTTCTCACATAGCAAGTTTATATTTGTGAGTTTATATATTTTGCAAGTTTAAATCTCGCAATTCTGACATTTTTCTCACAATTCCGTGTTTATAATTGTGGGTTTATATTTCAAAATTCAAACTTAAAAAAAAAAAAAAAAAGTTTAGGCTATATCTTTTGTAAGTTTCTATATAATTTTTCTCATAATTTCGAGTTTATATTTGCAAGTTTATATCTTTTTTCTCACAATTGCAAGTTTATATTTGTGAGTTTATATCTTTTGCAAGTTTATATCTCGCAATTCTGACATTTTTCTCACAATTCCGTGTTTATAATTGTGGGTTTATATTTCAAAATTCTAACTTAAAAAAAAAAAAGTTTATATCTTTTGTAAGTTTCTATATAATTTTTCTCATAATTTCGAGTTTATATTTGCAAGTTTCTGTCTTTTTTCAGTACAATTGAAAGTTTATTTTTGCAAGTTTATATCTTTTTTCTCACAATTGCAAGTTTATATCTCGCAATATTTACATTTTTTTCTCACAATTCCAAGTTTATGATTTATATTTGAGAGTTTATATCTTTTGCAAGTTTATATTTCAAAATTCTAACTTTTTTATATTTGCAATTTTATATCTTTTGTAAGTTTATATAATTTTTCTCATAAATCTTAGTTTATATTTGCGAACGTATATCTTTTGTAAGTTTACATCTTTTTTCTGATGAAGCCGGTTTCGGTTGCACCATGAAAGTGGTTTGGCTTTTAGCAGTGTTCATCAAATTAGACCAATCAGCTGTGAGCAAAGTGTCACATGTCTGAGGCGATGAAGTCACTCCACCTGTTTCTACTCTAAATTAAAGATCACTACACAGCAAATGATTGTTAAAGACAAAATCATCAGGCTTTTAGTAATGCTTATTTAGAATAATAATTCTGTGTGATTTAGATAGTATTTATGTAATTATCATACCCTTAATCGATCACATGTACAATTTTAATTTAACAATTATTATTACACACAGTTTAAAAATAAAAGGTAATATAAATACGCTTTAGAATCAATAGATAAAGCTATAAATGCCTACATGTGAGCTTATGTTCAATTCTCTCTATACCTTTATCAACTGTATAAACTAACGTCACAACTTTTACTTGCACTGATATAGCAAGACTTTTTATTTTAGTTGTTCTCTTTCATAGACGGCTATTTTCTTGCTGTATGAATTTCTTCATAATCTCATAATAATACTCTGCAGAAGAAATGAGGAATATTGTAACATAAAATAATATTTAATACTAGTTAAATTATTTAACATGAGCTAACTATGAGAAATATATTTATGAAACTTTGTTAATGCATAATTTAATAATGAATTAGAACATGTAGAAAATAACACTCTTACATAGTTATAATAAAACCTTGTTGCAAATTATTACTGATGTTTCATAGTACTTGATCTCAGAAGATCAAAGGAAGCTTCAGTCCTCATAATATGAGCTCATTTTTATCATTTTATGCACCTTCTTTATTGTTTGGCCCTTCTGTAGGTTTTGATGTGAGTTTTTATAGTTCATATTTCTGAAACACAATAATAGAGTGTTTGATCAGATCAGTCAGACAGTCATTAGCAGATTATTCCAGATCATTCATGTTGACATCGAGGTCGATCACAAATGCCCGACTCGTATAAACATGACCCCAATTTTCCCAATCTCGCGCGTGTGTGTGTGTGTGAGTGAGTGAGTGTGTGATTGTGTGTGTGTGTGTGTGTGTGTGTGTGTGTGTGTGTGTGAGACAAACAGCCCTCCTGCAGGCGTCTGCTTTCACACACGCTCTATTATTCAAACTGACAATATAATATAATCACTATTTTGTTTTATTGTAATCTTACTAGTGCATTGTCATCCCGTGAGTGATATCATGTTGAATATTTAATAAATTCAAGTGAGCAACAGCCCAAGTATAAATGTACTGTTACATATTTTTGGATGCTGCACATTTTCATATACAGAGTATCTGACATTTATATTTGATTCGTGTTTAAAGAATTGACTCGTCTTTCCATCCAAACCTGAATGACTTTCTATCGTCTTCAAAACACGACAGAAGATATTTTGAAGAACATGAACAAGTTTGGACCCCATCGACTTCCATCATTTATTTTTCTAAATATCTTTTGTGTTCTGAGGGTGTTTCATCATTGTTTACTTCTTCTAATCAAAATGTTTCAAACTAAACTTTTTTTTTTCTTGTGAACATTGTTTTAACTGATCATAGATTTTTTATGTCATCAATATCAAGTTCCTTCCATCTTTTGTACAATCCCTTTAAAAAAAGCCTTAAAGGTACAATATGTAACAATTTTGTAATAAAATATCCAAAAATCACTTGCACAGTGTGATATATTTCCTGCAGTTGTGTACTTACAATATCCCAAAAGTCTCCAAAGATTTTTTATTTCAGAGAAATTCCAATTTTAAATAAGTGGCCGTCCCGGAAAAAAATTCGCCTGTCAATGACGCAATATCCGCGCTATCCTCGGTTTCCGTTCATACTGCCATAGCCATGACGTAACCATGGCGACAGACGTGGACAACTGCGTAGTGAGTAACGTTTAGCGGCACCAGAGCCCATCATTCTCTGGCGGCACGCAGTTCTTGTTTCTTTCAAACATAGACCATCCATGGCAAGCAGACTTTGGGACAAACAAGTAGAACTAAAATGAGGATCAATATCAGCGTGGCGTTTTTGAGATGCCGAGAGCTCCACTTCCGCGACTAACTTGGACTCGACAGAGCTTCACGAGTCACGACTCGACAGCTTTATTAGACAGGTGAGCAAATGTACATAAAAAAAATCTATGTTATATAACGTTAGCTCAACATGATGAAATGTTAGAATATGGTATGTTATTCTAATGTTGATCTAGCTTACTGCTAGTTTCGTATAGCAAACGAACTAACGCGTAGTATAACATTATAACTTTCAACACACATTTAAATGCCGTTTAGTGTGATAGTGTAACGTTAGACCAAGTGAAGCAGTGCTGCGTTCCCTCACAAGTTTAATTCATCTAATAAACTGACCTGTGTGAGTAATCCAGCACTTGCGGGTAGTTCGGTAGAATGAAATGTCCTTATTCCTTTATATCCGCGGGACTCGCATGTGATATCTGTCTCTTTAGCAATCGCGACCTGCTTCATACTACTGTAATTGTTAAAAAACATGAATGTTTGCACTCATCCATTAGATCCATCAGCTTGACAGCAAGTCCCATCATTCAGTTCATCACTGCGTCATCGACCGACGCCTTTGTTATTGTTGGAAACTGCGCCCTCTTGTGGCGAAACATTCTTACATATTGTGCCTTTAATGACATCATCCTCCAGGAAGTGACATCATTTCGGAGGGAAAACAGCAGCACAAACATCATTTATTAATCAAATACATCATATCATTAAGTGTTGTCAATGAATCTGATGAATTCTGGGATGTTTTTGGTGTTTGTTTTTTTTACACAATTACACAATCAGTTTGATTACAGAAAATATGTTCTATGAACGTTTTTCTAATATCCCAATCAAGCTATGACATGTCCAGTTTTTTTTTTTCTTGGTGAACATTAGAGAAAACAATAAGGGAACGTTTTCTCTATTTTATCATTTGCAAGCATTATTGGAACGTTCTCTAAATGTTTAAAAAATGTTTGATAACAAAAATATGTTCTAAGAACGTTTTTCTAACGATCCACTCAAGCTATGAAAATGTTATTTCTGCACGTTCAAAACGTTCAGTTTTTCAAATATTTTAAAATAATTTATTAGAGAAAACGTTAAGAGAATGATTTTCTCTATTTTATAATTTTGCAAGTATTATGGGAACGTTACTTTTGAAAGTTCTCTAAACGTTTTAAAAAATGTTTCAGAAAAACACTTCATGAACGATGTATAAATAATGATTTTGTGCTGATATTTTGAGAACATTATTAAAGACGAAAGAACTTTGAACAAACGTTCTATTAACGTTACTGGAAGAACGTTTGTTCAAAACTCTGACAAACGTTCCAAAATCTGAGAATATAAAACAAAAGATGGTTTAAGTTGACTTTCAATGCCTCTGCAATAACCTTTACTCTTTATCAGCATCGTATGTGTGTAAATAATCAAGTTATAATAAAGAAGTGTCTGAAAAATATATATTTAGAAATTTTTCATGTGAGGTAAGTCACATTTATTTATAAAGTGCTTTTTACAATACAGAGTGTTTCGAAGCAGCTTTACAGAGATAACAGGAAAATAATGCAACAAAGTTTGTTTCCAGAAGAAAATATCATCACAGTCCAGCTTAAGGAAGTTCAGTGATGATTCATTTTGTTGTAAAAAAGTTATTAATTTAGTTATTTATATATATAGCTGTTCTGGAGTAAACCGAGACTTGCAGTTCGAAGCGCACTGATGATCTACAGAAGCCCCGGAGCGCAGGACAAATGACTATCATATGCAGCGAACAACTGTGTGTTTCCCGAGGGATTGTGTAGCGTTCCAGCGCTTATCCGGTGACCAGAACACCTGAGGACAGATCTGCATCACGAAGCCCCGGCTCTGAGTGTTTACAGCAGTCACACACACACACACACACACACATCCGGTGACCAGAACACCTGAGGACAGATCTGCATCACGAAGCCCCGGCTCTGTGTGTTTACAGCAGTGTTTAAGGCAAGGTGACAAGAAAAATCCCATAATTTCCAGCAGAGTTTCTCCCGAGGAAACATAAGATGAGCCCTGACATCATACCCACACACACACACACACACACACACACCCGCAGCCGAGATCTGCATCTCCTTCTGAAAGCTCTTTTACCAGCAGAACTGCAGGAGGAAGATCTGTCCGCTGTTATTAAACACTGCACACACGCACGCACACACTCTCACACGTGCACTAGTGATGGCCGGTTCGTGAACGAATCGTTCTTTTGAACCGGTTCTTTTTATCTGATCCACAAGTTACTAAAGTTACTAATTTTCTGACATGCCTGACAGTCCCT
>JAPDVR010000011.1:1183684-1201184 GCA_026230005.1 Gila orcuttii
ACACACATCACGAGGAACCACACACACATCATGAGGAACCACACACACATCACGAGGAACCACACACACATCACGAGGAACCACACACACATCACGAGGAACCACACACACATCACGAGGAACCACACACACATCACGAGGAACCACACACACATCACGAGGAACCACACACACATCACAAGGAACCACACACATCACGAGGAACCACACACACATCACGAGGAACCACACACACATCACAAGGAACCACACACACATCACAAGGAACCACACACAAATCATGAGGAACCACACACACATCATGAGGAACCACACACACATCACGAGGAACCACACACACATCATGAGGAACCACACACACATCACGAGGAACCACACACACATCACGAGGAACCACACACACATCACGAGGAACCACACACACATCACGAGGAACCACACACACATCACGAGGAACCACACACACATCATTAGGAACCACACACACATCATGAGGAACCACACACACATCATTAGGAACCACACACACATCATGAGGAACCACACACACACATCACGAGGAACCACACACACATCACGAGGAACCACACACACATCATTAGGAACCACACACACATCATGAGGAACCACACACACATCACGAGGAACCACACACACATCACGAGGAACCACACACACATCATGAGGAACCACACACACATCACGAGGAACCACACACACATCACGAGGAACCACACACACATCATTAGGAACCACACACACATCACGAGATACCACACACACATCACGAGGAACCACACACACATCACGAGGAACCACACACACTTAATGAGAACCACACACACATCATGAGGAACCACACACACTTAATGAGAACCACACACACATCATGAGGAACCACACACACATCATGAGGAACCACACACACACATCATGAGGAACCACACACACATCACACAGGATCACCGCACAACATGTGACAGGGCAAACGTCTTTAATTGGGCTTTTAGTGATGTAACAATATGTATTTATTTGTCAATTTCTGAAACCTGGAAGAACCCTGTGAGATAAAGTGTGTCTTCTACAAGCAGTGTCATCAAGATGAGCAGCAAAAGGCAAAAACTAAACACCAATATCTAGAAAACTATGTCAAATGTTACTATGGTGCTTTCATTATTATAGACAAGCTGCAGATTATGGCTTTATAAATCATTTTGCACAGACATTATGTTTTCTGTCTTTTATGCGGCATTGCATCTTTATGCAGAATTTAGATCGGTCACACACACACAATCACTCAGGGATGGAAATTAGCACCCGCCACCAGCGGGTGATTTTTGTGTTGTGGCGGGTAAACTCGCTTCACCTACCGGCCACCGTGGCGGGTAAATAAAAATAGCATACTGTTTCACCCGGACGGCAGACACTTTTAGAGGAGGCACATCTTCAACACACGCGCGCTTCTTCCGTCGAGACTCGACGAGGGAAGAAAACGTGGGAGCGCAAGAGGCAGTGTGCCGTCCAAAGGGAGAGCTAGCCGCGAGCGCATGGTGTATTTTCAGGGCGGGGTAGCTCTCTTGCGTCGTAAAGAGCTAGCCGTGTGAACATCTACCCGCACGCTTCTTCCGTTGAGGCTTGAGCGCGAGAGGCGGTTATTGCCGTCCCAAAGGAGAGCTAGCCGCGAACGCATGATGTAAATATGACAGAACAGGCATACTCTCGCAGAGAGAGCAACCTCCAGCATAGAGTGCGTTTCAGCATCGGTGCAGTTTTTTGTTTAATCTGCCCTACTCATTTAATGAAATGTATATCAGTTCATGGTATAAGAGAGAAAGAGAAAATGTCAGTATTTCATTGAGACTTGAGATTAATTTAACTGCTTAATTATTGTAGATCTTGTAGTATTATTTTTCACATGCAGTTACACATTGTCGGTTAAAAACAAGAAAGTGGCTAGTAAAAACATTGAGTGGCTGGTAGATTTTGAAATCCACCAGCCACAGTGGCCGGTGGACAAAAAAGTTCATTTCCATCCCTGCAATCACTGCACACACACACAATCACTGCACACACACAATCACTGCACACACACAATCACTGCACACACACACAATCACTGCACACAAACACAATCACTGCACACACACAATCACTGCACACACACAATCACTGCACACACACAATCACTGCACACACACAATCACTGCACACACACACAATCACTGCACACACACAATCACTGCACACACACAATCACTGCACACACACAATCACACAATCACTGCACACACACAATCACTGCACACACACACAATCACTGCACACACACTCAATCACTGCACACACACACAATCACTGCACACACACAATCACACAATCACTGCACACACACAATCACTGCACACACACACAATCACTGCACACACAATCACTGCACACACACAATCACTGCACACACACAATCACTGCACACACACACAATCACTGCACACACACAAAATCACTGCACACACACAATCAGACAATCACTGCACACACACAATCACTGCACACACACACAATCACTGCACACACACAAAATCACTGCACACACACAATCAGACAATCACTGCACACACACAATCACTGCACACACACACAATCACTGCACACACACAATCACACAATCACTGCACACACACACAATCACTGCACACACACACAATCACTGCACACACACAATCACTGCACACACACACAATCACTGCACACACACACAATCACTGCACACACACAATCACACAATCACTGCACACACACAATCACTGCACACACACACAATCACTGCACACACACAATCACACAATCACTGCACACACACAATCACTGCACACACACAATCACTGCACACACACACAATCACTGCACACACACAATCACACAATCACTGCACACACACACAATCACTGCACACACACACAATCACTGCGCACACACACACAATCACTGCGCACACACAATCACTGCACACACACACACACACACAATCACTGCACACACACACACACACACACACACAATCACTGCGCACACACACACACACACACAATCACTGCACACACACAATCACTGCGTACACACACACAATCACTGTGCACACACAATCACTGCACACACACACACACGTGTCACTGCACACACACACACACAATCACTGCACACACACACACACACAATCACTGCACACACACACACACACACACAATCACTGCACACACACACACACACACACACAATCACTGCACACACACACACACACACACAATCACTGCACACACACACACACAATCACTGCACACACACACAATCACTGCACACACACAATCACACAATCACTGCACACACACAATCACTGCACACACACACAATCACTGCACACAAACACAATCACTGTACACACACAATCACTGCACACACACAATCACTGCACACACACAATCACTGCACACACAATCACTGCACACACACAATCACTGCACACACACAATCACTGCACACACACAATCACTGCACACACACACAATCACTGCACACACACAATCACACAATCACTGCACACACACAATCACTGCACACACACAATCACTGCACACACACAATCACTGCGCACACACACACAATCACTGCACACACAATCACTGCACACACACAATCACACAATCACTGCACACACACAATCACTGCACACACACACAATCACTGCACACACACAAAATCACTGCACACACACAATCACTGCACACACACACAATCACTGCACACACACAATCACACAATCACTGCACACACACAATCACTGCACACACACACAATCACTGCGCACACACACACAATCACTGCGCACACACAATCACTGCACACACACACACACACACACAATCACTGCACACACACACACACACACACAATCACTGCACACACAAACACACACACACACACAATCACTGCACACACACACAATCACTGCGTACACACACACAATCACTGTGCACACACAATCACTGCACACACACACACACGTGTCACTGCACACACACACACACAATCACTGCACACACACACACACACAATCACTGCACACACACACACACACACACACACAATCACTGCACACACACACACACACACACACACAATCACTGCACACACACACACACACACACACACAATCACTGCACACACACACACACACACAATCACTGCACACACACACAATCACTGCACACACACAATCACACAATCACTGCACACACACAATCACTGCACACACACACAATCACTGCACACAAACACAATCACTGCACACACACAATCACTGCACACACACAATCACTGCACACACACAATCACTGCACACACACAATCACTGCACACACACAATCACTGCACACACACAATCACTGCACACACACACAATCACTGCACACACACACAATCACTGCACACACACAATCACACAATCACTGCACACACACAATCACTGCACACACACACAATCACTGCACACACACACAATCACTGCACACACACAATCACTGCACACACACACAATCACTGCACACAAACACAATCACTGCACAAACACAATCACTGCACACACACAATCACTGCACACACACAATCACTGCACACACACAATCACTGCACACACACAATCACTGCACACACACAATCACTGCACACACACACAATCACTGCACACACACACAATCACTGCACACACACACAATCACTGCACACACACAATCACACAATCACTGCACACACACAATCACTGCACACACACACAATCACTGCACACACACACAATCACTGCACACACACAATCACTGCACACACACACACAATCACTGCACACAAACACAATCACTGCACAAACACAATCACTGCACACACACAATCACTGCACACACACAATCACTGCACACACAGAATCACTGCACACACACACAATCACTGCACACACACACAATCACTGCACACACACAATCACACAATCACTGCACACACACAATCACTGCACACACACACAATCACTGCACACACACAATCACTGCACACACACACACACACACACAATCACTGCACACACACACACACACACACAATCACTGCACACACACACACACACACACACAATCACTGCACACACACACAATCACACAATCACTGCACACACACAATCACTGCACACACACACAATCACTGCACACAAACACAATCACTGCACACACACAATCACTGCACACACACAATCACTGCACACACACAATCACTGCACACACACAATCACTGCACACACACAATCACTGCACACACACACAATCACTGCACACACACAATCACACAATCACTGCACACATACAATCACTGCACACACACACAATCACTGCACACACACACACAATCACTGCACACACACACAATCACTGCACACACACAATCACTGCACACACACAATCACACAATCACTGCACACACACAATCACTGCACACACACACAATCACTGCACACACACACAATCACTGCACACACACAATCACACAATCACTGCACACACACAATCACTGCACACACACACACACACACACACAATCACTGCACACACACACACACACACACAATCACTGCACACACACACACACACACACACACACAATCACTGCACACACACACAATCACTGCACACACACAATCACACAATCACTGCACACACACAATCACTGCGCACACACACAATCACTGCACACACACACACAATCACTGCACACACACACAATCACTGCACACACACAATCACACAATCACTGCACACACACAATCACTGCACACACACACAATCACTGCACACACAATCACTGCACACACACAATCACACAATCACTGCACACACACAATCACTGCACACACACACAATCACTGCACACACACAAAATCACTGCACACACACAATCACTGCACACACACACAATCACTGCACACACACAATCACTGCACACACACACAATCACTGCACACACACAATCACACAATCACTGCACACACACACAATCACTGCACACACACACAATCACTGCACACACACACAATCACTGCGCACACACACACAATCACTGCGCACACACAATCACTGCACACACACACACACACACACACACACACAATCACTGCACACACACACACACACAATCACTGCACACACACACACACACACACAATCACTGCGCACACACACACACACACACACAATCACTGCACACACACACAATCACTGCGTACACACACACAATCACTGTGCACACACAATCACTGCACACACACACACACACACACACGTGTCACTGCACACACACACACACAATCACTGCACACACACACACACACACACACTATCACTGCACACACACACACACACACACAATCACTGCACACACACACACACACACAATCACTGCACACACACACACACACACACACACACACAATCACTGCACACACACACAATCACTGCACGCACACACACACACACACACACACACAATCACTGCGCACACACACACACACACACACACACAATCACTGCGCACACACACACTCACGTGTCACTGCACACACACACACACACACACACAATCACTGCACACACACACTCACACACACAATCACTGTGCACACACACACACAATCACTGCACACACACACAATCACTGCGCACACACACACAATCACTGCGCACACACAATCACTGCACACACACACACACAATCACTGCACACACAATCACTGCACACACACACAATCACTGCACACAAACACACACACACAATCACTGCACACACACACACACACACACAATCACTGCACACACACACACACACACGTGTCATTGCACACACACACACACACACACAATCACTGCACACACACACACACACACACACACACAATCACTGCACACACACACACACACAATCACTGCACACACACACAATCATTGCATCTTTATGCAGAATTTCGATCGGTCACAAAGCCGTCTTATCTGTGTAAAAACATTGTGCTTGTCAGTACAACATCAGAACCAAAATATTAAAACTTGCCATGAAAACACAGAGCTGTTAGACCGCTGAAATAACCAGAAGAACCATGAGAGTGTGTGAAGGACGAGCTGATCTATAGATGACAGTATTGAGAGTTCGAGTCCTGAGATTGAGTCGTGCATGTTGAGCTTTTCTCATGAGTCATGAGTTTTAAAAGCATATGGCTCCATTTTTATTTCTAAAAATGAAATCAACAAAATTAAGGAAAAAGGATAGTTAATTGAAAAAGGTCATAAAAATGTTTTTTGTTTAAAAACTGCAGTGATGTGTGAATATGACCATAGTCTGCTGGAAAGAAGGAAAGGTAACATCTGTAATACCAGTGACAGTGTGTGTGTGTGTGAGAGAGAGAGAGAGAGAGAGAGAGAGAGAGAGAGAGAGTGTGTGTGTGTGTGGTGTGTGTGTGTGTGTGTGTGTGTGTGTGTGTGTGTGTGTGTGTGTGTGTGTGGTGTGTGTGTGTGTGTGTGTGTGTGAGAGAGAGAGAGAGAGAGAGAGAGAGAGAGAGAGAGAGAGAGAGAGAGAGAGAGAGAGAGAGAGAGAGAGAGAGAGAGTGTGTGAGAAAAAGCTGCATCAAAATGAGCTCCTTATATATTTTCATCAACTTGGACCTAAAGAGTGGGACATTTCTGAAAAAAAAAAAACCTTCAAATACCCTCCACAGAGGACTCTAAAGAAGAGGTACATTTAATAATCTGCAAAACAGAAGATATAAGTGAAATAAGTGAATATCTTGATTTTAATTTTAAATCAAAACAACCAGCTAAACTGTAAACTAGGGAGCTGTCAACTGTTTCAGCTTGTTGTCATCAGCTGACTGGGCTACTGACTGCCTAAGAAACTAAATAAACTGAGCTAAACAATAACAGAAGAGAAAACCCCACCACCTTGTCCATCTCTGCCCCTCCTACACCTGCCACCTCTACCAACAGGCTAAAGGAGAGTATGGCCCTATTGGAGCTGGACTTTGCTGAATTTAAAGAGCTGACCCAGGCCAGGCTGTGTGAGCCCCAAAACAGCACTTTGCAGCAGATTCAAGAGGAGCTCCAACAGCTCAAAAGAGACAACCAGTCATTGGCATCTGACCTAAGAGGAAGTATAGAGGCACTGAAGCAGGAGAACGTCTACGGTTACGTATGTAACCCTCGTTCCCTGAGTAGGGAACGGAGACGTTACGTCGGATGACGACGAATGGGGTTTCGCTTAGAAAGCCTATCAACTTCGAGTATTACAAAACGAGCCAATGGCAAAGAAATGCCATGGGTCTGCGGAATTTGCATGACGTAACTCCGCCCCACCTCGTGGGTATAAAAGGAGGAAGTCCGCAACAGCAGTTTATGTTTCTTCGCTGAGGAGCCAAGACTGAGCTCAGGCGATCCCCGCGGTACAGCGGAAAGTGGCAGGCAGACGTAACGTCTCCGTTCCCTACTCAGGGAACGAGGGTTACATACGTAACCGTAGACGTTCCCTTTCGTTGTCACTCCGAGTTACGTCGGATGACGACGAATGGGGTTACCAGTCTAATCACGCCACCTTCTCAGCTGTCTTCCAGTGCCCTGCGTAAAAGGAGATCCCTGTCATAGACTGGACGAAGGACTCCATTTAACACAGGAATACCAAGGTACACTGGGAAGCATATCCCAAGCTAGGGGAAGTATGCAAATAATGCCAACCCAGATGGGGGGGACTTAGAGAATACACATATGACCCGAAGGAAACATATGGAGAACACTGGGGTGTCCAGCCGCAGGTGGAATATTTCAACCCCAGGGTGGCAAGGTGGCTTGCCAAGGGAAAGACACATGCTCAGAGAGGCTTACAGTGGAAATACACATGTGGGGGTCGCTCAGGGGAGGGACCATGCACACGGGAGGCACCTAGCCGACGCGCAGGCAATAGACACTGGCGCCGACGTCAGGAGTGCTGGAGGAACTCAGGGCTTTCGGGGAAGCTCACCTGAGGAGAATATCGCACGTATCCAGTCCGTGGAGTGGAATGGCGAGCAAGCGAAGACACCTGAGCGGGTCCGGTACTAGCTAGTTGAAGCGAGTACATGAGAGGACACTGGCTCCACTCGGAGATTATAGAATCTAGCGAATGTGTTAGGTGTCGCCCAGCCTGCAGCTCTGCAGATGTCTGTTAGCGAGGCGCCATGCGCTAGAGCCCAAGAGGATGCCACACTCCGGGTGGAGTGAGCCGTCACACCAAGGGGGCACGGTCGACCTTGCTGCTGGTAAGCCAAGGCAATGGCGTCCACTATCCAGTGAGACAACCTTTGCTTGGAGAGAGCCTTTCCCTTCAGCTTCCCACCATAACAGACAAAGAGCTGGACTGAGGTCCTGAAACACTGCGTCCTGTCTACATAGGCGCGAAGAGCGCGTACTGGACAGAGCAGTGCCAAGGCTGGGTCTGCCTCCTCCGGGGGCAGCGCTTGCAGGTTCACCACCTGGTCCCGAAAGGGAGTGGTAGGAACCTTGGGCACATATCCGGGCCGGGGTCTCAGGATCACGTGAGAGAAAGCCGGACCGAATTCCAGGCACGCTTCGTCGACGGAGAATGCGTGCAGGTCCCCTACCCTCTTGATGGAGGCCAGTGCAACCAGGAGCGCTGTCTTCATTGACAGGAACTTAAGCTCAACTGATTGCAGGGGCTCAAAGGGAGCACTCTTCAGGGCAGTTAGAACCACTGAGAGGTCCCAAGAGGGAACGAGAGGAGGACGAGGAGGATTTAGTCTCCTCGCTCCTCTCAGGAACCTGATGACCAGGTCGTGCTTCCCTACCGACTTACCTTCGACTAGGTCATGGTGTGCGGCAATGGCGGCAACATAGACCTTAAGGGTGGAGGGAGACAGCCTTCGCTCCAACCCTTGCTGAAGGAAGGAAAGCACAACGCTGATCGAGCATCTCCGGGGGTCTTCTCGGTGAGAAGAGCACCAGTCGACGAAGAGGTTCCACTTCAACGCGTAGACGTGTCTCGTGGACGATGCTCTAGCGGAAGTGATGGTAGCCGCCACCGCTGGTGGAAGGGTACTCAAACCTACCTCGAGCCGTCCAGGAGCCACACGTGGAGGCTCCAGAGATCGGGGCGAGGGTGCCAGAGGGTGCCCCGTCCCTGAGAAAGAAGGTCCTTCCTCAGAGGAATGGGCCAGGGAGGTGCTGTCGCGAGGAGTGCAAGTTCGGGGAACCAGGTCCGGCCGGGCCAATACGGCGCGACCAAAATGACCTGTTCCTCGTCCTCCCTGACCTTGCGCAAGGTCTGCGCAAGAAGGCTCACTGGGGGAAACGCATATTTGCGGCCCGGCGGCCAGCTGTGCGCCAGTGCATCCGTGCCGAGCGTGCCCTCGGTCAGGGAAATACAGGGCGCAATGGGTCGAGTCGTGAGAGGCAAACAGATCTATCTGTGCGTCCCCGAACTGGTCCCAAATCAGCTGAACCGACTGGGGATGGAGTCGCCATTCTCCAGGGAGGGGCTGAAGCCGTGAGAGCTCGTCGGCTGCACAGTTCAGGGCTCCGGGAATGAAGATGGCTCGAAGCGACCTCAGATGCTTCTGACTCCATAAAAGGAGGTGGCGGGCGAGTTGTGACATACGGCGGGAGCGTAGACCACCTTGATGGTTGATGTACGCTACAGTAGCGGTATTGTCTGAGCGGACTAGTACGTGTTGACCCCTGAGCAACGCCCGGAAGCGGTGCAGGGCAAGGCGTACTGCCAACAACTCGAGGCAATTGACATGCCATAGCCGCTGGGGTCCTGTCCAGGAGCCCGCAGCAGCATGTCCATTGCACATGGCGCCCCAGCCCGTGGTGGAGGCATCCGTGGAGACCACAACATGCCGGGAAACTCGTTCCAGGGGGACACCCGCCCTGAGAAAACTGAGGTTCGACCACGGGGTGAGGAACTGACGGCAGGTCGGAGTAACTGGTACCCGGAGCGTGCCTTGATGCCATGCCCACCTCGGGACTCGGTCGCGAAGCCAAAGCTGAAGCGGTCTCATATGAAGCAATCCGAGCGGCGTGACCGCGGCTGCAGATGCCATATGCCCCAGGAGCCTCTGAAAATGTTTCAGTGGAACCGCACTCTTGCTCCTGAGATGTCTCAGGCAAGTCAGCAGTGACTGCGCGCGCTCGCTCGTAAGCTGCGCGGACATGGCGACCGAGTCGATGTCCATACCGAGAAAAGAGATCCTCTGCACGGGGCAAAGTTTGCTCTTCTCCCAGTTGACCCGAAGGCCCAGACGAGCTAGGTGCCGGAGCACTAGGTCCCTGTGTTCGCAAACCTGGTCTCGAGAGTGAGCTAGGATCAGCCAGTCGTCGATATAACTCAGGATGCGAACCCCGTGTTCCCGAAGGGGAACAAGGGCAGCCTCGACAACCTTCGTGAAGGTGCGAGGAGACAGGGCTAGCCCGAAAGGGAGAACCGCGTACTGGTATGCCTGCCCCTCGAAAGCAAACCGTAGGAACGGTCTGTGTCGAGGAAGAATGGAGACATGAAAGTAGGCGTCCTTCAGGTCGATCGCTGCAAACCAATCCTGGGGCCGCACGCATTCGAGAACGCGTTTGGCGGAGAGCATCTTGAACGGCAGCCTGTGAAGGGAGCGGTTCAGCACGCGCAAGTCCAGGATTGGCCGTAACCCACCGGTTTTCTTGGGGACAATGAAGTAGGGGTTGTAGAACCCGGACCTCATCTCGGCTGGAGGGACAGTCTCGATTGCACCCTTCGCCAGCAGGGTGGCAATCTCTGCTCTCATGATGGGGGCATTGCCACCGACCAAAGTGGAGCGGACTCCCCTGAAGCGGGGAGGAGACCGTGCGAACTGAATCGCAAGCCGAGCCTGAAGGAGCGCGCGATCCAGCGGGACAGACGGGGAAGCTCTAGCCAGGCTCCCAGGAACTGAACCGGCGGGATCACGCGACGACAGGCGTCCCCCCGGAGGGGCAGCGAAGCGGAGTAACTGGCCCAGACGTGGACGGCATAGCGGCCCGGTGTGGGGGCACAGTTAGCAACCGCGCCCTGGCAGAGGGGGCCAGGGGAGGACCAGGCTGGTCGTCCCGCGGGGGCTTGCTCTGCCAGGGGTCTGGCGACAGAGGGGGACAGGGGCGAAGCGGTCCGTGGACGGCACGCCGTGTCAACGACCTCTGGGACAGAGGGGGACGAGGAGAGCACGGCTAGAGGGCGGCGCTCTGTGTCGTCCGAGAACTCTGTGTGCTCAGAGACGGGAGAGTCAGTTCTTTGCGAATAAGAATTCTTCCCCGGCCCTCCACCGGGGAAAGGAGTGGTCCTGCTCCCAACTCCTGGAAAGAACTGAGTCCCATCTCTGAGGAGCCCCTCTCAAGAGCGCCACCTAACCCGGCGCGTAGCGGGGGGCGGGGCTGGAGAGGGCTGTGGCGTCCGGCCGCGGCCTCCAGAGCCGGCCCGGGTGAACGGGCGGGGTGGGAGCCGTGGGGGGGCGCCCTCGGCGGTGGGCAGACCGAGGGACCTGAGCGGACGGCGGGGCCGTCGGGACAGAGTCGACCTCAACCTGCTCCATCCCCGAGGAGCCCGTCTCAGGAGCGCCGCTTAACCCGGCGTGTAGCGGGGGGCGGGGCTAGAGAGGGCTGTGGCGTCCGCCCGCGGCCCCCAGAGCCGGCCCGGGTGAACGGGCAGGGTGGGAGCCGCGGGAGGGCGCCCCTGGCGGTGGGCAGACCGAGGGATCTGAGCGGACGGCGGGGCTGTCGGGACAGAATCAACGTCAGTCTGCTCATGGACGGCTGAGAGCTGTTGGGCCAGCCCTCAACCGCACCGCCGAAGAGGCCGACCTGGGATGTGGGAATGTCGGACAGACGGGTCCGCGCGACATCCAGCACATCAAACAGGTACGGCCACCGAATGGTGAGCATCACCCGACCCAGGGAGCGTACGACCACTTTCGTCGCTCAGAGAGCAAGGTTAGTGGCGGCGCGCAGCTCAGTGAAGAGCCCTGGGTCAGTCCCGCCCTCGTGCAGGTCCATGAGCATCTGGGTCAGGTAGACCAGCAGAATGACCATGGCACGCAGTGAGGCGGCCGCCAGTCCCGTGGCGCTATAGGATCTCGCCACAAGCGTAGACGAAAAACTACAGGCCACGGACGGGTGCTTAGGATTGCGCCGAGAAGAAGCACTCTGAGGACACATAGCATCGCAACAGAGCGTTCAGCCGGGGGAACCCCAGTGTACCCACGGGCAGCGGCCCCATCGAGGGGAGGAAAGGCGGATGAGATCAGCGAATGGCCCCTGATCTCATCATGCACGTCCGGGAAGAACGGTATTGGGGTTTGCCGTGGACGAGGGTCGGCGGCCTCACCCAAAAACCAATCGTCCCGGGAAAGCATGGCCGTCATCTCCGGATCAGACTCGACGAGTCGTCACTTCCAGGAAAATCAAACCCACCTAGTGAAGCTGCTACAAACATAATATCATCCTCTGTAGCTTCAAATGAAACACACGGGCCACCAGAGGGTAGACCCGTGGGAATCACCTGTTCACTAGCGGGCACCGTCATTAAAGAGGGGGGCTGGGGTCGCGGACACATAGTCGGCGCCTTGTTCCAGACCGAAACCCTCAGGTCACCCTGGCCACCAGCCGAAGATCGGGGGGTGGATGAGGGGACTCTCACTCATGTGAGTTCACCGAGTCTCGACCTTAATGACGCGATGATCATGTTTCCATGGAGAAAACATGAGTCATCCACGAGCGCTGCTCTAGCATGATCAAGCCCAAACATACTAGACAACGCTCGTGCCCATCAGAGTCCGATACCAAGTTGCCGCACCATTCATTTTTTTTTTGAAATGCACGGGCGAGCCGTCTTTAAAAAGACGTGCCGCGTGCAAGCTCTTTTAGTGAGAGAAAACTCAAGTGTTGAAGCACCCGGGGAGACACGCACCGACTGGCAGACCACTGCAACAGATCAGCAGGAAGCACGCGCTCGCCGTAGATCGCCGTCACACCAACACTCGAGGTACTCGTTTGTAAAGCTGACAATTCAGAGATGGCTTGTGGAGAGAAGAATACACTTGGCTCCGAAGCGAAAACATAAACTGCTGTTGCGGACTTCCTCCTTTTATACCCACGAGGTGGGGCGGAGTTACGTCATGCAAATTCCGCAGACCCATGGCATTTCTTTGCCATTGGCTCGTTTTGTAATACTCGAAGTTGATAGGCTTTCTAAGCGAAACCCCATTCGTCGTCATCCGACGTAACTCGGAGTGACAACGAAAGGGAACAGGATACTTCATACCCAAATGGCCAAAGTAAAGGAAGATGCTGAGAACAGAGAAAGGAGCTTCACCAGGCAGGTCCAACACCTAACAGAGCAACTCTCAGAAATCCTGACAACTACAGAGACACAGACTCTCCCTGCCAGTGTCCCAAAGCCTTGTTTTGTCTCTGTACCACCATCTCTGCTCTACACCCAGTCCAACAACACCCTGGCAGCTCCTTCTACACCTACACTGCCAGCTGCCAACAACCAGCTCTGCCCATCACAGCCTGCCTCCACTCAGCCTGAAGAACAAGCCCCACAAGTGGTCCTACTGGTTGACTCAAATGGGAAATTCCTGGACACAAACAAGCTTTTTCCTGGAAAGAAAGTGCTTTCTAAACGCTGCAGCACCACAGGCCAGGCAATGAAGCTGTTAAAAAAGGAGACCCTCAGGAGCCCTCAATGCCTGGTGATCCACACAGGAACAAATGATCTGCACAGCCTCCGAAAAGGCACTGCTGAGGCAGTGAAGAAGATGGCAGAGCAGGCCAGTAAGGAATTTCCTGACACCCGCATTGTGATCTCCACCCTGCTGCCTAGGACAGACATCCCCCCTCATGCCATCCATGACATTAATATGGAGATCAGAAGAGGATGTGCCACCTTACCCAATGTCCACCTGGCCCTCCACCCAACCATTTGCATCTGGGACCTCTATGATGGACTCCATCTCCACAAAGAGAAGGTGAAGATCTTTGCGAAGACCCTCAAAGACACGGCCCTAGGACGCAGTCCTTCTACCCTCTCCTCAATTACACGCTTCAGTGATCATCCCAGACCTCCTCCTCCCCACCACCCCAGGATCATCCCCCCTGCTGCCAGGAGACACAACAGCTCAGCCTGGACCTCCCCCTCCCCACCCGCCCACCACCTAACCATGGTGAAACACAACCAGAGAAGGCTACTTTCCCCCTCCTTAATCCCTTCCCACCGTCCTCCTTTACAACATCGACAGCAGAGCTACGCAACAGCACTTGTCCCTGACCTGCCTCCCCACCCACAGCAACGGAGTTATTCTTCTACATCAGGAAGATGCTGCAAACTCTGTGTACCCGACTTCTGCCCAGCTAAGATATACATACAAAAAACACTTTACCATTTGGGTAACAGAACATTGATATACATTTAGTTAGTAATAGTAATAATAACAATGGTAGAAATTAGTAGGCTATAATGGTAATATTTATAATTTTTAAATATTTAATATTATAAATGGATAGATAATTGAAGGTTTTTTTTTGTTTTTGTTTTTTTTGTCCTACTATATGGGTTCATTTTGTTTGTTTTTAATGCGCTCATTACATATAAGCTGTTGGAATATCCAGGGTCTCCACTCCTCGACATTTGAGCTGAAGAGTGAAGACCCTGAATTCATTAAATCTATAAAAGATGTTGACTTAATTATATTGACAGAAACATGGTGTAAAAATGATTCACTCATTCACTGTCCCCCAGGATACAACGAAATCATGGTGCCCTCTATAAAATTTAAAAACATACGTAAGGGCAGAACATCGGGGGGATCTTGGTGTGGTACAAAGGAGATCAATGCAGTCACATCTCAACAGTAAAACAGGGTAAATCCCATGTTTGGTTGAGAATAGATCAAACCCTTGGCATTACTGATAGAGATCTCTATCTATGTGCAATATATATACCCCCAGTTGATTCTCCTTATTTTGAAGAAGATATTTTTGATACTCTCCATTCAGAAATCGCCTACTTCCAGGCCCAGGGAAATGTTCTTCTAACTGGCGATCTGAATGCACGAACAGGAATTGAACCTGATGTCATCGACCCACAGAGCCACAACCATGTATTTGATCAGGCCCCCCTGTTTACCACACCAACCAGCACCCATCGGAACAACCTCGATTGTGAAATTAATCAAAGTGGCAGGGAGATAGTGCATCTCTGTCGGGCTTTAGGCCTGTACATAGTTAATGGTAGGTTCAGAGGGGACTCTTTAGGGAGATTCACCTACTCCTCAGCTCATGGATCTAGTGTAGTAGACTATGCAATCACTGACATGGACCCCTCAACTATCAGTGCATTCACTGTCAGACAGCAATCCCCACTTTCAGACCACAACCAAATAAATCTGTTATTTAAACTCCCAGATCAATTAAATCCCAAAACAAAAGAACCCAGTAAGCTGTATGAGTTAAATCCAGGCTACAGATGGGCCCCAGACAGTGGAGACAAATTCATCATGGCCTTGAAATCACCTGATCTGATGAATGACATATTTATATATGACCAAACTATATATGTCTCTACCAAAAACGGTGTAAACAAGGCTATTGATGACATCAACACGATATTCCATAAGGCAGCTATCAGAGCTGACCTCATAAAACAGAAACATAAGCCTATTAGAAGACAAAATGTTGAGAAATGGTTTGATAAAGAATGCAAGACCATCAGAAAGGACCTTAGACATATAGCAAATGAAAAACATTGCCAACCAAACAACCTGGCCTTACGCATTAGATACAATGACATTTTAAATAAATACAAACGTACAATTAGGAACAAAAAACAAAATTATACCCACATGAAACTTGAAGATATTGAAAACGCCATTAATCAAGATCAATTCTGGAATATGTGGAACAAGTTCAACACAAAACTACAACAACCATTACCCATTCAAAATGGTGATATCTGGAAAACACATTTTGAAAACCTTTACAAAGACATACCAATAAAAACAAATTAGACCAGAACAAAATTTTATAAAAGAAAAACTCCAAACATTAGAACAAACAATTAAAGACAGCCAAAACCCTCTTGATTCTCCAATTACTTGGGAAGAATTGATCACACAGACAAAATCTCTCCAGCCGAGGAAAGCTTGTGGTCCAGACAGCATTAAAAACGAGATGCTCAAATGCAGCACCCGAGATGCAGGCTGCAGTGTTAAAGCTGTTCAATATCGTTCTACAGTCGGGATGTTTTCCTGACATCTGGTGCAAAGGGCTCATTTCCCCCATTCATAAGAGTGGGGACAAATCAGACCCTAATAACTACCGTGGCATCTCTGTCAGCAGCCGTCTAGGCAAACTATTCTGTAGCATTCTGAATA
>JAPDVR010000011.1:1208684-1253684 GCA_026230005.1 Gila orcuttii
CCTCAGACTGTAACCGAAGCTCGGGCGCACCAGATAACACGTCAGCTCGTCTTACGTCAGCAGCGTCCCTAAAGCGGATTGACAACAGAACCGGAAGACAATACAATGCTGAATAAAGTCGTAGTTTTTGTTATTTTTGGACCAAAATGTATTTTTGATGCTTCCAAGCATTCTAACTAACCCACTGATGTCACATGGACTACTTTGATGATGTCTTTATTTCCTTTCTGGACAAGGACAGTATACCGTACATAGATTTTCAATGGAGGGACAGAAAGCTCTCGGACTAAATCTAAAATATCTTAAACTGTGTTCCGAAGATGAACGGAGGTCTTACGGGCTTGGAACAACATGAGGGTGAGTCATTAATGGCATAATTTTCATTTTTGGGTGAACTAACCCTTTAAGGAGAAAATACTCAGCAATGCTGTCGACTTATGAATTTACACATGGTTTGTCTTAAAGCATATTAAAAACACCACATAGACATATAAACAACATTAAAAGCTGGATTTTCACCACAGGGGGACTTTTAAGTTCTGAAAATGTTATTTCTGAATGTTCAAAATGTCCATTTTGGGAATGAATGTGTTAAAGTGCAGAGTTATTATAAGTGTGTGATGGCAGCATTATTCATCCTCAATCCTCTGACCGGTGGGCGGTTTATTGCATGTATAGTTAAAGGGTAACTCTTTATCCAACTGCAACTTTTTATCACAGGACAAAAGTAAGAACAGTGGGATAAGAAGTCGCAATTACCTTTTTTTACTTATTTATTTATGTATTTCCATGGTGGAAATAGGTTTCCATAACCCACGCACCCAATCACATGGAGAATATTTAGAAAGGCTACACATTTACGCCACAGTTTGTGTCAGAACTGAAGTGTTTTTGTGTTGTTCGTCCTCTCTGGAGCTGCATGTGAAAGAGCTTCATGAAGACTGTAAATGTCCAGAGTGAAAATAACATCACAGGGGTTTGAAACAACACGCGTGTGAATAATGAGAGCATTTAAACTCCTTTAAAGCTGATCAGGCGTGTGTCCGCAGACAGCAGGTCCTTCCAGTCCAGCGAATGAACAACAATAATACACACGCCCATCCATCTTTAATTACCCAGAATCCCGTGCGGCTGGAGCCTCGGGTCGCCCTCCTCATTAATTACTCGTCATCGTCACACTGACCGCAGACACACTTCACACACACATGCCATGGAAGTTACATATGAAACATTAAACGTGCTCCAAACATTTCATTTGTTCTCAATTATTCATTTCTTTGAAGGTTCAGAAGAGTCGTTAATATGGAAATCAGCTCATGCTAACGAGCTCCTGCTATCTGATTTGGGACACATCACTGGAGAACATTAACAGATCGCTGCACTCTCAAAGCTCACATAAATACATAAAACACACTACATTTTACTCAATGTGATGCCTAAATATTGCCTAAATGTTTCTTAAATATATATAGTACATGCATGTGTGTGTATTTATATACAGTATACAAAATAATTATACACAGTACACACACATACATTTTTATGTTGGATGTTATTAATCGTTGGCCAGCATTAATTCTAATTAATTCTAATGCTAATGTATCGTTGGCAAATCTATCTTTATTATCGCTGTGACCTTTATTACATGTATCAACTTTACCAGATTACAGTATGAACTACTGGTGAGATTTTAGAAAGATCTGCAACAATGACAAAATGTGGGTTAAAATTAACATTAACTAGTAGCCCGATCATCAAATCATCATATTATAGTGATTTCTGAAGGATCATGTGACACTGAAGACTGGAGTAATGATGCTGAAAATTCAGCTTTGATCACAGGAATAAATTACACTTTACTATATATTCACATAGAAAACAGCTGATTTACATTATAATAATATTTCACTGTTTTACTGTATTTTACTAACACACACAGAACCCCATATACACTTTATTATCGATATCAGTTCAACCACACATAAACTACATTTGTAAGAAAGTGCATAAGTAACGGTCACAATGCTGTGGATTATTGCCTATGTGGTTGCCAAGGTGTTGCTAGGGGGGGTAAAAAAGGACTGAGAAATTGTGCTCAAGTTAAAGTACAGATAATATGCCATAAATGTACTTCATTAAAGGCCTAAGCTCTTACCCAAAATACTTAAGTTTAAATATTTACATTTAATTGTACTCAAGTATGTTAGAGTTGAAAAATTAAACACTTTTCTTAAGCTTTTTAAATTGAAAACAAAAGACAGTAGTCATTTTCTCATTTTAGTAATTTTGATGCAAAAACTGTCAAAATTACTATTTTCTCATTGTTCTGACTCTGTGAAAGTTTAGGAAAGCAGATTATTTCACAGTCATTTGACATTTAAAAATAGTGATATTTAGACTAATAATCAAGACTGATTATTTTTAATCAAAGTTTATCTGTCTATAGTGACAGTTATTATAAAAACACATTATAACTGTAATTCATAATCTGTGTCTGAAAGGACTAGTTCATTCATGTCATCATTTACTCACCCTTGTATTTCTAAGTCAAATTAGGATAACTATAAATATTTAGTATATTTATATAAAAAGTTGTATTATTTATTTATTTTTAAACCATTTAATTGGGGCTGTATGTAAGAATTTTCATGTATTGATAATTTTTTTTTTTTCAATGTATGAACAGCTGGTAAAGGAACTTTAACAACGTTAAACCTTCCAATGACTCAGGACGGTTTTGCCGGGAAAATCAAAAAGATATTCGGTTATGCGCGCTCCCGAGAGCCTCTCTTCCATTCAATGACAAGAAAATTAATGCTTGTTCAATGTTCAGGATAATGGCGAAATAGACATTATACTGTAATATCAATGTGTCATGCAAGAAAAGACATTAATTCAAATTAGTCTCAAACAGTCCGTCACAAATATAGACTACTTTATTTCAAACTATCATAACAGTGTAATTTTAATTAACTTACCTCATCTGTCGACATGATCTCATGAATCTCAGATCTGCAGCAAACATATCCACATATGATCAGATGATTTCTGAACTGCTGTTTTCTCACCGATTACATTTGTGTGTTGACTATGTTACTGAGAGGAAAGCGCGGGAAACATATTTATATATTATCTAACGTCGCTCTCAGCAGTGGACGGCGTCGAGATGTTCGTGAACAGTAGGCATATATCATAATGTATTTCCAGCTTTTTGTAGGCTACTTCTAAGCAAAAAAACGAAAAATAACTTTTTCTTTTTTGAGCAAGAGCATATGAGGCCTTGAATCTCCTTCAGTTTTGTGTGCACGAGCTTGCTGCTGTAGTTCCCTTAACAGCCACAGGTGCCGCCAATACACTTATTTCACGCAGCCGTCATTTTGATATCGAAAGCGAGGCTCCGGTGGGAAGAACCCCGGAAGTAAAGATAAACAACAATTTGCCGCGATTTACATTATTGGATGTTAATATCCAATATAGGATATGTATATAGTTCGTATATAGTTCCTGCTTCTTTTTTTACTTTCTGAAAAAAAATTATAAATGAATTTCACTGTATATAGTCTAAAGTATGAAAGAAATGTATGTACATTTTTAGAATAACTAATTTCTACATTAAACACAACAATAAGACATCGCATTCGCGACTCTCCTATGATTAAAGGCGACACTTCCGGTTTTCTTCCCACCGGAGCCTCGCTTTCGATTTCAAAATAACGGCTGCGTGAAATAAGCGTATAACAAGGGTTTCTCAATCTAGTACAGCCCCTTCAAGTCATGACGTGTACTTTTAAAGGGGTGGTTGATTATGATTTCACTTTTCTAACTTTAGTTAGTGTGTAATTGAGCATAATTTGAGTGTAATTTGAGCATAAACAACATCTGCAAAAGTTTACAGCAAAGGGAGATATTTTCTTTTAAAGAAATTGCTTTTTAAGGACTACAAACGGCTGGTAGGGACTACACAAGCTTCCTCCTGGGTTAGTGACATCACCCACCCTAAAATTTACATAAACCCCGACCCCGGGAAGCGATTTATAGATAATCATGAATGATAGTATATGCTAATCAATGACTAGAAGATAACTACACATAACCTACATAAATTCATCAACTAACCATTCAGAAATGTTCTCTACATGTCACTTTTTCTAGAGTCTCTCCATCTTTCTGACTCCGGTTTGAACATAAAAGGCTAAAAGTTTTTGAAACTTAAAAGGATACAAGCTCTTGAAGCTCCGCCCCTGTGCCGGGAGCAGCAGCTCATTTGCATTTAAAGGGACAGACACAAAAACTGTAATGGAGTAAAAAGTATTATTTTGACCTTGTAAAATGCAGAAAGTATTCAGTTTTAACAGAACTCAATTACAGTAGAGATACCCCAAAATAATACACGAGTACAGTAGTGAAGTAGGCCTACTATTACTCAAATACTTTGGTTGTGAAGGTGCTGACCGAATCCCCACTAATTCATAATGATGTAGGCCTAGAGTCTAATTTATCTATTTTTCGTTTCTTATCTTTCTAGAGATCTTTGGCAAACCCTATATTTAACAGTAATGTTGAAGCAGACATCTGAAGATGTGCCTGAGACAGAGCACGCTGCTCATTACTCTAAAGAAGGTTAATCCATTTAACTTCTGCATATTGATATGCCAATTACATGTAATAGAGGAGGAGGCATCAGTCAAGGTAATAGTGCAGAAAGAGTGTGTGGAACATGTGTAAGATACTCTCTCCTAATTGGGGGAGAGCGACTGGGCAAACGAGAAAGTCGAGTCAGTGAGGTGTGCGACTCAGACCAGACACATCAGTCAACAGCGCATCCCATAATGCACTTCACCTCCCATGCTGCGCCTCGCCTGAGCGTGTCCACAAATGATAAAAGCAAACGGGGAGAGGACTGAATATTTAGGCTTCAGGGTTTCCTTTTGGAAGAATGAATGAAGTGCAAATAAACCCAGGAGGGATTTTTAGAGGAGTCCTTTCCAGTGATACTATTATAGTTTTTATTAATAGTTTGAAATAGTAGTGGCCAGAAGTGATGTGCGGCCTAGGAAAATCGACATTTTCACCTTTTATTCAAATATTACTATAAATGTGTTAAAGATTTTGTACACTCTAAAAAATGGTGGGTTGTTGTAATCAGATTTTGGGTCAAATATGGACAAACCTAAACGTTGGGTTAAAAATGTAGCCTAGTATAAAAATTTAAGCCAATGGCTGGGTTTGTCCATATTTGACCCAAAGTTGGGTTGAAACGTCTCGGTTACGTATGTAACCCTCGTTCCCTGAGTAGGGAACGGAGACGTTACGTCGGATGACGACGAATGGGGTTTCGCTTAGAAAGCCTATCAGCTTCGAGTATTACAAAACGAGCCTATGGCAAAGAAATGCCATGGGTCTGCGGAATTTGCATGACGTAACTCCGCCCCACCTCGTGGGTATAAAAGGAGGAAGTCCGCAACAGCAGTTTATGTTTCTTCGCTGAGGAGCCAAGACTGAGCTCAGGCGATCCCCGCGGTACAGCGGAAAGTGGCAGGCAGATGTAACGTCTCTGTTCCCTACTCAGGGAACGAGGGTTACATACGTAACCGAGACGTTCCCTTTCGTTGTCACTCCGAGTTACGTCGGATGACGACGAATGGGGTTACCAGTCTAATCACGCCACCTTCTCAGCTGTCTTCCAGTGCCCTGCGTAAATCGAGGTCCCTGACATAGAAGGACGAAGGACTCAATTTAACACAGGAATACCAAGGTACACTGGGAAGCATATCCCAAGCTAGGGGAAGTATGCAATTAATGCCAACCCAGAGGGGGGGGGACTTAGAGAATACACATATGACCCGAAGGAAACATATGTAGAACACTGGGGTGTCCAGCCGCAGGTGGAATATTTCAACCCCAGGGGTGGCAAGGTGGCTTGCCAAGGGAAAGACACATGCTCAGAGAGGCTTACAGTGGAAATACACATGTGGGGGTCGCTCAGGGGAGAGACCATGCACACGGGAGGCACCTAGCCGACGCGCAGGCAAGAGACACTGGCGCCGACGTCAGGAGTGCTGGAGGAACTCAGGGCTTTCGGGGAAGCTCACCTGAGGAGAATATCGCACGTATCCAGTCCGTGGAGTGGAATGGCGAGCAAGCGAAGACACCTGAGCGGGTCCAGTACTAGCTAGTTGAAGCGAGTACATGGAAGGACACTGGCTCCACTCGGAGATTATAGAATCTGGCGAATGTGTTAGGTGTCGCCCAGCCTGCAGCTCTGCAGATGTCTGTTAGCGAGGCGCCATGCGCTAGAGCCCAAGAGGATGCCACACTCCGGGTGGAGTGGGCCGTCACACCAAGGGGGCACAGTCGGCCTTGCTGCTGGTATGCCAAAGCAATGGCGTCCACTATCCAGTGAGACAACCTTTGCTTGGAGAGAGCGTTTCCCTTCAGCTTCCCACCATAACAGACAAAGAGCTGGTCTGAGGTCCTGAAACACTGCGTCCTGTCTACATAGGCGCGAAGAGCGCGTACTGGACAGAGCAGTGCCAAGGCTGGGTCTGCCTCCTCCGGGGGCAGCGCTTTCAGGTTCACCACCTGGTCCCGAAAGGGAGTGGTAGGAACCTTGGGCACGTATCCGGGCCGGGGTCTCAGGATCACGTGAGAGAAGGCCGGCCCGAATTCCAGGCACGCTTCGTCGACGGAGAATGCGTGCAGGTCCCCTACCCTCTTGATGGAGGCCAGTGCAACCAGGAGCGCTGTCTTCATTGACAGGAACTTAAGCTCAACTGATTGCAGGGGCTCAAAGGGAGCACTCTTCAGGGCAGTTAGAACCACTGAGAGGTCCCAAGAGGGAACGAGAGGAGGGCGAGGAGGATTTAGTCTCCTCGCTCCTCTCAGGAACCTGATGACCAGGTCGTGCTTTCCTACCGACTTACCTTCGACGGGGTCATGATGTGCGGCAATGGCGGCAACATAGACCTTAAGGGTGGAGGGAGACAGCCTTCGCTCCAACCCTTGCTGAAGGAAGGAAAGCACAACGCTGATCGAGCATCTCCGGGGGTCTTCTCGGTGAGAAGAGCACCAGTCGACGAAGAGGTTCCACTTCAACGCATAGACGTGTCTCGTGGACGACGCTCTAGCGGAAGTGATGGTAGCCGCCACCGCTGGTGGAAGGGTACTCAAACCTACCTCGAGCCGTCCAGGAGCCACACGTGGAGGCTCCAGAGATCGGGGCGAGGGTGCCACAGGGTGCCCCGTCCCTGAGAAAGAAGGTCCTTCCTCAGAGGAATGGGCCAGGGAGGTGCTGTCGCGAGGAGTGCAAGTTCGGGGAACCAGGTCCGGCCGGGCCAATACGGCGCGACCAAAATGACCTGCTCCTCGTCCTCCCTGACCTTGCGCAAGGTCTGCGCCAGAAGGCTCACTGGGGGAAACGCATATTTGCGGCCCGGCGGCCAGCTGTGCGCCAGTGCATCCGTGCCGAGCGTGCCCTCGGTCAGGGAAAAATACAGGGCGCAATGGGTCGAGTCGTGAGAGGCAAACAGATCTATCTGTGCGTCCCCGAACTGGTCCCAAATCAGCTGAACCGACTGGGGATGGAGTCGCCATTCTCCAGGGAGGGGCTGAAGCTGTGAGAGCTCGTCGGCTGCACAGTTCAGGGCTCCGGGAATAAAAATGGCTCGAAGCGACCTCAGATGCTTCTGACTCCATAGGAGGAGGTGGCGGGCGAGTTGTGACATACGGCAGGAGCGTAGACCACCTTGATGGTTGATGTACGCTACAGTAGCGGTATTGTCTGAGCGGACTAGTACGTGTTGACCCCTGAGCAACGCCCGGAAGCGGTGCAGGGCAAGGCGTACTGCCAACAACTCGAGGCAATTGACATGCCATAGCCGCTGGGGTCCTGTCCAGGAGCCCGCAGCAGCATGTCCATTGCACATGGCGCCCAAGCCCGTGGTGGAGGCATCTGTGGAGACCACAACATGCCGGGAAGCTCGTTCCAGGGGGACACCCGCCCTGAGAAAACTGAGGTTCGACCACGGGGTGAGGAACTGACGGCAGGTCGGAGTAACTGGTACTCGGAGCGTGCCTTGTTGCCATGCCCACCTCGGGACTCGGTCGCGAAGCCAAAGCTGAAGCGGTCTCATATGAAGCAATCAGAGCGGCGTGACCGCGGCTGCAGATGCCATATGCCCCAGGAGCCTCTGAAAATGTTTCAGTGGAACCGCACTCTTGCTCTTGAGATGTCTCAGGCAAGTCAGCAGTGACTGCGCGCGCTCGCTCGTAAGCTGCGCGGACATGGCGACCGAGTCGATGTCCATACCGAGAAAAGAGATCCTCTGCACGGGGCAAAGTTTGCTCTTCTCCCAGTTGACCCGAAGGCCCAGACGAGCTAGGTGCCGGAGCACTAGGTCCCTGTGTTCGCAAACCTGATCTCGAGAGTGAGCTAGGATCAGCCAGTCGTCGATATAACTCAGGATGCGAACCCCGTGTTCCCGAAGGGGAACAAGGGCAGCCTCGACGACCTTCGTGAAGGTGCGAGGAGACAGGGCTAGCCCGAAAGGGAGAACCGCGTACTGGTATGCCTGCCCCTCGAAAGCAAACCGTAGGAACGGTCTGTGTCGAGGAAGAATGGAGACATGAAAGTAGGCGTCCTTCAGGTCGATCGCTGCAAACCAATCCTGGGGCCGCACGCATTCGAGAACGCGTTTGGTGGTGAGCATCTTGAACGGCAGCCTGTGAAGGGAGCGGTTCAGCACGTGCAAGTCCAGGATTGGCCGTAACCCACCGGTTTTCTTGGGGACAATGAAGTAGGGGCTGTAGAACCCGGACCTCATCTCGGCTGGAGGGACAGTCTCGATTGCACCCTTCGCCAGCAGGGTGGCAATCTCTGCTCTCATGACGGGGGCATTGCCACCGACCAAAGAGGAGCGGACTCCCCTGAAGCGGGGAGAAGACAGTGCGAACTGAATCGCAAGCCGAGCCTGACGGAACGCGCAATCCAGCGGGACAGACGGGGAAGCTCTAGCCAGGCTCCCAGGAACTGAACCGGCGGGATCACGCGACGACAGGCGTCCCCCCGGAGGGGCAGCGAAGCGGAGTTACTGGCCCAGACGTGGACGGCATAGCGGCCCGGTGTGGGGGCACAGTTAGCAACCGCGCCCTGGCAGAGGGGGCCAGGGGAGGACCAGGCTGGTCGTCCCGCGGGGGCCTGCTCTGCCAGGGATCTGGCGACAGAGGGGGACAGGGGCGAAGCGGTCCGTGGATGGCACGCCGTGTCAACCACCTCTGGGACAGAGGGGGACGAGGAGAGCACGGCTAGAGGGCGGCGCTCTGTGTCGTCCGAGAACTCTGTGTGCTCAGAGACGAGAGAGTCAGTTCTTTGCGAATAAGGATTCTTCCCCGGCCCTCCACCGGGGAAAGGAGTGGTCCTGCTCCCAACTCCTGGAAAGAACTAAGTCCCATCTCTGAGGAGCCCCTCTCAGGAGCGCCGCTTAACCCGGCGTGTAGCGGGGGGCGGGGCTAGAGAGGGCTGTGGCGTCCGCCCGCGGCCCCCAGAGCCGGCCCGGGTGAACGGCAGGGTGGGAGCCGCGGGAGGGCGCCCTTGGCGGTGGGCAGACCGAGGGATCTGAGCGGACGGCGGGGCCGTCGGGACAGAATCAACGTCAGTCTGCTCATGGACGGCTGAGAGCTGTTGGGCCAGCCCTCAACCGCACCGCCGAAGAGGCCGACCTGGGATATGGGAATGTCGGACAGACGGGTCAAATGAAACACATGGGCCACCAGAGGGTAGACCCGTGGGAATCACCTGTTCACTAGCGGGCACCGTCATTGAAGAGGGGGGCTGGGGTCGCGGACACATAGTCGGCGCCTTGTTCCAGACCGAAACCCTCAGGTCACCCTGGCCACCAGCCGAAGATCGGGGGGTGGATGAGGGGACTCTCACTCATGTGAGTTCACCGAGTCTCGACCTTAATGACGCGATGATCATGTTTCCATGGAGAAAACATGAGTCATCCACGAGCGCTGCTCTAGCATGATCAAGCCCAAACATACCAGACAACGCTCGTGCCCATCAGAGTCCGATACCAAGCTGCCGCACCATTCATTTTTTTTTTTTTTTTTTTAAATGCACGGGCGAGCCGTCTTTAAAAAGACGTGCCGCGTGCAAGCTCTTTTAGTGAGAGAAAACTCAAGTGTTGAAGCACCCGGGGAGACACGCACCGACTGGCAGACCACTGCAACAGATTAGCAGGAAGCACGCGCTCGCCGTAGATCGCCGTCACACCAACACTCGAGGTACTCGTTTGTAAAGCTGACAATTCAGAGATGGCTTGTGGAGAGAAGAATACACTTGGCTCCGAAGCGAAAACATAAACTGCTGTTGCGGACTTCCTCCTTTTATACCCACGAGGTGGGGCGGAGTTACGTCATGCAAATTCCGCAGACCCATGGCATTTCTTTGCCATAGGCTCGTTTTGTAATACTCGAAGCTGATAGGCTTTCTAAGCGAAACCCCATTCGTCGTCATCCGACGTTACTCGGAGTGACAACGAAAGGGAACTATAGTTATATTGCATAGTCGATTGTTTTATTTGGGATTTATTTGTGACAATTTTTTGTCCAGAAATTATGAACATGCAAAAACAAGAGAGAACCAATGAAATATTAATAACTGATTATGTTGTAGTAAATGTGTGCTAATTCCTGTCAGCTTTTTGTTTTTAATGCATTTTTTTTTACACAGTAAAATAAAACCTGTAGCTGTAGTTTGCCTTTTTTGCAGAATCATTTTGTCAGATAAATACCTTAACCAAGTTTAGTGTTTTGTTCTTCTATCATATAAAATTATATAAAAAAAAAATCAGATATTTTCCTCATAAAAAAAACATCCTCTCCGGACGTCACTTTTGGACACGACTGTGTTTCTGTTTTTGTATTCATTTTATTGAAAGTTGTAGTTTTGTTGTGTATTATTTTTGTCATTTTTATAATTTTATATATTTTCAATATATTTTTTATATATTTATATAATATTTCTTATTTCAGTTTTAGCTTTTGTAGAACATCAAGTTAGACTAAATTAAAGTGAGGAATGTTAAAACATTATTTATACATCGTTCATGGAGTGTTTTTTTCTGAAATGTTTCAGTTGGATGTTCCTCTAACATTTTTTAAATGTTACTTTTATTCAAAAGTAACATTCCATAATGTTTGAAGAATGAAACAATGGAATATTCCCTTAACGTTCACATAACATAAACATTTGAAAAACTGGATGTTTTGAACATTCAGAAATACTGTTTTCATAACTTAGCTGAACATATTTGTGTTAGCTGGGCTCATGTCAGAACTCATGCTGCTAAAGTTCAGCTTTAAATGCGGATGAGAAAGAACTCCCAGGAAGACACACATGTTAAATGGTCTTTAGCAAATAAAAGGCATCAATGAGTCACATTATAAGACAATAAAACCTGTTCAGCAAACATTTGCAGAGATAGATGTGTGTAAGACATGGTAAATTATCTTCTAGATGATATGCAAAACAAGTACTAGCATTGCATAACAGAAAACATCCTGAAATTTCTCTCATGGATCGACTGAGAAGAACAGAGCAGCTCGAATTAAAGTTCATCAGGATTCATTCAGAGTGTGAGAAGAGATTCAGAGTCACATAAAGCGTTCAGATCATCTGAAGAGACTCTCGGTTTAATGAAGCTTCTGAAGGACAAACGTCCCTCAACAAACACGACACGTTTTCCCATCAGGGGGTCGTTTTACGATTCACTAATAAATAACTCACTTCAGAGCAAAGTACAAATGATGCTTGTTTAAGAGTTAGTTTCATAGTTTACTGCACTAAACTGCTGAGATAAAGACTGAGTTACGAGATATAGGTTGAAATATGTTGTCATTGAACAATCCCTTAAAGTTAACCTTTAAAAACACAAATAATTTAACACTTCAGCAAATCTCAAAATGAATCTCGATTTATCATACTGCACATTAATATTGAGAAGCTTAAATTGACTTTGATTTTAGGTTTCAGCTTGCTTTCTTTTAAATGATTTATTTAGACAAAATAGTATTGAATTTTTATTGGCTGGTTATAGTTGTCGGACAAAAAATGAAAATAATTATTGGATAAAATTGTAATCAAACTGTAACCAAACCACTTGAATTTAATGTTTAAGATGAATACAGGTCCTTCTAAAAAAATTAGCATATTGTGATAAAGTTAATTATTTTCCATAATGTAATGATAAAAATAAAAATTTCATATATTTTAGATTCATTGCACACCAACTGAAATATTTCAGGTCTTTTATTGTTTTAATACTGATGATTTTGGCATACAGCTCATGAAAACCCAAAATTCCTATCTCAAACAATTAGCATATTTCATCCGACCAATAAAAGAAGTGTTTTTAATACAAAAAAAGTCAACCTTCAAATAATTATGTTCAGTTATGCACTCAATACTTGGTCGGGAATCCTTTTGCAGAAATGACTGCTTCAATGCGGCGTGGCATGGAGGCAATCAGCCTGTGGCACTGCTGAGGTGTTATGGAGGCCCAGGATGCTTCGATAGCGGCCTTAAGCTCATCCAGAGTGTTGGGTCTTGCGTCTCTCAACTTTCTCTTCACAATATCCCACAGATTCTCTATGGGGTTCAGGTCAGGAGAGTTGGCAGGCCAATTGAGCACAGTAATACCATGGTCAGTAAACCATTTACCAGTGGTTTTGGCACTGTGAGCAGGTGCCAGGTCGTGCTGAAAAATGAAATCTTCATCTCCATAAAGCTTTTCAGCAGATGGAAGCATAAAGTGATCCAAAATCTCCTGATAGCTAGCTGCATTGACCCTGCCCTTGATAAAACACAGTGGACCAACACCAGCAGCTGACATGGCACCCCAGACCATCACTGACTGTGGGTACTTGACACTGGACTTCAGGCATTTTGGCATTTCCTTCTCCCCAGTCTTCCTCCAGACTCTGGCACCTTGATTTCCGAATGACATGCAAAACTGAGCAACAGTCCAGTGCTGCTTCTCTGTCGCCCAGGTCAGGCGCTTCTGCCGCTGTTTCTGGTTCAAAAGTGTCTTGACCTGGGGAATGCGGCACCTGTAGCCCATTTCCTGCACACGCCTGTGCACGGTGACTCTGGATGTTTCTACTCCAGACTCAGTCCACTGCTTCCGCAGGTCCCCAAGGTCTGGAATCGGTCCTTCTCCACAATCTTCCTCAGGGTCCGGTCACCTCTTCTCGTTGTGCAGCGTTTTTTGCCACACTTTTTCCTTCCCACAGACTTCCCACTGAGGTACCTTGATACAGCACTCTGGGAACAGCCTATTTGTTCAGAAATTTCTTTCTGTGTCTTACCCTCTTGCTTGAGGGTGTCAATGATGGCCTTCTGGACAGCAGTCAGGTCGGCAGTCTTACCCATGATTGCAGTTTTGAGTAATGAAATAGGCTGGGAGTTTTTAAAAGTCTCAGGAATCTTTTGCAGGTGTTTAGAGTTAATTAGTTGATTCAGATGATTAGGTTAATAGCTCGTTTAGAGAACCTTTTCATGATATGCTCATTTTTTGAGATAGGAATTTTGGGTTTTCATGAGCTGTATGCCAAAATCATCAGTATTAAAACAATAAAAGACCTGAAATATTTCAGTTGGTGTGCAATGAATCTAAAATATATGAAAGTTTAATTTTTATCATTACATTATGGAAATAATGAACTTTATCAATATATGCTAATTTTTTGAGAAGGACCTGTATAGACTAATTTCAGCATGTATATTAAGTTTTACATAGTCTACACAAACTGAATGTTCTCTGAACGTTACTTTCGAATGTTCTCTGAACTTTGCTTTCGAATGTTCTCTGAACGTTACTTTTGAATGTTCTCTGAACGTTACTTTTGAATGTTCTCTGAACGTTACTTTTGAATGTTCTCTGAACGTTACTTTTGAATGTTCTCTGAACGTTACTTTTGAATGTTCTCTGAACGTTACTTTTGAATGTTCTCTGAACGTTACTTTCGAATGTTCTCTGAACGTTACTTTTGAATGTTCTCTGAACGTTACTTTCGAATGTTCTCTGAACGTTACTTTTGAATGTTCTCTGAATGTTACTTTCGAATGTTCTCTGAACGTTACTTTTGAATGTTCTCTGAACGTTACTTTTGAATGTTCTCTGAACGTTACTTTCGAATGTTCTCTGAACGTTACTTTTGAATGTTCTCTTTTGAATGTTCTCTGAACGTTACTTTTGAATGTTCTCTGAACGTTACTTTTGAATGTTCTCTGAACTTTACTTTCGAATGTTCTCTGAACGTTACTTTTAAATTTTCTCTGAACGTTACTTTTAAATTTTCTCTGAATGTTACTTTTGAATGTTCTCTGAATGTTACTTTTGAATGTTCTCTGAACGTTACTTTTGAATGTTTTCTAAACGTTACTTTCGAATGTTCTCTGAACGTTACTTTTGAATGTTCTCTGAATGTTACTTTTGAATGTTCTCTAAACGTTACTTTTGAATGTTCTCTGAACGTTACTTTTGAATGTTCTCTGAACGTTACTTTTGAATGTTTTCTGAACGTTACTTTTGAATGTTCTCTAAACGTTACTTTCGAATGTTCTCTCAACATTACTTTTGAATGTTGTCTGAACATTACTTTTGAATGTTCTCTGAATGTTACTTTTGAATGTTGTCTGAACTTTACTTTTGAATGTTCTCTGAACGTTACTTTTGAATGTTCTCTGAACGTTACTTTCGAATGTTCTCTGAACATTGTTTTGAATGTTCTCTGAACGTTACTTTTGAATGTTCTCTGAACGTTACTTTCGAATGTTCTCTGAACGTTCTAAAACAAGTAGAAACATTAAAAAAATGTTAGACGAACATCCAACTGAAACATTACATAAACGATGCATAAAAGTTTTTGTGCCAACATTTTGAGGACATTATTAAACACTAGATAACTGAATGAATGTTTTATTAGCATTACTGGAAGAACGTTTGTTCATAACCTTGCCAGAACGTTCTCTGTTAGCTGGACTATATTTTAGCACAAAATCCTTTGAAATCCATCAGAACAGAGTGAAGAAAAATGTTTATTGGCCATACAAACATATAAAATTTACTCTCTCTCGTCATGTTTAACGAGCAGCTTCACAGAGTAACAGCAGCCAATAAAAGCACTCATTCCCCAGTGTTATTCTCCGCTGGATCTCAGCGCTGATCCCAGAACGCTGATGAAGCGATGGACGTCAGTGAAGGAGTTATACAGCGGCACCGGAGCCACTCGCAGCACGTTAGGCTCTCGTATATCACACTGAAAAACAGCAGACACACACTTACAACACACACTTACACCCTCAGAATACACCGCCTGTAGGGGTGCGGGGCAAACACTAATGCGGGGCTATTTGTCACACACTTGTTTTAAATACTTCCACACATAACATCTTAGTGTATTTACTAGTTGCCATATCTCCACTATATAGAGAATAAATTGCGCCAAAATTTGGAAAAACTTTCCAGATATGACAGAACATTTATTTAACCATAGCAAAGGTAAATTTCTCAGTTGTGTTTTTTTTTTCTGCTCTGTTTTTTTGTGTTTATTTAAAATGAGTCAAATCTGTCATCGTTTTAATCTTATATCTGTTATTTAACAGTTAAATATAGTTCTTTAACGCTGATCTATCACACTCGCTTGGTTTAAATCCCAGTTGTGCAGGCGGGGCATGTTGTCACACTGCGTTACAATGAGTCCCTATTAGAACTTACTATTTTATTCTATACTTTTATGAATTCTATTGAGAAACCATGCGAAAAAGATGAATAAAGACTGAGAGTCAATGTTAAGAAATGATTCATTATTATTATGTTTTGAACTATGCTGTTGTGTTTTGCAGTGTTTGCTGTCAAACTCACACAAAAAAATGTTTTTAATGATAAAATTGTATTTTATTGAGAAAATATTTTTGTTTGTCTCATATATTTTTTGATTAGATCAGATAACATTTTATCTGTCATATGGTCATATGTTATAATGTACCTATGGGGCATGTTGTCACATTTCACTTCCATTCTTTCGGGGTAAATCAAGAAAAAAGTATACACTGTATTAATGAAACAAAACCACATAATTGTACTAGACATGTGTGAAATTAATGTGGGGAAAAATAAATACTACTGTATTAGGCCTGCAATTAATCGCAATGAAACCGTACGTGATTTTAGCAAAGGAATCCCTATGAGATCATAACTGTCTCTGAATAAACAGAAGATTGAAACGCTTTGATGAAACATGAGTAATAAACACTCGACTGCATTATTCTGTGTCAGAAGCTCATCATCTCACAGAAGGAAGAGCTCATCTGTGCTGATGAAGTGAGTCTGGAGAAAAAGCATGTTATTAAATGTCGTCTTTTGTTGGACAAGAGGTTCATAAATGCTTCTCATGTTTGGAAAGATGTTTGACACGTGTTGCTTTTTCAAATGCACATTATAAGCGACTGAAACTCTGGTTTACTGAGCCAATCATCACTGACAAGCTGCGCAAAACTAATCATCACTGACTTTGCTATTTCAAAATCGTGATGAGCCGAATCGGTTTAAGCGGTTTAAGTGAGATTACATGTAAATTGCGATTAATTGTGCGGCGCTAGTGTGTGTGTGTGTGTGTGTGTGTGTGTGTGTGTGTGTGTGTGTGTGTGTGTGAAGCGATACGTACAGCGACTCCTCGTTTCTCCAGCTCTTGATACACGGCTCTGATTGGTCGAGAGAAGGAGAGTGACAGCTGACAGCCTCTCTGCTCGGGGTCAGAGGGCGTGATGATGTCAACGCAGGGTCCATCGGGGTCAGAGGTCGTGATGATGTCATCGGGGTCAGACTGGTCTCTGGTGTAGTAGTGTGTGATCAGAAACTCCAGATACCCCGTCAGAAGCACAGACTTACTCCTCAGATCCTTCATAGTCGTCTTATTAAAAATCTAGACATCATATTTACAAAAGAATAAATACAAAATACGTCATCTGCCTATGAGTTATGATCAGATTTAGGGTGAACAAAGAAATCTTCAAATCTAAACATGGAAGACTATTGGTTGAGCAGGATCCTGTGGCACTCAGATATTAAAATTATATCAAAAAGCAATAGATGAACAAGATGCATCATATGTGTTATAATGCGGTTCTTCGTGAACTTTCAGCCAGAGTGAAAGGAAGAGGAGTGACAGAAGATTATATGGATTTATGTGTCCTGCATCATGATCTTTCCTTCAGATTAGGAAGTTTATTGTTTTATTGCATGGTGTCTGTTTTTTGTGAGAGCTCTTCATTTCAGTCTTGCAATGGGATATTGTGAGTTTATACTTTTTTGTTGATAAATTGTCACAAAATACGCATACAGAAATATTCACAAAAGAATTATATCAGTAATACCTGTAACGGTCACCAGCTGGAGTGCCCTTGAGAGCCACCAGAGGGCACTCCAGATAGGACTATTATCACTCACAAACTACATTTCCCATAACTCACTGCCCGGACTCACCATCACTTATCACTGATCACATTCACCTGTACCTCATTCACTGATTGCATTCACCTGTGTCTCGTCCTGTTAGTCTGTCTATTTATACCATGTTCATTCATTCACTCACTGTGAAGTCTTGTTTAAGTGTTACACTGCATTTCTGAGCATTCTTATGGGTTTCTTGGTTTTGGATATCTTGCCCTGTTCCCTGGATTACTCTCTTGCCTCTGGTTCCTGCCTGTTTTGTTTGTTTCTTTGTTGATCTGTTTTGGACTGCCTGTCTGTGTATGACCCTTGCCTGTACATTGGATTACGCCTCTGGATTGCCCTCAAATAAAGCTGCGTTTGGATCTCAACCCTCTTCTCAGAGTAGTTAGTAACAATACCAGTACGTTACATGATGGTTGTCACTGTGTTTTTAATGATTGTTGACAGCAGGGTTTGAAATTAACCACCGGCCAATTTGGCTACTAAATTTTTAAGTTACCAGCCGTTCAGAACTTCTACTAACCAAAAGAAGAGGAAATAAACCGGATTAACTACATCACTGCTTTTATATATATGTATATATAAAATAAAGTTTGGATTTCATACATTCATTTCTTATTCAAACTAAATGTATTTTAGGTGGACAGATCAATACAGTACAAAAAAACATTACAAAAAATATAGGATGTTGGTAAATAATGTTTTTTCTGTTAACCAAATGCTTTTTAATCTTTGCTATTGCTTCAATGCAAATGAACAAGCGTGCCGTTATTTGTTGTGTAGTGACGTGTGTGTTCAAGTAAACCAGATATGAGCAGATTCTGCACAATATGCTGTATTTAATATATCATGAAGACTCACGAGCATTTGCTCTAAATCTGCACAGATTTGTCTTACACGGACTTCCCAGCAAAGTGAGTAAATATAATAAATAACGCCAAATCGGCTCGTGATTTGACAGCGTTTCCCGCCACAGCTGATTTATACCCGCATTTAGCGGGTGTTTATTTCAAACCCTGGTTGTCAGTATGTTTCATGATGGTTGTCAGTGTGTTGTGTTGTTTCTGTGAGTGAGTGTGTGTCACTGACCTCGAGACTGGCCTGTAAGGGACACACCAGTAACATCGGCTGATTGGAGAGACGGAACCCATTAACTCCAGCCTGAAGCTCCATTTCTGCAGGAACATCCGAAATATACAGTCAAACCAAAGATTATTCAGACACCAGATATAATTTTTTATATTTTTTAACTAGTTTGTGCAGGACACTATAGTTCATTTATGTAAATGAGGAGAGCAAAATAAAGTAAACTGTGACATATTATGCCCAAATATTCTTCATACAGTGACTACTAGTAATATTTATAAAAATTTGGGACCAATAATTATTCTGAAACTTTGAGCTGACCATGTTTTACTGAAGTGTTTTTTCTTTAATTGCTAATGCACCTTTTTACAGCACAGACTGAAAAACATGAAGCATTGCTTGGTAATTGGTTGAGCTAAACTGGTATTATCTAATTGTGTAGTTAAATTTAACAGCTGACAGATATTCAACATAATTCATGTGTGAGAGTCTAACAGAAGGACGGACAAAACCAGTCAAATATCAACTGATTTAATAACTCTGAGTTCTGCTCATATTTTATTACCATTTTCTAAACTATAGCGAATAAACTGTGATAATGTGAGAAATGTTGAAGGTGTCTGAATACATTTTGGTTTGACTGTAAATATAAAAATAAAAATATTCACACTTCAGGTATGTGGGGACTGACTTTTGTCAAAAAACTTATATAGTGTATATATTTATCAACACCTACAGCTGCTCTACAGTAACAGTGTGTGTAAGAGTGTGTAACAGTGTGTGTGTCCACAGGGTGTCAGCAGAGAGCAGGCTTGATTTCCCACAATCCCTCAAAACTTACAATCAACATTATCATCTTTGTGATTCAGAAGTGATTCTCATACCGTTGTTCATGACGAATCTGGTCTTCAGGTCGTGTCCCCACCAGCCCGTCAGTCTGAGACACACACACACACACACACACAAACTGCATTAGCATGTCATGCTCGTGATGTCTTCTGTAAGTGTGTGTTATAGAGCCGCTGTGTAATACTCACGCGGGTCTGACGCTGTGAGCATGTTTCTCATGTATAAATGCTCCTGCCAGACCACCGGTCCCTGAGTTCACATACTGAATAACACACACACACACACACACACAACACACACACACACACACACACACACACACACACCACACACCACACACACACACACACCACTGATGCATCATGGGAGGCTTCATGTGTTCAAAACAAGCACAATCAATAGACAAAAGCATTGATATTTCACACAAAACAACACTGACCTTATAGGAGCACCAACAGGCAAAATCCACATTCCAGTCATGAAGTCGCAGTTCTGCGTTTCCTACAGCGTGTGCACAATCAAACCCTACCAAACACCCCTGAACACACACACACACGCACACACATACAAACACACGCACACGTTTACTTAGCTATCTAAATGAGGACATTAATAAACGCAATGGTTTTTATACTGTACAAACTCAACCCCAACCCTTTATACTATTGTGTCTCAATCCTACCCCTAAACCTACATATCTCTCACACACTGATACACACACACACACACACACACACACTAACCCGAGAGAGTGAATACTGTATGTCGTTCAGAGTAACACTTACAGTACAGAAAGTGAATATGTCGTTCAGTGTAACACTTATAGTAAAGAGAGTGAATATGTCGTTCAGTGTAACACTTACAGTAAAGAGAGTTAATATGTTGTTCAGTGTAACACTTACAGTAATAGAGAGTGAATATGTTGTTCAGTGTAACACTTACAGTAAAGAGAGTTAATATGTTGTTCAGTGTAACACTTACAGTAATAGAGAGTGAATATGTCGTTCAGTGTAACACTTACAGTAAAGAGAGTGAATATGTTGTTCAGTGTAACACTTACAGTAAAGAGAGTTCATATGTTGTTCAGTGTAACACTTACAGTAATAGAGAGTGAATATGTCGTTCAGTGTAACACTTACAGTAATAGAGAGTGAATATATCGTTCAGTGTAACACTTACAGTAATAGAGAGTGAATATATCATTCAGTGTAACACTTACAGTAATAGAGAGTGAATATGTTGTTCAGTGTAACACTTACAGTAATAGAGAGTGAATATGTTGTTCAGTGTAACACTTACAGTAAAGAGAGTTAATATGTTGTTCAGTGTAACACTTACAGTAATAGAGAGTGAATATGTCGTTCAGTGTAACACTTACAGTAATAGAGAGTGAATATATCGTTCAGTGTAACACTTACAGTAATAGAGAGTGAATATGTCGTTCAGTGTAACACTTACAGTAAAGAGAGTGAATATGTCGTTCAGTGTAACACTTACAGTAATAGAGAGTGAATATATGGTTCAGTGTAACACTTACAGTAAAGAGAGTGAATATGTCGTTCAGTGTAACACTTACAGTAAAGAGAGTTAATATGTTGTTCAGTGTAACACTTACAGTAAAGAGAGTGAATATGTTGTTCAGTGTAACACTTACAGTAAAGAGAGTGAATATGTTGTTCAGTGTAACACTTACAGTAAAGAGAGTTAATATGTTGTTCAGTGTAACACTTACAGTAATAGAGAGTGAATATGTTGTTCAGTGTAACACTTACAGTAAAGAGAGTGAATATGTTGTTCAGTGTAACACTTACAGTAAAGAGAGTTAATATGTTGTTCAGTGTAACACTTACAGTAAAGAGAGTGAATATGTTGTTCAGTGTAACACTTACAGTAAAGAGAGTTAATATGTTGTTCAGTGTAACACTTACAGTAAAGAGAGTGAATATGTTGTTCAGTGTAACACTTACAGTAAAGAGAGTGAATATGTTGTTCAGTGTAACACTTACAGTAATAGAGAGTGAATATGTCGTTCAGTGTAACACTTACAGTAAAGAGAGTGAATATGTTGTTCAGTGTAACACTTACAGTAAAGAGAGTTAATATGTTGTTCAGTGTAACACTTACAGTAATAGAGAGTGAATATGTCGTTCAGTGTAACACTTACAGTAATAGAGAGTGAATATGTTGTTCAGTGTAACACTTACAGTAGAGAGAGTTAATATGTTGTTCAGTGTAACACTTACAGTAATAGAGAGTGAATATGTCGTTCAGTGTAACACTTACAGTAATAGAGAGTGAATATATCGTTCAGTGTAACACTTACAGTAATAGAGAGTGAATATGTCGTTCAGTGTAACACTTACAGTAAAGAGAGTGAATATGTCGTTCAGTGTAACACTTACAGTAATAGAGAGTGAATATATCGTTCAGTGTAACACTTACAGTAATAGAGAGTGAATATGTCGTTCAGTGTAACACTTACAGTAAAGAGAGTTAATATGTTGTTCAGTGTAACACTTACAGTAATAGAGAGTGAATATGTCGTTCAGTGTAACACTTACAGTAATAGAGAGTGAATATGTTGTTCAGTGTAACACTTACAGTAAAGAGAGTTAATATGTTGTTCAGTGTAACACTTACAGTAATAGAGAGTGAATATGTCGTTCAGTGTAACACTTACAGTAATAGAGAGTGAATATATCGTTCAGTGTAACACTTACAGTAATAGAGAGTGAATATATCATTCAGTGTAACACTTACAGTAATAGAGAGTGAATATGTAGTTCAGTGTAACACTTACAGTAAAGAGAGTGAATATGTCGTTCAGTGTAACACTTACAGTAAAGAGAGTGAATATATCGTTCAGTGTAACACTTACAGTAATAGAGAGTGAATATGTCGTTCAGTGTAACACTTACAGTAAAGAGAGTTAATATGTTGTTCAGTGTAACACTTACAGTAATAGAGAGTGAATATGTCGTTCAGTGTAACACTTACAGTAATAGAGAGTGAATATATCGTTCAGTGTAACACTTACAGTAATAGAAAGTGAATATGTCGTTCAGTGTAACACTTACAGTATAGAGAGTGAATATGTCGTTCAGTGTAACACTTACAGTAATAGAGAGTGAATATATCGTTCAGTGTAACACTTACAGTAATAGAGAGTGAATATGTCGTTCAGTGTAACACTTACAGTAATAGAGAGTGAATATATCGTTCAGAGTAACACTTACAGTAATAGAGAGTGAATATGTCGTTCAGTGTAACACTTACAGTATAGTGAGTGAATATGTTGTTCAGTGTAACACTTACAGTAATAGAGAGTGAATATATCGTTCAGTGTAACACTTACAGTAATAGAGAGTGAATATGTCGTTCAGTGTAACACTTACAGTAAAGAGAGTGAATATGTCGTTCAGTGTAACACTTACAGTAAAGAGAGTGAATATGTTGTTCAGTGTAACACTTACAGTAATAGAGAGTTAATATGTCATTTAGTGTAACACTTACAGTAATAGAGAGTGAATATGTCGTTCAGTGTAACACTTACAGTAAAGAGAGTTAATATGTTGTTCAGTGTAACACTTACAGTAATAGAGAGTGAATATGTTGTTCAGTGTAACACTTACAGTAATAGAGAGTGAATATGTTGTTCAGTGTAACACTTACAGTAAAGAGAGTTAATATGTTGTTCAGTGTAACACTTACAGTAAAGAGAGTGAATATGTCGTTCAGTGTAACACTTACAGTAATAGAGTGTGAATACGTCATTCAGTGTAACACTTACAGTAATAGAGTGTGAATACGTTGTTCAGTGTAACACTTAAAGTAAAGAGAGTGAATATGTCGTTCAGTGTAACACTTACAGTAAAGAGAGTGAATATGTCGTTCAGTGTAACACTTACAGTAATAGAGAGTGAATATGTTGTTCAGTGTAACACTTACAGTAAAGAGAGTTTGAATATGTCGTTCAGTGTAACACTTACAGTAAAGACAGTTAATATGTCGTTCAGTGTAACACTTACAGTAATAGAGAGTGAATATGTTGTTCAGTGTAACACTTACAGTAAAGAGAGTGAATACGTTGTTCAGTGTAACACTTACAGTAAAGAGAGTTAATATGTCGTTCAGTGTAACACTTACAGTAAAGAGAGTTTGAATATGTCGTTCAGTGTAAAACTTACAGTAAAGAGAGTGAATATGTCGTTCAGTGTAACACTTACAGTAACGAGAGTGAATATGTCGTTCAGTGTAACACTTACAGTAAAGAGAGTGAATATGTCGTTCAGTGTAACACTTACAGTAATAGAGTGTGAATACGTTGTTCAGTGTAACACTTACAGTAATAGAGAGTGAATATGTTGTTCAGTGTAACACTTACAGTAAAGAGAGTTAATATGTCGTTCAGTGTAACACTTACAGTAAAGAGAGTTTGAATATGTCGTTCAGTGTAAAACTTACAGTAAAGAGAGTGAATATGTCGTTCAGTGTAACACTTACAGTAACGAGAGTGAATATGTCATTCAGTGTAACACTTACAGTAAAGAGAGTGAATATGTCGTTCAGTGTAACACTTACAGTAATAGAGAGTGAATATGTTGTTCAGTGTAACACTTACAGTAAAGAGAGTTAATATGTCGTTCAGTGTAACACTTACAGTAAAGAGAGTGAATATGTTGTTCAGTGTAACACTTACCGTAAAGAGAGTGAATATGTCGTTCAGTGTAACACTTACAGTAAAGAGAGTGAATATGTCGTTCAGTGTAACACTTACAGTAAAGAGAGTGAATATGTCGTTCAGTGTAACACTTACCGTAAAGAGAGTGAATATGTCGTTCAGTGTAACACTTACAGCAAAGAGAGTGAATATGTCGTTCAGTGTAACACTTACAGTAAAGAGAGTGAATATGTCGTTCAGTGTAACACTTACAGTAAAGAAAGTGAATATGTCGTTCAGTGTAACACTTACAGTAATAGAATGAATATGTCGTTCAGTGTAACACTTACAGTAAAGAGAGTGAATATGTCGTTCAGTGTAACACTTACAGTAATAGAGAGTGAATATGTCGTTCAGTGTAACACTTACAGTAAAGCGAGTGAATAGGTCGTTCAGTGTAACACTTACAGTAAAGAAAGTGAATATGTCGTTCAGTGTAACACTTACAGTAATAGAGAGTGAATATGTAGTTCAGTGTAACACTTACAGTAAAGAGAGTGAATATGTCGTTCAGTGTAACACTTACAGTAAAGAGAGTGAATGTGTCGTTCAGTGTAACACTTACAGTAAAGAGAGTGAATACGTTGTTCAGTGTAACACTTACAGTAAAGAGAGTGAATATGTCGTTCAGTGTAACACTTACAGTAAAGAGAGTGAATATGTCGTTCAGTGTAACACTTACAGTAAAGAGAGTGAATATGTCGTTCAGTGTAACACTTACAGCAAAGAGAGTGAATATGTTGTTCAGTGTAACACTTACAGTAAAGAGAGTGAATATGTCGTTCAGTGTAACACTTACAGTAAAGAGAGTGAATATGTCATTCAGTGTAACACTTACAGTAAAGAGAGTGAATATGTCGTTCAGTGTAACACTTACAGTAAAGAAAGTGAATATGTCGTTCAGTGTAACACTTACAGTAATAGAATGAATATGTCGTTCAGTGTAACACTTACAGTAAAGAGAGTGAATATGTCGTTCAGTGTAACACTTACAGTAAAGAAAGTGAATATGTCGTTCAGTGTAACACTTACAGTAATAGAGAGTGAATATGTCGTTCAGTGTAACACTTACAGGAAAGTGAGTGAATAGGTCGTTCAGTGTAACACTTACAGTAAAGAAAGTGAATATGTCGTTCAGTGTAACACTTACAGTAAAGAGAGTGAATATGTCGTTCAGTGTAACACTTACAGTAAAGAGAGTGAATATGTCGTTCAGTGTAACACTTACAGTAAAGAGAGTGAATATGTCGTTCAGTGTAACACTTACAGTAAAGAGAGTGAATATGTCGTTCAGTGTAACACTTACAGTAAAGAGAATTAATATGTCGTGAAACACTTAATATGCTTAATAATACTTAATTGACCTGTGCGTGTCCAGCGCTGGTGATGGTCTCGATCTGGAACAGCTGACCGGTGTAATACTGGACTCCGCTGAGCATCACCAGAGCGATGGACTCGCCCTCCGACTCGATGAGTGACACGATGTCCTCCGTCCTGATGGTTTCCTCACCCTGAAACAGCCAATCACAGCCCGTCACAGCCAATCACAACAGTCACAGCCGGTCACAGCCAATCACAGCCCGTCACAGCCAATCACAACAGTCACAGCCAATCACAGCCCGTCACAGCCAGTCACGGCCGGTCACAGCCAATCACAGCCCGTCACAGCCAATCTCAACAGTCACAGCCGGTCACAGCCAATCACAGCCCGTCACAGCCAATCACAGCAGTCACAGCCAATCACAGCAGTCACAGGCCGTCACAGCCGGTCAGAGCCAATCACAGCCCGTCACAGCCAATCACAACAGTCACAGCCAATCACAGCAGTCACAGCCCGTCACAGCCAATCACAGCCCGTCACAGCCGGTCAGAGCCAATCACAACCCGTCATAGCCAATCACAGCAGTCACAGCCAATCACAGCAGTCACAGCCCGTCACAGCCAATCACAGCCAATCACAGCAGTCACAGCCGGTCACAGCCAATCACAGCCTGTCACAGCCAACCACAGCCCATCACAGCCAATCACAGCAGTCACAGCCAATCACAGCAGTCACAGCCCGTCACAGCCAATCACAGCCAATCACAGCAGTCACAGCCGGTCACAGCCAATCACAGCCTGTCACAGCCAATCACAGCCCGTCACAGCCAATCACAGCCAATCAACACGTCACAGATCTCCGTTAGATGAGGTCACTATATCCAGGCCTTAAAACATGCAAGAAATAAAAAAGCAAAATGGATCTATAGAATTTTTTAATCCTTTTCTTTTTGGAATTTTTTGTAAGTTATCCCCAGTATAATTTTTTTAAATTTCTATTTTATTATTTTATCTGTTTCCTTCGATGCTATTATGAATGTAATAGATAAAAGCTGAATACATTGCAATCCTCTGTATGTGTATGTTGTTATTGTTCTGTTATGCAAAAAAAATAAAAAAAAATAATCTGTAAATGGAGAAAAAGAAAAAACAAACCTGTCTGGGTTTGATGATCAGCATGCTGTCCGCCACATTCATTCCTCTCAGCTGGATCTGCGACTCGATGGCGTACTGCACACACACACACACACACACATGCTGTTTTTATAAAGTTATTGATGCCTTTTCACACTTGATGCTTCGATCTCTTGATCTGAACGTGAGTTTGTCGTTTCTGAGGTTAAAGAAACATACATGATCCGACGGAAAGGCCTTGTCCTCCAGAAGAATTTTATGGCGTTTTGGTGTCGGTTTGTAGAAGGAAAGCTGAGAGAATCATAAAAAGAGGAGAATACTGTTAAAAAAATCAACACAGGGACAAAAAAAATTAGCAAATGTTCTTGTTTTTCTACCATGAGAAGATGCAGATTGACTGTCAGTCCGTTCATCAGAGCCACTTCCTCAGGTTTAGCACCTGTTTAAAGATAGTTTCACTAAATCAGAAGCTCCCGTGATTAAATGAGGAGGTAAAGTGCTCTCTTTACCCTGTTTACCTTGACAGAACTTACCACATTATATCTGGAGACAGACGTATGGCATTTAAATCAGAAACAAAGATATGAAAAGCAAAAACAACAAACTGAAGTAACTGAGAAACTGTTAAATTACCCACAATCTTGGCCATCGAGCCCTCGAGGGTCTCTTCGGCCCAGGCCCAAGGTCGCGACCCCTGCGTGTGGCCATGGACGCCTCTGCAAACAACATGTGTTTAGGATTTATGTGATTACCTTCAAACCATGGAAGAACAGTTCAGAATATTTCTGTGATTTATTTTAATTAATTGTCTACAGTTATACTGTACTATAACTGTGGGGAAAAAAAGGTTAATGGAAACAGAAAAAAATACTTCAGTGAGAACCTGTTAACCTGTTACCTGAAAGAAAAAATATTATTTTTAAAAAAGAAATTACCTTATAATTCTGGAAATGTAAAAAAACAATTATAATTACTATGCTTTTTTGTTACAAAAAATGTTTTATATTAATAAAAAATAAAATAAGTAAATTATAAATAATATTAATGTTTAAATTATAATACATATTTAAATATTAAATTGTAATATTACAATTTTAAATTAATATTTAAATAAAATATTATATTAAATGTTGAAATTACCATATGATTTATTGTAAAAAAATTAATATTTGATTTTACAAGAGAGAAATTATAAATAAGCACGAAATACATAAATTGTGCTTTAATAAATAAAATGTATTTTTGTAATGATTATTATGTATTTTTATGTAATTATATTCACTGAAATGACATCCTAAATCCTGATAAATAAATGTAAATTGTAAAACAAAATAGTAAATAAATGAATAATAAAAGAGGTGATTTGAAGTAAAACTACCTTGAAATTTAGAGTAAATATTTTATTTAACAAGACAATAAATATAAAAATTATGCCTTTAAAAATACAGCTTAAAACATTTTCACTGTATTTTATTATCAGCTGATAAATCATAACTCACATTTTGGCCCATTTCTCCAGCTCCTCGTCGATGTATTTTTTGGTGTTTTTCGGCTGTAGACCAAGTGAATTCCCAGCAAAATAAAGACAATCCTCAGAACCGTCCACAAGCGACAGATCAGCTAAAAACAGACGAGAAATCAGATGATATATGAACCTGAGCAAATATATATTTATATTTTAATGCCATGAACCAGAACAATACAATGAGAAATAATCTTTTTACGTAAAAATACCCTACTAAGTAACTAAAGTAAAATTAAACAAAACAGTGCCAGAGGACAAGAACAAAATTAAAACTAATAAAAGAAAAGGGTGCTACAATGCTTATAATAATAATAATAATAATAATAATAATAATAGATTTTATTTGTAATGCGGCTTTCTCAGACTCATAGTGCTAATACTTATATTCTTATACCCGCTTACAATGCTATATTGAAATCTGAGCGTCATATCTCAAATCAGATGATTATGAATCTGAGCAAATCATGACGATGTAATCAGCGCTACATATCTCATGCGACACTCATGACCGCATCAGAAGTGTGATCAGTGTTTGACTCACTCTTGGGCAGGTCTGCTGTTCTGGGCATGAGGAACTCGTGTCTCAGGTGTCGCAGCGGGTCGAGCCGGTCCAGGTGTTCTGCCAGCCGGCGTGAGGTGGGTCTACAGTTCAGCTCCTGAGAGAGCCGGAGGATCATCTGCTTCGGGCTCTCCATGACCACTTCCATCTGACCGACCGCAGATATCCTCATACACTCTTATACTCGACCAGCCAGTCCTCATACACTCTTATACTCGACCAGCCAGTCCAAGCTGCAGAGACGCAGAGACTTTGACCCGTGAGACACGTCAGGCCTGAGCTAATGATTTATACAGGTCACATCGGCTCTCATAACACACACACACACACACACACACACACTTCCTGATGCTTTAGTTCATGATTCTTCCTCTGCACATGGAGCCACTTCTGCTTTCAGAGTAAAACTGCAGACACACCCTCACTGGCCCTGCTTTCTGTTTCTGTCTGATTACACACACTACAGTAGTCACATTCAAATCCAGACTCAAAACACTTCTGTTTAGCTGTGCATTTACTGAATGAGCACTGTGCCACTGTTCCTCCGACTGTTTGTACTGTATTTTATTTTATGTTTTATTCTGATTTCATTTGATTATTTCTGTATTTTATCTTTTATTCTAAACTGTTTTAATTATTCTGATTTCTTTTGATTATTTTAATTTCTTCTATGTAAAGCACTTTGAATTACTATTGTGTATGAAATGTGCTATATAAATAAACTTGCCTTGCCTTGCCTTACACTTTGCCTAGTTCATCTAGTTAGCTTTAAAGTTCCCCTGTAGTCAATCATTTTATTATGGTGACATTTATATATTTATGTATTAAGTGCCCCTTTTGACATATAAATCTCTGGCGTCCCCAGAATGTGTGTGTGAAATTTCAACTCAAAATACCAGATCATTTATTACAGTTTGTCAATTTTCCCCCTTTTTGGGTGTGAGCAAAAATGCGCCATTTTTGTGTGTCCCTTTAAATGCAAATGAGCTTTTGCTCCGCCTCCGTTCAGAAGAGGGCGGAGTCTTTACACGAGCTTCAGAAACTCCAGCAATAACAAAACACACCAATCTCACTCATCCAGAATCCCAGAATAACCAGTAGCGAGTGCAGCCTTACGGAGAGACTCAGGAAGAGTTTCTGAATGTTAGTGGAGACATTTATGTAGTTGTTGTGGAGTTGCATTGATCGGCTTATTTTCTGTCATGCTTGCAGAGAAACACTTTCCAGAACAAAGTTACTGGGTTTTAATTTTTCATGTTTTTTGGGTTGGTAGAAGCACCGGGGACCCGATTATAATTATAATAATTATAGCACTTAAACACGAAAAAAGTAAGATTTTGATGATATGTCCCCTTTAAAACTCATTTTTGATCACCAAAATGACGTTTAAACATTCTTTCCTTGAAAAAAAAAAAAATCATGATGTCTTAAAATATCTTGAATGTAACTCGACACCCTTGCCTCATTTAGTATGCATGGTTATATGAATATGCAAATGAGCCCCGCCTCCACTCACTCACTCAGAGATCCACTCGTTGACGATCACACGTTGATCTGATTGGTTACAAGGTAGTTTGTGACGTCAGGAACACCAGCGATTTCAAACCGTGTTTTTGAGACTGTCTTTGGTTCACTGCAGTTTTAAGGAGAAAATACTCAGCAATGCTGTCGATCTTATGAATTTACACATGGTTTGTCTTAAAGCATATTAAAAACACCACATAGACTTTAACTCTCGAAGTAGATGAATGAATGAATGAATGAATGAATGAATGAATGAATGAACGAATGAATGAATGAATGAATGAATGAATGAATGATCAGGGCCTAGAATAGGGGTCTCCAACCGTTTTTCATTTGAGAGCTACTTTTTAAAAATGAAAGTGGCCGAGAGCTACTCATGTAATACAATACTTAAATCTCTTAAATAATGTCTCATAACTCTCATATTAACAACTATCTAAACTTTTTTAGACCTAAAAGAGCTTTTGTAGGCCTATATATGTAACCCTTAAATGTCAGAGATAAGAACAGAATCAGATTCATCTTTTTTTTATAGAAAATTGTTTGCATAATATACTGTAAAAACACATAATTATATACATTTGAAATAACGAACTTAAGCACGCAAATACATGAACGACCCCTTGGCGAGCTACCTCCAATCAGGAGCGAGTGTTAGAGACCCCTGGCCTAGAGTATGTCACATTAAAGTTGGCATGAAATAAAAATTCACCAATTTTCTAAATGCATGTTATTGTGAACAATTCACGCTCGAAGCGCTCAACCAATCACAACACACTGCTCCAACTGACCAATCAGAGCACAGTGTGCTTTTCAGAAGGAGGGGCTTCATAGAGACAGGAAGTAAACAGAGCGTTACTGACAGACTGGGAAGAGAGGAGCCGCAACAATGGAGAATATGAGGAAAATAATCAACATTCAAGCAGGAAAACCTGTTCTAGTAGAGCCTGAAAACAACATCAAGACTTTGAGAAAAGGCACAATATGGCCATATTAACAAGCTTCCATAAACACACAAATCGAGTGGTCGTATCTTAAAGACACAGTACATATAAATGATGAATGAGAGTATGATTCTCCTCACACATACCTGTGTGTGAACATTCAGATGAACACAGAGTCTGTGATGATTCTTTCACACTGAGATGTTTCTGATCACAGATCCAGTCATCAGGCGTGTTCAATGTGTCGATCCGAGGGTGAAAGACTTCATTACGTCCGGCTGAATGACCAGGACTGACCGTGAGAAACACACTCATGTAGAAACATGGACTGAACAAAACCAGCTCACATCAATCACAGCTGAAGAGAAAATCTCCATTTTCTCTGGTAACTATCAGGAAAACACACTTATTCTGGCATTGTACTTACTCTGTGTGTTATATTGTGGTTTAAGTACAGAAATGTATCACACTTTTATGGCAAAATGTACTTTTTGGCTTCATTGATTGTTCTGAAGATGATAACAATGTTTTTATTCATTTGCTTATATGTTTGATCAAAGTATACTAATAAGAACCCTAACATTATGGTTTTGTTGACTGAAGTGAAACTGTACATAGAGACTCTTTAAAAAAGTAATTGCTTGAGTTTTCATTGTGTTGAGAGTTTGTCTTCCCTATGCTGTCATTTGATCCTGTTCCCCATGATTAATCATTATGTTCACCTGTTCATTATCTCATTACTTCTCCTTGTTATGTAAGACCTGAGTTTGTGTAATGTTGGTAGTTTCTCTGTTCTCCTGAATTATATTACTAAAGACTGTTAATCTACTCGCCTTTGTTCGTGAGATATCTGCATTGCAACCAACCGTGAGGGACAGATAAGTTTCTAAATAAGTATTTATTTGATTTTGTAGTTATTTTTCCTTTATTTATGGATTACCCAAACATATAGTGTTTGTTTTTTTGCAATTGAACAAATAACGATAATGTTCCTTGAATAAAAAAGCTCAGTAATAATTATAGTTGGAGTTTATCATGTACACTACTCTAGAGAAGCTGAATCAAAACTGATATGTTAGTGTCGGTTCCCACAAAAGCATTCCTAACATATGCTCTATATTATTAGAGATATGTGGACTGTAGTATGTGATGTTATCATGCAGCTCTGGGTCAGAGACTGAATCAAGAGTCTAATCATGAGGGAATCATATTGATTGATTCAGTTGAGTGTGACTGGTTCAGTCTCTGCTCTCTTCCTATTGCACAGGGTTTTTGAGCTCCGCCTCCTGGATTTATAATGAGGAGCGTTAGGTGAATGAGACACACAGCTGCAGCTCCACCACCAAACAACAAGATGGTAAGTGGCTATTATATTATATTATAGTGTATTGTATTGTATTATATTGTATTATATAATATATTGTATAATATATTAAATTCTATTAGAGTCTCATAGTGGCTCTGACTCTGAGCCGTTGAATCAAGCATCAGCTGATGATATCACCATTTCCTCTGGTGAAATCTCACTGTAAACTCTTGCTGCAACACTGATTGCAAAATGAAACGAAGTGAATTCATGAAGAAATTAACATGAAAAAATCAAAAATTTGGCAAGATTTAATATGTCAGGCTAATAATTACTAATTAACCTAAAAAAAAGTATATAATGATCTCTAGGCAAACATGAATGGCTGCAAAATACTTTAATATAAATACATTAAACTCTACAGCTGAATCTGCCACTGATGAGTTCCTACAAATGACTAGTTTTGAGTGATCAAAGAGTTTGTGTGAATGTCAGACGGGCTGAAACCGAGACACTGTGTGACATGCTGTTACGTGGATTTTACATTTACAATACAACGATATGCTTAAAGCGGAGACGTTTATTCTTTGAGTTTTCCGCGTACAGAAGACACCATTGTCAAAACGATCCCCGTTCACACGGATCCGTGAAAACGACTAAAAACGCTGTATTCTGCTGCCAGGCCAGTAGATGGCGATGAAACACTACAGACTGCGCACGTAATGTGCATGTGCATGACGTCAGCGTTTTCACAGATTCGCGTTTTTGTTGTTTATACAGAGATCATTATTTAAAACTTGTACTTTGAAACATGTTTTCAAAAGGTTGCATTTTCAGGCACTCAAAACGCTGTTGTCGTGTAAATAAATGGACGAAACGCATCAAAAGTTTTACGTTTTTTTTTGTTGAAAACAGTGTCGTGTAAAGTGGAGGTTTCAAGGGGAGGAATTTCCTAAGTTTCTGCAGCATTCAAACGTTACACAGATTATTAGGCTTGATTATAATAACACACACACACACACTCATTCTGCAATATAACATTTATCAGAAAGCCATCGATATACACTTGCAGGGTTGTTTTTACCCAAATTTGTGTCAAATATAGACGAGCCCAACTGTTGGGTTAAATATTAATAAAAAAATGTAACCCAATGGTTGGGTTTGTCTATATTTGACCCAAACTTGGGTTGAAATAACCCAGCATTTTTTAGTGTAATATAGAGACCAAAATGTGGTGCAAATCAAAGCTATTTGATGCTTGAGTTTTGCTCGTTTGCCTTGATTACCAGTGTTAATTGTGTCATTCTGGGTCTGTATGTCGTCTGTAAGCACTGAGGTGTGTTAGATCAAATGTTTGCTCAGGATCTTCCTGTTTGTGTCTTTATGACTTTATTATCCGAGGTTTATCATTAACGTTGGGTTTGGTTGCTCAGATAACAGTCAAACAACTGTTCCTCTTATCGACAGCATCAGGAATCACAGGTTAAACAGTAATTTAACAGATCCATCATCGCTCTGGACAAACTATAAAACTGTGGGAGCCTCTCGCAACTGAGTCCAAGTCACGTTATATCAGTGTCATGATCGGTAGTTGATCACACTGCAATGAAGATGATATCACTCAAAGTCTTTAATGAATTATCACAACATGAAACTCTGTAGAATCCAGGCAAGGTAACAGAGACCGAGACACTAACAAAACCAGACAAAACTCAAATAAAATCTGAGGACTTCTACAAGAAACAAACACTACGACACAGATGAACAGAATGACAAATCAAATCATTAACCAAGGCAACTAATAATGAAACCAGCAGCAGGGAAAAAGAAAAGACTGAAAACCATTTTAAACAGAACATAACTGTGACCATCAGTAAAACGGTGTTTTCCTCCGTATTTAACAGGTGTTCACCATAAATGACATGAGCTTTAAGGCCGGGATGGAGATGAAGGTTTCTGGAAAGATCAAACCGGGCTGTGAAGGGTACGTATAACCGGCAACGTTAATAAAACATTCATTCAAGGTTGTCTGCTCTTTAATAATGGTCTCAAAACTTTATTTATACATCATTCGTGGAATTTCAGTTGGATGTTCATGTAACGTTTTTTTTTTAAATGTAACTAATTGTTTCAAAACGTTCAGAGAACATTCAATTATAATGTTCCCATAATGTTCGAAAATGATACACTGGAATGTTCCCTTAACTTTCATATATAAAAAAGAAACAACCTTTTAAAAACTGGACGCTTTCAGAGAACAAACATTGATAGAACAATAACTTGATAGGAACGTTAGCAGAATGTTTTTAGACCTTGTTTGTAAGCTGTGCATATAGACCAAGCAGCATCCTTCCGGTCTCTCTCTTGAATCCAACACTGAAGTGATTAAACTGCAGTTCATCGACTGGCCACTAGAGACCGGCTGCAGAACAGACTCAATGCCATAGACCCGCATGTTAAAATGCCCAACTTTACAGCAGAAATAAACATGTTCACAGTCTGGTGCAAAAAGTGGTTTTGATCTATATAGCAAATTTTGGCCTTCATGACGACTGTGTGGGGGGTGAATATTTTTATAACTCATTCGTTTAAATTATATTAAACCTTAAAGTTCTGCATAATTAAGGTTGTGGCCACTTGAGTGACATCGCTGATGTCACTACTAGCCGTGTGTCTGCTAGCGTTAGCGTCACCTCAGCTAATCCGCCTCGCTGCACATGCTCGTTTATCCGGGAGTGACTCAGCCAAGATGGTGACGGCCGGCTCCGCCCTCTTTGGGCTTAAAAAAACGCTCTTCAGAAACACTACTGGTGACGTCACGCACACTACGTCCATATTTTTTTACAGTCTAAGATAAAGACAGAAGACGGCTGGTTTTGTAAAAGAGCTAAAGGCCATAAAGGTGTCCTCTAATGTGTCTCTGGTCCTCAGGTTCTCGATCAACATCGGCCACGACGCAGACGCACTCGCCCTTCACTTCAACCCTCGTTTCCACAGCCAGGGCGACACCAACACCATCGTGTGCAACTCCAAACAGGGCGGATGGGGATCCGAGCACCGCGAGGGGTGCTTCCCCTTTCAGCAGGGCGAGGAGTTCAAGGTGAACGACCTCTGACCTCTGGCACATCTCAAACCACTCATGATCAATAGTTCATGACAAAAGTTTTCCCATTACTTTAATTCATCAAAATAATTTAACCTAGTTATACAAGATTCAACTAGGCAAGATTTTAGAAAATAAATTGTACAGCCAGTTTGATTACACTTAATTTAAGGCAGAATGTTTTTAAGCTGAATTGAGTGGACTTTTTTTTTAGAAGAACAGTGATGAGAAAATCCTGAGAAAATTAAAATGAGTTTAACAATCACATCGGAGACATTTTACATTCATTGTTCTGGATTTCTGTCATTCAAAGTCCCCCGTTGTCATTTTTATCCCTTAAAACTCATCTTTGATCACCAAAATTATTATTATTTGTCTTTTTTCTTGAAAAAATCTTCATGCCTTAAACTGAATGTAACTCGACACCCTTGCCTCATTTAGTATATGCGGTTCTTTGAATATGCAAATGAGCCCCGCCTCCACTCACTCACTCACTCAGAGATCCACTCGTTGACGATCACACGTTGATCTGATTGGTTACAAGGTAGTTTGTGATGTCAGAAACACCAGCGATTTCAAACCGTGTTTTTGAGACTGTCTTTGGTTCACTGCAGTTTTAAGGAGAAAATACTCAGCAATGCTGTCGATCTTATGAATTTACACATGGTTTGTCTTAAAGCATATTAAAAAAACCACATAGACATATAAACAACATTAAAAGCTGGATTTACACCACAGGGAAACTTTTAAAAGTCTTTTGGTCTACAAACTACAAATGTCACGTTGGCGAAGCACAACATTCAGTGTTCAGCAATCCAGTGTAAATCCACCAATACTGGCTAAGATGAAGCTTTGTTCAGTGTAAAGATGCTCTAAATAGATGTAGATCAAACCTGAACCTTTATCTGTGTGTTCTTTGACCAGTTCTGCAGTGTTTCCAGTATCTGGATTTAGTCAGTTCACAGATTACAGAAACTCATGACACAATAAGTCATAAAGAGTTACCCTTTAACTATACATGCAATAAACCGCCCACCGGTCAGAGGATGAATAATGCTGCCATCACACACTTATAATAACTCTGCACTTTAACACATTCATTCCCAAAATGGACATTTTGAACATTCAGAAATAACATTTTCATAACTTTAAAGTCCCCCTGTGGTGAAAATCCAGCTTTTAATGTTGTTTATATGTCTATGTGGTGTTTTTAATATGCAAAGACAGTCTCAAAAACATGGTTTGAAATCGCTGGTGTTTCTGACGTCACAAACTACCTTGTAACCAATCAGATCAACGTGTGATCGTTAACGAGTGGATCTCTGAGCTGAGTGAGTGGAGGCGGGGCTCATTTGCATATTCATAGAACCACGCATACTAAATGAGGCAAGGGTGTCGAGTTACATTCAAGATATTTTAAGGCATGAAGAATTTTTTTAAGGGCTAAAACTTTAAATATGTAATTTTTGGTGATCAAAGATGAGTTTTGAGGGATACAATTATTGACTACAGGGGGACTTTAATATGATGGTGACGTTCAAAAGCGTTTTAAATATCTCCGTGTTTCCGTGTCTCTCCCAACAGCTGACCTTCACCTTCAACAACGACACTTTCTACGTTAAGCTCCCAGAAGGCACCATGATGAGCTTCCCAAACCGCTTCGGCGACGACTGTTTCAAACACGTGCATGTGAAGGGAGACGTCAAGGTCATCAGCATTAAGGTCAAATGAGCAGGACTCGCTCCTCTCTCGCTCCGGTCTTCAGTGTGTCAGACCTCGTGATCTTCACCAGATTCTGTGTTCAGTGAATGTACCAAGTGTCAAATAAACCCACTGACGAATGTGAAACGACTCGCTGTTTCTCTGAGTGTTCTTTGTGTTCGAGCAGAGTGATATGGTGATAAAACTATTATGTGTGTGTGTGTGTGTTTTATATACCCTATTGAAAAAAGTATACTTTATTGTATTTGAAATATATTCTCTTTTTCAATAGTATACATTGCAAATATACTAACATTTTTTACAATCTTTAAATATATAAGTATATTAGCATCATGCTTTTACTTATTTTCACAATACAACTTTTAACACACTTTAAAATAATTTTACTTTAGTATATTTTCTAAAAATATATTTTAGAATAATATACTTGAAGTGAAATTTTTAAATTTTTTAAAAGTGTATTTATTTGTATGTTTCTTAAATATATTTTTAACTGTGTACTGAAAAAGATCATTGTAACAATGCATTGAAAGTATTTCAAAATGCATTATAGTATACAATAGTATTGTACAAAGTATAGCTAAGTAATATTTGTTTATTAATGTGCATTTGTTACTGAAGACAAAGTGTGGAATTTGAAGTATTTAGAATAAGCCAAAGGTATTACTGAGCATAATTTTTACTCAAATATAATACAGTTGTGTTTCGAAGACACTCGTAATGAATTTATGTACTTGTTACACAAATAACGTACACTTAAGCATACTTGCGTACATCAAGCATGTAATTAGTCCCTACACAGGCATATACAGTACTTGAAGTATACTATAAGTATACTTGAAGTTGTTTCAATTAATGACAGAAAGGTACACTAAATACATTTAAAGTTATGCTTTCAATTATAACTAAAATATACTTAGTACAAAATGAGTTGCTCCAAAATAGCACACTTCAAGTTAACTTATCATTAACACACTTGAAGTACTAAATGAGTCTGGCTGCAAGTATACTTAGCATAATTTTTTTTCACGGGGTAAATGTAGCCTATATATATATGAACTTCCTTTGAAAAGAATCTGAAATGTTGAATCATCAGATGAGGAAGCTGAAAACTGTCACTGTGATTTCATATCTGTCAGAAAGAATCATTAAACTTTGTTCTGTATTTTTTCATGTGTTATATGATTGAGTTCAGTTCAGAGCAACAGGATCCTCATGATAATTTACAGAGAGACTCGAAAAGGTCCAAAGCAAGAGCCGAGGAATGTGACGGACAGAAAACAGATTCCACACACACACGCACGCACGCACGCACGCACGCACACACACACACACACACACACACACACACACACACACACACACACACACACACACACACACACACCTTCATTTAAGAGTTCACTTGCCAGTTGTCTAAATGATCATGAGTGAATGAACTTTATTAAGCTTAAACATTTTAATAATTTAACTTGTGAGTATTGCATGAATTATTTTTAATTAATCTCAAAAGAATATAATAAAATCTCAATTAAAATCATAGCAAGCACTATAAAGACAGTCCATCAGTGTAATTAATATTCAAAACTTACAGCTACTATACAGATCCAACTTATATTGAGCAGCGATTCTCTGGTGCAAATATGGATCTCAGGTCTGATCTGACGGGTCACACACAGTCAAAAACAGCAGTTAAAAACAACAATAGAAACAAATAATAAAATTATAACCATTAACCATATTATCATGTATAGTGAGGACAGCAAATAGCGACTTATCAGCTTATCAAAGGGAAGAGAAACACTTCCCGAACCCCATATCTTCTGCTGTTGATGTGTCCAATCGAACACTACAGTGCTTCAGCAAGTCATCTGACACTCAGTGATATGGCAAATATTAATACATGATCTACATGCACCAATGCTATATTTTTCTAAATGTCATAATCATTTGTTAACAAACAAGTATTTATTACTTCAATGAGCTCATTGTTTCTGCCTTAAATTATTACATTGTTTAAATGAATACATTTTAGCTAACTGTGATACATTTCTGAAATACATAACTTAGACAGTTTCCTCTGATAACGGATCACTCTAAATGGTAATGTGGACTGAATTGAATTGAATGAATATTAAGACCCAAATATAAATATTAAGTCACAATAATCCATTGGTAGGTTCATCTTCTTGAAGAGTGAAATACTGTGACACTTTCAGAACAATGATCTGTTTGTTTGAGCAGCCCGTCAACTCCTGACTCAACCAATCACATGATCCAAACAGTCTGACTGACCAATGACAGACGAAGGAAGTGTTTGAGAAACCTGTTGGAGACAATCAGTAGGTGTGTTCGGATCGTCTGCTCTCTAATCGCTCTCACAGTACTTTAATATCAAACAAGGATTGGTTTGTGCAGCGCCGTTTAAAGTCGAACACACCTATTATTCTGAGAGGTTGCTCACTGCAGAGCCAATGGCTGGAGCTTAACATCGAGCTCCTCCTCTCTGAGCATAATGGGTGAAGCTTGACATCAAGCCCATCCTCTATGGATGTAATGGGTGAAATTTGACCCACCCATTCCACCCATTACGTTCAGAGAGGAGTGGCTTGACGTCGAGCTCCTCCTCTCTGAATGTAATGGGTAGAGCTTGATGTCGAGCTCCTCCTCTCTGAATGTAATGGGTAGAGCTTGATGTCGAGCTCCTCCTCTCTGAATGTAATGGGTGGAGCTTGACATTGAGCTCCTCCTCTCTGAATGTAATGGGTGGAGCTTGTCGTCAAGCTCCTCCTCTCTGGGCATAATGGGTGAAGCTTGACGTCGAGCTCCTCCTCTCTGAATGTAACGGGTGGGGCTTGATGTCGAGCTCCTCCTCTCCGGGCGTAATGGGTGGAGCTTGATGTCGAGCTCCTCCTCTCTGGGTGTAGGTTAGGTCCACCCATTACGTCCAGAGAGGGTGAGCTGGACGTCATCTGGCTCTGCAGTAAGCACCACTTGTTTAGTTTTGCAATTTTGTTGCGTGCAGCAATGACACATTTTTAATACTTTTGAACGTTTTAGTAATGATGGGTAAAAAATATAACTAGAAATCAGCGGATATCAGCTGTTTTTGTTTAAGTCACGTTACACTCTCACAACAGAAGTCATCCTATCTGATCCTGGAGCGCGTTGATCCCCGCGGCTGACCCCTTGTCGCCGCGACTCGACCCCGACGACTGACCTCTCTGGGCCAGGTAGTCACGGTAGTTGCGTGTCAGTAGCGTGTAAAGCAGCGGGTTGACGCAGCTGTTTCCATACGTCAGGCAGGTGACGAAGAAGTTGACGTAGGTGTGAGCGGCGGGTGACAGCGAGCGGAACGACTCTGAGGAGAAGAGCTTGGCCATCTGCCAGCCCCAGAACGGCAGAAAACACGCCCAGTACGCCAAAACAATGCAGAAGATCATTCCCACCACTTTGTGTTTCAGTCTGCGCCGGCGGATGGATGTCGAGGATCCGCGGGTCAGGTTGGCTTGAGCAGCCCAGTACCGGCGGGCGAGACCCGCGTAGAGTCCGACCATTAGCAGGCCGGGCAGGAGCATGCTAGTGACGAAGAGCACGGTGAGATACGCTTTAAAGGCCTCGGGCGTCCATGTTGGGAAGCATATGCGTTTAACAAGTCCCACTGTTGCAGGACGTCCCTCTCGGAGTCGGATCATCACCATCATCGGGAGCGTTAGCACAAACGCGGCTGCCCAGATTCCCAACGCCATTAGCCAGTGTCCACGGGTGGTCGAGCGTCGTGCGCGGAAAGGCGTGGCAACGGCGCGGTAGCGCTCCAAACTCATCGCTACCAACACAAACACACTCGCGTGCATTGTGAGCAGATCCAGACTCAATAGCAACCGGCAGCCCATTTCCCCGAAGAACCAATCGTGGGCGAAATACGTGCAGACTACGAATGGGATGGTTCCCAGATAGAGTAGATCAGCCGCCGCTAGATTGAGAATGAAGACGTATAAGGATCCGGCGCGCCGAAGCGTAGCCGAACGCATGATGGCGAGGGTGTACAGGTTACCCGTCACGCCCAGAACACACATGGTGATCAGGGTGGCGCCCAGAAGCGGAGTGACCCAAACTACTCCCGCGCCTCCCAGCGCCACAGCACTGCCGTTACTCATGATCCGGAAGACGGGGAAAAAGAGTTTGAATGTTTCCTATAAAACTGAGCTCTTGTTTGCACTTAAAAATAAAGGTTCTTCAGTGGCATCTGAACACTTTTGCATTCCATTGCACAAAATAAACTTTAAAGTGGAAAAAAATGGTTATTAAAATGATGGTTTCCTTCAGAAGCGTTTACTGAAAAGTTCCCAAACTGGTTGTTCTATGGCATCGCTGGGAAAACACTCTAATGTAACATGTGTGGCAGAAAAAAGCCTCTTCGAACATCAAAGTACTACATGAACGTGGAGCGACTGACTTACAACTCCTTCGGCAAAAAGTCCTAAACATTCCCATGATCCAGCTCATCGTAGAACGAAGCGCCGTCCGTGAGATCACAGATGTGATGTTCTCCAGCTCTGGTTGTGTTGAGACTTTGGTTTCTGTTGTGTCTGCAGGATTCTCTCGTATTCACCTCTTCTCTCTCTCTCTCTCTTCTCTCTCTCTCTCTGTCTCTCTCTCTCTCTGTCTCTCTCTCTCTCTCTCTCTCTGTCTCTCTCTCTGTCTCTCTCTCTCTGTCTCTCTCTCTCTCTCTCTCTGTCTCTCTCTCTCTCTCTCTCTCTCTCTCTGTCTCTCTCTCTGTCTCTCTCTCTCTGTCTCTCTCTCTCTGTCTCTCTCTCTCTCAATTTCAATTTCAATTTCAATTGAGCTTTATTGGCATGACTGTGTAAAATAGCACAATATTGCCAAAGCAATAGTAATATATAAACATATATGTTGATAAATAAAAGTGAACAATAAAAAAAATAAAAAATATCACAATAAATAAAATAACACAAATATATACAATAACAAAAATAACTCTCTCTCTCTCTGTCTCTCTCTCTCTCTGTCTCTCTCTCTCTCTCTCTGTCTCTCTCTCTGTCTCTCTCTCTCTCTCTCTCTCTCTCTCTCTCTCTCTCTCTCTCTCAGGTAGGTGTGATCTGACGTTCAGCGTTTGAGCCACTCAAATGTCTCCGAACACCCTGGTGCCGTTTCACACACCCCGATCATGAGCAGAACTCAATAATCTTCCATTCACACCAACGTACAAACATACACAGCGCCCGAATATACTCTAGCTCACGTGAACGATCACCTCACAAACACATGAAGATTATTAGATTATTTTATTAAAAATAATGTTTGCTCATGTCTAAATCTATTTAGTTTATATCTTCTCCTCCAAAAAGCTCTTAAACCTCATTTGTGTCCATGTACATTCAAATATCTGAATGAACGGTCATGTGACACTTGAACCAATCAGATTTGAGAACTGTAGCAGAGGGGAAGATTTACAGTGAATACTTTTATATGAGCCTGTTCATTACACAAAGCATCATATGACAGAAAACATGGAATTACAGAGTGCATTGCGAAAGTATTCATGCCCCTTAATTTTTTCACATTTTGTTAAGCTGCAAACTTTTGCTTTTTATTTTAATAAAGTTGCAAAGTTGTCACAAATTTGGATTTTCCTTAGTTATTATGGGGTATTGAGACTGAAATAAAAAAAATTGATATCATAAGGTTGGCAAAATGTAAAAAAAGAAAAGAAAAGGGGGGTGAACACTTTTGCAAGCACAGTTTTATGACACTTATGAGGCCTTTTGGTTGTTTTTTGAGGATTGATGTAGTGGCTACAAACTGTTGAACATTCTGCTAAACATCTCTTTTATGTTCTGTAGAGAAAAGAAAAGGGGTTTGGAACGACATGGAAGAGAAAAAATGATCAATTATTTTTGTCTGAACTATTCCTTTATTATGTGAAGAAAAGCATGTTTAGAACCAGATAATTGGCTTTTACACTAAAAACAGCTGAATTCACTTCAGTAAATGTCCATTTGAAGGGTCAGATGATGAATTAATAACTCAATCTCACCACTAGATGGAGCTTTTAGGACCAAATTGGAGCAAACTACATTTCAGTTTAGATGAACATGCAAATATAAAATAAAAAAAGGTTTTATGATCTAATGATACAGAATCATAGTACAGTGTACAAACGTAAAACCAGATATCAGACGATCCACTGCAGAGGTCAGAGGTCAAGGCGCCGCGGTCCATCAGTACTTGTGTTTGAAGTACGCCTCCACTGAAAAACACACCACACTCATGTTTGGTACAGAGTTGTTTAAAAAGGCATTTATGTTTGTTGCAGCTTCTACTTGGAATGACCAACAGAAAACACTTAAACTACAGTGTCTAATTTCCTTAAATGATTTTAAAGGTTATGTAAAAACTATAGAACATGAGTCCATCCACACGTGCAAATGTTTTAAAGGAATGGTAAAACACGATTTCACTTTTCTAACTGTAGTTAGTGTGTAATGTTGCTGTTTGAGCATAAACAACATCTGCAAAGTTACAGCGCTCAAAGTTCAAAGCAAAGGGAGATATTTGCTTTTAAAAAAATCAATTTCTAAGGACTACAGCAAACAGCCGGTTTTGGACTACACGACATTCCTCTGGGTTTGCTGACGTCAGCATATCCCATTATTTACATAAATCCCTCCTCCGAGAATACTTAATAAGCGGGGCGAGGCCGTTTTATATTGCTGTTTTGGAGAGGAGTTGTCGCAATGCCGTCGAAACGCTGCTGTTATTTTCATCCGGATTGCAGGTCCACTTTGTTCAGCCTTCCTAGGGACGAGGGAGTTAGGGATCAATGGTTAAAATTTATTTTTAACTCGTCCCTCATAATTATGACCCAAATCTCGCTCTCTGTGCTGCACATGTTACGGAGGAAAGCTTCCACAATCTTCGCGAGCTCAATGCAGGATTCGCACATCGGCTTGTGCTGAAAGATGGAGCAGTTCCTACTTTAAAAACAGAAGCTGTTGTTCACGAGCCACAACCTGTAAGTATGATTTATTTTTCGTCGATGTGTTTTCCTGTAATAGTTCATATTGTTAATTGTACGTTGTAGCAAGGAAGTAAACAAATGACAACGCCGTTTGGCTCTGCAAACCAGTTTGTTAAATGCTCATTCATACTTAACGTTATCCGACAAACACCTAACGCTACAAACTTTTTTTTAGATCTCAACAGCGAACTTGGAATTAGTGTAAATTATTCTTTGATTAGAGCTTTTATGTTTATCTACAGTCATGGTCAGAATTAATGGCACCCCTGGTAAATATGAAAAAAACTGGCTGTAAAAAATAAATCTGCATCGTTTATCCTTTTGATCTTTCATTCAAAAAATTAGCAAAATTCTAACCTTTCATTGAAGTAAATGAATTGAAAGTGGGGGGAAAATCACATTATAAATTAAATGTTTTTCTCCAAAACACGTTGGCCACAAATATTGGCACCCTTTTATTAAATACTTTTTGCAATCTCCTTTAGACAAGATAACAGCTCTGAGTCTTCTCCTATAATGCCTGATGAGTTTGGAGAACGCCTGACCTGAGATCAGAGATCATTCCTCTTACAGAAGCTCTCCAGATCCTTCAGATTCCCAGATCCATGTTGGTGCTTCTCCTCTTCAGTTCACTCCACTCATTTTCTATA